>JAVGWX010000006.1:78409217-78800739 GCA_036924085.1 Ariolimax columbianus
TTGTTTCTAGAGCTTTCCTTTATTCTAGTATCATATATGGGCTGTTATTGTCTCTAGAGCTTTCTTTTATTCTAGTATCATATATGGGCTGTTGTTGTTTCTAGAGCTTTCTTTTATTCTAGTATCATATATGGGCTGTTGTTGTTTCTAGAGCTTTCCTTTATTCTAGTATCATATATGGGCTGTTGTTGTTTCTAGAGCTTTCCTTTATTCTAGTATCATATATGGGCTGTTGTTGTTTCTAGAGCTTTCCTTTATTCTAGTATCATATATGGGCTATTATTGTTTCTAGAGCTTTCCTTTATTCTAGTATCAGATATGGGCTGTTGTTGTTTCTAGAGCTTACCTTTATTCTAGTATCATATATGGGCTGTTGTTTTTAGAGCTTTCCTTTATTCTAGTATCATATATGGGCTGTTGTTTCTAGAGCTTTCCTTTATTCTAGTATCATATATGGGCTGTTATTGTTTCTAGAGCTTTCCTTTATTCTAGTATCATATATGGGCTGTTGTTGTTTCTAGAGCTTTCCTTTATTCTAGTATCAAATATGGGCTATTATTGTTTCTGGAGCTTTCCTTTATTCTAGTATCAGATATGGGCTGTTGTTGTTTCTAGAGCTTACCTTTATTCTAGTATCATATATGGGCTGTTATTGTTTCTAGAGCTTTCCTTTATTCTAGTATCATATATGGGCTGTTGTTGTTTCTGGAGCTTTCTTTTATTCTAGTATCATATATGGGCTGTTGTTTCTAGAGCTTTCTTTTATTCTAGTATCATATATGGGCTGTTGTTTCTAGAGCTTTCTTTTATTCTAGTATCATATATGGGCTGTTGTTTCTAGAGCTTTCTTTTATTCTAGTATCATATATGGGCTGTTATTGTTTCTAGAGTTTTCCTTTATTCTAGTATCATATATGGGCTGTTATTGTTTCTAGAGCTTTCCTTTATTCTAGTATCATATATGGGCTGTTGTTTCTAGAGCTTTCTTTTATTCTAGTATCATAAATGGGCTGTTATTGTTTCTAGAGCTTTCCTTTATTCTAGTATCATATATGGGCTGTTATTGTCTCTAGAGCTTTCTTTTATTCTAGTATCATATATGGGCTGTTGTTGTTTCTAGAGCTTTCTTTTATTCTAGTATCATATATGGGCTGTTGTTGCTTCTAGAGTTTTCCTTTTATTGCAGTATGAAATATGGGCTGTTGTTTCTAGAGCTTTCCTTTTTTCTATTATCGTATATGGGATGTTGTTTCTAGAGCTTTCCTTTATTGTATTATCGTATATGGGCTGTTGTTTCTAGAGCTTTCCTTTATTCTAGTATTATATATGGGCTCTAGAACTTTCCTTTATTCTAGAATCAAATATGGGCTCTAGAACTTTGCTTTATTCTAGTATTATATATGGGCTCTAGAACTTTCCTTTATTCTCGTATTATAAATGGGCTCTAGAACTTTGCTTTATTCTAAAATCAAATATGGGCTCTAGAACTTTCCTTTAACCCAAAATTGCAACTTCACGTTGTGCAAACATTTGACATGTGTGAATAGTTAGGTGTGCAATACCTGTGAGCTGTAGAGCCTTCTGCATATCATACATTAGGTTACACATTACTGTTGCCACCTAGCACGTCATGCTGTCAGTATGGCAGTGATCCAATTATCGTCTCTCTTATGCGCAGAACCTTCGCAGAAATAACTCTGCTTGATAGCTTGACATACTAAGGGCATTTCTGTCATACACATTTGAAGATGTGTGTTAATGGACAGTTCGTGAACACAATCAGCTGTATTATTCTCATACCATTAATGGGGGAAGCGAGAAACTAGCACAAGCAATGGGTGATATGTGGCCATGGCGGAAGCACATCATACAAACTGCTAATGTGAATTAACTAGTAGCGAGAGTATTCAGGGTCAAGTGAAACATACTGATCAAGACTCTCTCTCTCTCTCTCTCTCTCTCTCTCGCTATATATATATATAAAGAAATACATTCTTTTCGATAAAGAAAGCACCAGCGAATTAACTTGATACGCAGATAACATACAATATCATTTCATTTCGCCTTGCCTATGATTCCCATGAGGAATGTAGAGATGTAAAGGTCACTTGTTTTATCCATCCCTATTTTGAGTCACAAACAACAACCCCGCCCCCTCCCCCATGCTTGGCCCTCTATTTCATTGCTTTTCTTTAGCTGTTTGTATGGCCTTCTCAGTGTACTTCTGTGGGTTCCAGTCCAATCCATGTCTGGTTATATTCTGGGAGGGGACGGAGTGGCCAAGTGGTTAAGTGGCACGGTTCACAATCTGAAGGTGCTGGGTTCGATCCCCATCACAGCACCGGCCGTTACCCCGGGGAAGCAAACCCTTAGAAAATGCAGGAGGAAGCAGACCCTTACATAAAATGATTGCTGAGTCGGATGCACTGGGCCGACAGGCGCAAAATAAAAACCACAGTGCAACGCACACCGCCTTGGGGAATAGAGAAATAAGGCGAACGCAAACAAAAATTTAAAAAAAAATATTCTGGGGGTTACTTGCTGGAGATATGCCGCAGTCTATCTTCCTGTTATCTGATTAACTGGTTATCTGAATATACGTTCCACAGACATACAGTAATGCAAACATAACTCTTAGTTCTTAGTAGACCTGTACTTCTACAGGGGCAAATGCCCCTGTGCAGGTCCCAGCTCTGGTACGAGCTGGATGTAGCCGGGAGAAGGGTTTCCTGCCTAGCGGGCTAGGCTCGAGCAGCTTAATACTCCGCTGTGTTGGAACAAGCGCATACGGAGTGGTTGACCAAGTTGTGAATCAATCTTAATAAACTCACACTAGAGCAAAGTATACCCGCAGCCTATTAGGCGCCATCTATGCTGCTCTAAACAAACCACCTAACCATGGCCGGTATTATGCCATGTCACAGTTAGTCGCCTCTTACGACATGCTCTTTGTGAGGCAGTGGTGCTATTCTTGCCCCTGCCATACACAAAGACACCTGAAGACCACAGGTAGTTTCTTCTTCTTCTTCTTCTTCTTCTTCTTCTTCGTACGCAGTCGGACAGTAACCATTATTTTTTCGAAAAAAGCGGCGGTCATCCTGAGGCTGTCGCCACTGCCATAGAGCTTGTCTTGCAGTTCCACTGGTGATGGCCACATCTGCTCTCTCTGATCCTCGTATGTCGGGCAGTTCTGCAGCAGATGTTCAGCGGTCATTTTCCCGGTACCGCACGGGCATTCATCGGTACCACCTATCTTCAATTTGTTGAATAGGTGGTACCTCAGTCTATTGTGGCCAGTGCGAAGTCTGAAGACAACGACCTGCTCTCTTCGGTTCAACTGGTAATAGGCATCGTTTTTGGCACAGGTAGTTTGACTGATAATTGTAAATGAGCTGTTATAAATAAACTGTTAGAGGAGAGAGGACCAAAGTTTGGTCAGGCAAAACATTAATGACCGGACATGTTAGTCAGGGCCAGGTAGAATATACTGGCCACGGCCCTCACCCCACTTGCACACAGGTCTCCCTAGAAACGGGCTGTTTTCATGGAAGCCTGGCTAACCAGGTGGTGGATCGACATGATCCCCGCTGTAGTGAACGACACGTAAATGAAGTCAAGCAAAGCACAACCGTTTGGGAAACTTTGATCCACACCTTTATCGGCACGCTCAGGATGTGAGTAAAACTACTGCAACCCGCCACTTAATGCCCTATTTGGGGCGCAGAAAAGAGTAATCTTGCTCATCTTCTTCTCCTTCTCCTCCTCCCTTCTTTCCTTCCTTCCTTTCTTTCTTCCTGCCTTCCTCCCTCCCTCCCTTTTTCTTCTTCTTTCTTCTTATTCTTCTGCTCCTCCTCCTCCTCCTCCTCCTCCTCCTCCTCGTGGGTAGAGTCCTAGAAATGTGGCAATAGGTCTCGTGCACAGGGATCGAACATAGGTCCTTCATTGACTTTAGTTGTGGTGTAAAAGTTTATTGTGAATCGCGTTGTCTCTCTGCCATTCTTTCTCTCTCTCTTCCAGAGTAGTTACAGTCTCTCTCTCTCTCTCTCTCTCTCTCTCTCTCTCTCTCTGCCAGATGAGTTAGAGCGATCGATTCCGTTCTAATGGTACTGTGTTCTCTCCTTGACGGCAACACGGCCCAGCTACCCAGATCTGAATAGGTAACCAAATTACTATTAGGCAAGATAAGGCTACGAGAAAGCGAACTGATGTCGCCACCTCACAAAATCATCAGACATCTTACAATAAAATATCTCACACTTCATCCACGAGGACAGTATTTGCTATATAACTACCCTATCCTCTTTCCTTCGTCCTTCCTTCCGCACTTCTCATCCAGCAGGCTTGGCTTGCCTAAACCAGTCCTACATTGACTCCTCCCTCTAACTAATTATAACTAACCCAAATACTTTTAAGCTAATTAAGCCGAGTGTAGACTGCAAGCGTTCGGAAGCATTGCGTTTGTGAATAATGCATCATCAGCCATGTTTTTCCTATAGTTACATATGCCGTCTTGTTATAAATTGTCGTTTTTCCTATAGGTATGTAGGCCGTCTTGTTAGAAATTGTGGTTTTCCCTATAGTTACGTATGCCGTCTTGTTAGAAATTGTCGTTTTTCCTATAGGTATATAGGCCGTCTTGTGAGAAATTGTCGTTTTTCCTATAGGTATATAGGCCGTCTTGTGAGAAATTGTCGTTTTCCCTATAGTTACATATGACGTCTTGTTAGAAATTGTCGTTTTTCCTATAGGTATATAGGCCGTCTTGTGAGAAATTGTGGTTTTCCCTATAGTTACGTATGCCGTCTTGTTAGAAATTGTCGTTTTTCCTATAGGTATATAGGCCGTCTTGTGAGAAATTGTCGTTTTTCCTATAGGTATATAGGCCGTCTTGTGAGAAATTGGCCTTTTTCCCAATAGTTACATATGACGTCTTGTTAGAAATTGTCGTTTTTCCTATAGTTACACATGCCGTCTTGTGAGAAATTGTAGTTTTTCCTATAGTTACATATGCCGTCTTGTGAGAAATTGTGGTTTTTTTCCTATAGTTACATTTGCCATCTTGTGAGAAATTGTCGTTTTTTCTATAGTTATATATGCCGTCTTGTGAGGAATTGCCGTTTTTCCTATTTTTACATATGCCATCTTGTGAGAAATTGTCGTTTTTCCTATAGTTACATATGCCGTCTAGTGAGAAATTGACGTTTTTCCTATAGTTACATATGCCGTCTAGTGAGAAATTGTCGTTTTTCCTATAGTTACATATGCCGTCTTGTTAGAAATTGTCGTTTTTCCTATAGGTATATAGGCCGTCTTGTGAGGAATTGCCGTTTTTCTTATAGTTACATATGCTGTCTTGTGAGAAATTGTCGTTTTTCCAATAGTTACATATGCCGTCTTGAGAGAAATTGTCGTTTTTCCTATAGTTATATATGTCGTCTTGTGAGAAATTGTCGTTTTTCTTATAGTTACATATGCTGTCTTGTGAGAAATTGTCGTTTTTCCAATAGTTACATATGCCGTCTTGAGAGAAATTGTCGTTTTTCCTATAGTTACATATGCCGTCTTGTAAGAAATTGTATGGGGAAACAAATATGTGGTTAACGGATCATTAAGATTCTTCCAAAACACGTGCGCACATATGTATTAAATGTACATATAAATTAAATGTATTTACGAAGTGGAATAATAAAGGTATCCGAGTTTGCGTTGTAATTCCGGTACTGCGTGATGCAGTCGAAAGATGCAACCACAGATTGACCTCTGAACATAATATCTAAGTAACCCGAGTCATGTCTACCCTGTTCATCTGCTTTGTTCGAAGTAATGCTTTGCGCATACGTGTGTAAACCGCATTCGTTTCCATCAGAATTTGTCAAAAATTGTGTGAAAGGTGTAACAACGCATACTGAAAGTTACAGAGGGTCAAAGGTTTGGAGTGTACGACTCGTACACAAGTTTATAAGTGGTATACACGATTTAAAGATATCCCGGGAAGTGTTAACAGTGATTATCGGTCTCAAAGCCTGCAACGAACAAGAGTGAAGACAATGTTTAACTTCGTCTAAATTACACTATAACATGATTTTTCAAAATATAACCACCCTCAAGAAAAAGAGGGCATAGCTACTAATTAACTAAAGAAAGGTCTGGATTAGATATTATGAAATTTTTTTTAGTCAAAGAGTGGTGAATACTTGGAATGCATTGCCACATGAAGTAGTGGATGCAAGGACAATTAATGCATTTAAGAATAGATTGGATGCGCATAGCTTTTAGAGTAAGGAAATGTAAATGAAACTGGTTGTATACATACTCTGCCGATGTCTTCTAAACCAGTATAAAGACGTCAAGTTAAGTTGTTCGTACTCAGCTGTGCTAGAAAGCCGCTGACTCACAATTTGTGAGTTTCCTGTAGACTTACACATTAATTTTGGTTCAGTTCAGTAAATTAGGGTTGAAGATGCAGCACAATGAATCAGCTGATAGCAGCCATCGACTCATAGCTGACTGCTTGCATGATGGTCAATGAACCATAGCTGACTGCTTGCATGATGGTCAGTGAACCATAGCTGACTGCTTGCATGATGGTCAGTGAACCATAGCTGACTGCTTGCATGATGGTCAGTGAACCATAGCTGACTGCTTGCATGATGGTCAGTGAACCATAGCTGACTGCTTGCATGATGGTCAGTGAACCATAGCTGAATGCTTGCATGATGGTCAGTGAACCATAGCTGACTGCTTGCATGATGGTCAGTGAACCATAGCTGACTGCTTGCATGATGGTCAGTGAACCATAGCTGACTGCTTGCATGATGGTCAGTGAACCATAGCTGACTGCTTGCATGATGATCAGTGAACCATATCTGACTGCTTGCATGATGGTCAGTGAACCATAGCTGACTGCTTGCATGATGGTCAGTGAACCATAGCTGACTGCTTGCATGACGGTCAGTGAACCATAGCTGACTGCTTGCATGATGGTCAGTGAACCATAGCTGACTGCTTGCATGACGGTCAGTGAACCATAGCTGACTGCTTGCATGATGGTCAGTGAACCATAGCTGACTGCTTGCATGACGGTCAGTGAACCATAGCTGACTGCTTGCATGATGGTCAGTGAACCATAGCTGGCGAAGACCCTATTCTTCCTACAAGTGGCGGCCCTGGTAACAGGCTGTACTAATGTAGTATTGCTCAGGGAAAATAGATCGCAAGGAGAAGGCAAACTTGGTAACTAACAAATGTCCACTGCAACCGGATGTGTCGGACCGAAAGGCGCAGATATCACATCCTCGCTGTACACTACTGCATAACATCCTTTTTCAGGACATACACCGAAGAAGAAGAAAAAGAATAAGAAGAAATTCAGCCGATTCTTTTGCTGAATTTGAGGATCACACAATGTCACGAAAGGCCGACATTGCATTAGGGTGACAAGTACCAGCTCCACCATGACAACGTGGTTGCCAATGGATCGCAACGTGTGCTGTAGCTTCTTGCTTTCAACAGATCGACCAACTACCCTATTCGACAGATCTCACTCCTCACGACTTTTTTCTCTTCCTAAAAATCAAATACGACTTGATTAGAAAACGATTTTATGAAACTGAGAAGATACAACAGAATGTGACGAGGCACCTGTACGCTATTTTGGACGATGACTTCAGAACATGCTTCGATCAGTGGAAACAGCGCTAGGCTAAGTGTATGATTTTATAGAGGCGGGGCTTCTTCCAAGGCGCTACTCTTGCACATCTGTAACTCTTGTGTTATCTATAATAATAATCCCTCAAGTTTTCAAGTGACCCATAGTCTCAAGGGAGATGGGGGCCAGAGTGCCTGCATCCTGAGTTACGTGCTGGAGATTTAACGTAATTCATCTTCCTGGTATCTGCTTAATCTCTAGCATACGATGTACGTGCCACAGACGTAGAGCGCAGTAATGCAAACATAACACGTAGTTTGACTTGCTGGGGGAGAGGGGACTGACGTCTGGTCAGGCAACACATTAATGATAGGACATGTTAGTCAGATAAAATATACTGGTCAAGGCCGTCAGCCCACTTGCACACAGGTCTTCCTGAAAACGGGCTGTTTTCATGGAAGCATGGCTAACGAGGTGGCGGATTGACTTATGTCTTGCCACTGTCCAAGGTAGCTCGGGACCAGAGAGTGAAGTTGATGACCAGTACAGTTACTACCTCACTATAATCTAAATAGATCACAAGTTACGTCACCAAGACAAAACGGTCTGAAGCTGTCGCATTATCGCTTGCGATAGGCAACTAACAATACATAATAATAACAATAATAGTAATAACAATAGTAATAATAAGTATTGCCTATCGCACGAGAATGTGACAGCTTCAAACTTGTGCTGCGAGATGTAATCTCAAATGACTGTAAAGTTCAATCCTGGCACGGCATATTCTACCGCACTTGGGACACACGTTTGGGGAGTTGGCTGGGGATTGTCGTGCGTTTTGTTCATTCGGGCAGCTCGCTTTATCTGAGCCTCAGCGATGACATTTTTCTCCGTGATCTGAGCACCATGTGTGACTTTAGCGCGTCAGGCTGAGCGATTCAGTTGAAACACCGACAAGAGGTGACATCAATGTTGAAACTTTTCAGAGACATGTTTACTAAGTCGCTGTAGCGTTTCTCCATCACCCGACGAGCGTCTGCTTGTTCTATATTCTTAGTCTGCTTGGGAAGAGACTCATCGGGCAGACGACCAACATGGCTCTTCTATCGTATCTGGTTGTGTTGCAGAATCGTATGGATAGTCAACATGTTTGATTTGTTCAGAATTTTTTAGAGAGGTACTTTGTCACGGTTACCTAATCCTGACCAGCCTGTGCAGTCTGCGCACGTGGAAACGATCTAGCTGTCCATGTTTCGCAGGTATACAGACGAGTAGTTAGCACTATGTCACGATACACTTTGACCTTGATTGCGACACTGATGCTGTGTTGGTTCTAGGCATTTGCTTGTAGACTTCCACACGCAGAGATTGCATTTGCAATACTGTTGTTGATACTGTTGATACTGTTGTTGACCTAAGAGTATATTCTCCTTCTCTGGCGCAGGCACTGCCTAGGTAGGGGAAGCTATCGACTGCCTGGAGACGTTGATTTTGTATAGTGACTTTTTGCTCTCGTACGAATTTTCAGGAGCAGACTGAAAGAGTACTTCAGTTTTCCTAGTGTTGATTGTACAACCAAAATTAGTGCTCGCTGAAGAAAATGTCATCTTGTTCTTTGTTCTTCTTTAATATGGCGTTTGTGGCGTTGTGTCATAATTTACAGCAAACCTGCAATATCTGTGCCTTATGGCCCGACACATCCAATTAGGGCTCCTGTAGTACTCGACCACTGATGTGGAACAGCAAGCATCCGGTTAGACAGTGCTGGCATGTGCATACAACTCTAATCACTTTCTTCTGTCTGATACCCTCTCGCTCCACATGAAGCATAGAGTCACCGATACAACTGACCACTGACAGGAAACATACATCCGACTATTTGCAGTGGTGGTTTAAATAGCAGTGGGTTTACACGATACGGTTCATAGCTCCATTTCACACGTCTCGATAACCTTTTGCGACATTCTTGGAACTGTTACAGTGTTTCTATTCTCTCTAATCACAAATGCCATTATGGAGTCTAATAACTTTGATTCACTGGTTTATTTTTTAAAAATTGATTCAATCAATCAATCAATACTTTCATCTCCCCGTATCAAGACTCATCATTGATATCAAGCAAGTAAGGGAGTTCAAATACCTAGGTAGTATGTTCACTCAGGATGGCAGAGTGGGCAGAGAGATTGCACATATAATTCATAAGGCGAACAGCGTCCACTATCACATTGCACCGATTTTGAAGCACCAAAATAGGAAGTTGATAAATGTACTATTTATTCATAGGTTATGTTACCAATGTCAATCTTTGTCCTTACTAGAAACACATAAGAGTAAGATCCAGAGCTGTGAGATGCGCTGTGTGAGAAGTGCACCAGGAAAGCCAATCCGTGACCGAATCCACAACACCACACTGAGGCAGATAGTGGGGACAACCCCAGTTAGTGCCTACAGTGATTTCCCAACATATCAAGTGGTTTGGTCATTTAGTCAGTTTGCATCAAGAGCAGAATCATATGTAGGTCTCCGGTCTACGAGCAAGAAGCCGACCTTGACGTCGGTGGATCGAGGGTGTCTCTGGCACTCTCAGGAAGTTACACCCAACGACAGCACACACCTCCGACTTGGGGATAACAAGTAAATACGCATCCCACCACTCTGTGACGCCGTATGACAAGGGCAGTAGGACAGCAGAAGATGAAGAAGTGTCAAGACAAGACCTTCAATCAGCAATCACACGTTAATCAGTCTATATATGTTGAAGTTGTTCAGGTTTTAAGTCCTATGCGATGGGAAAGCCACTCAAAATACCCAACCATCCATAATCGCATCTAGCGACAGAGACTGGCAGGTAGCAGTGTTGCTATTCTATGCTCCAGTTTCGGGCCCGGTAATAGCTTTGCTTGTAATAAATAGCGCACATGTGTGGTGTAGCATTTGATGTATACACAGACACATCTATTATAGTACGTGTGTATAAACAGATACATCTATTATAGTACGTGTGTATACACAGACACATCAATTACAGTACGTGTGTATACACAGATACATCTATTATAGTACGTGTGTATACACAGACGCGTCTATTATAGTACGTGTGTTTACCAAAAAAAAAAAAAAAAGAAGTTTTCCAGACAGAAAATCACATTACGTCACACATGGTTGTCAATGAAAGTAAAAAAAAGAGAGTTATTACGTGCTATAAAAAATCAGTCCTGCCATGTGGAAGTGAATCATGGGCAATCACCAAGCAAACAATTCGAGCAATGGAAGCCACAGAGATGTGGTTTTACAGATTAATCCCATGTACAGCAGAAACTGCTATTTAGAATGTTATAAGGAAGACCATTACACAAAGAATGTCTTTTACACCCACCTGGACAAATCATCATACACTCCGACATCTGGAGGGGACAGGTAAATGGTGATGATAATGTGATGATGATGGCGAACAAATCAATCGTCTGTTTAGGGGGATGTAATATGAGAAGGGAGGGCAGTGTGGCAGCTAACTTTAACAAGGGGCATAATACTTTAGAAAGGGGAAACAACACGTTAGAAAGGGGAAACAACCTGCAGATCCGAGACTAATAAACATACTATTGGCAAAAATCGCTACGACGTATATATTATATGTTCTTGGAAAACATATACACCAGACAACTGGAATACTGGGAAATAGTAGGAAAGCGGAATTAGAAGCACGGGTCTTCAGATTACGGTGTGTCTTGCTGCAAAGAGAGCAATGAAATAGTGTAAATAACTAGGCTAATTAGACTACCCAACAAACAAACAGCCAAACAAACAAACAAAAAAATTGTCTATCAAGATGGGGTCATTGTCCCTCTCTCGTCTTACCCCGCACTCTGTTTCATTTGACTCTGTCCAACAATCACACTCTTACACAACTTTCACACGCGCCCTCATGGGGGACCATTCCATTGCACTTTGGTTGGGTTGATCTCCGAGAGTACCCAACCTACCATAGGTGTGTGTGTGTGTGTACGCACGCACGCACACACGCACGCACACACACAAACACATATCGAAGTACTGGTTAGTACGTTGTGATATCACCTAAAAGGCCGCAGCCCGGGGTGAAAAAGAGCGTGCCTCCGCCAGTAGAATTCAGAGGCAAACACTTTACCCACACACACACACAACAATTTTCTTTTTCTTCTTCTCCTACTTCTTCTCTTCTTCGTTTCTTCTTTGTTTCATTTTTCTTCCTTTCTTCAACTTCCTCTTTTACTTCTTCTTTTTCTCCTCCTCTTCCCTTTTCTTTTTGTTCTTCTTTTTCTTTCTTTCTTCCCCCCCCCCCCCCCTCATCTTCTTCATCTTCGTCCTTCTTCATCTTCTTCGTTATTTTTTCTCAAAACACTGCTTTGTTATGTTGTATCAAAGTTGACAGCCAGTCTGCGGTATCTCAGTTTTTCGGCCCGATTCATCAGGTGTCAGAACCGCACAAATTTGGAACCGGATTTACCTTGCTTCGGTGGGAGAAGAGACTAACGTCTGGTCAGGCATAACATATTGATCGAACATTTTGTTAGGATATGATTAAAGGTTTGCCTTTCTGGATTCTACTGGCGAAGGCATGCTCTTTTCCACAACAGACCACAGTCCTTTAGACGATATAAGGACGTATTGTCCAGTGTATAAATGCGTGTGTGCTGTCTGTAATGTGGACGTATTGTCCAGTGTACGGATACGTGTATGTCTATAATGTGGACGTATTGCTCAGTGTATGGATGCGTGTGTGTCTGTAATGTGGACGTATTGGTCAGTGTACGGATACGTGTATGTCTATAATGTGGACGTATTGGTCAGTGTATAGATGCGTGTGTGTCTGTAATGTGAACGTATTGGTCAGTGTATAGATGCGTGTATGTCTATAATGTGGACGTATTGGTCAGTGTATAGATGCGTGTGTGTCTGTAATGTGAACGTATTGGTCAGTATATAGATGCGTGTATGTCTATAATGTGGACGTATTGGTCAGTGTATAGATGCGTGTGTGTCTGTAATGTGAACGTATTGGTCAGTGTATAGATGCGTGTATGTCTATAATGTGGACGTATTGTCCAGTGTATAGATGTGTGTGTGCTGTCTGTAATGTGAACGTATTGGTCAGTCTATGGATGCGTGTGTGTCTATAATGTGGACGTATTGTCCAGTGTATAGATGTGTGTGTGTCTATAATGTGGACGTATTGTCCAGTGTATAGATGCGTGTGTGTCTATAATGTGGACGTATTGGCCAGTGTATGGGTGCGTGTGTGTCTATAATGTGGACGTATTGGCCAGTGTATGGATGCGTGTGTGTCTATAATGTGGACGTATTGGACAGTATATAGATGCGTGTGTCTATAATGTGGACGTATTGGTCAGTGTATGGATGCGTGTGTGTCTATAATGTAGACGTATTGTCCAGTGTATATATGCGTGTGTGTCTATAATGTGGACGTATTGGTCAGTGTATTAATGTGGACGTATTGGCCAGATGCGTGTGTTAATAATGTGGACGTATTGTCCAGTGTATAGATGCGTGTGTGTCTATAATGTGGACGTATTGGTCAGTGTATTAATGTGGACGTATTGGCCAGATGCGTGTGTGTCTATAATGTGGACGTATTGGCCAGCGTATAGATGCGTGTGTGTCTATAATGTGGACCTATTGTCCAGTGTATAGATGCGTATGTGTCTATAATGTGGACGTATTGGTCAGTCTATGGATGCGTGTGTGTCTATAATGTGGACGTATTGTCCAGTGTCTAGTTTCTAGTTTCTAGTCCAGTTTCTAGTATCAAACGGAGTAAAACAAGGATGTGTACTCGCCCCGACTCTGTTCAGCATGATGTTCGCGGCCACGATGACAGACGCCTTCAGATCACTGGGATCACTGGAGCTTGGAATACCCATAAAGTACCGCACAGATGGCAAGTTACTCAATTCCAGAAGAATGAAGGCCAAAACCAAAGTGGCTGGCGACATAATCAGGGAACTTGTATTTGCTGACGACTGCGCTCTAATGAGCAACTCAGAACTGAACATGCAGGTTGGAATGGACCAGTTCTCTGCCGCATGCAAAAATTTTGGCCTGACCATAAATGCCAAAAAAACAGAGGTCATGTACCAACCAGCACCAGGCATGCCGTACACAAAACCAGAGACTACAGTCAGCGGGCAGACGTTGAATGCCGTAGACAAATTCACATATCTGGGCAGCACGCTGTCGAGATCTGTCAGCCTAGACGATGAGGTGGCAAGCAGAATAGCAAAGGCCAGCACAGCCTTTGGTAGAATGCGCTCGATGGTCTGGGCACGTCGTGGCATCAGCGTCAAGACCAAACTCAAAGTCTACCGTGCAACCATCATTCCAACCCTACTATACGCTTGCGAAAGCTGGACTGTATACTCTGGACATGCAAGGAGGTTAAACCACTTCCACACAGGTTGCCTGAGGCGAATATTCCACATCCGATGGCAAGATCGTGTCACTGACATCGAGGTTCTCTCGAGGGCTAACATGCCCAGCATCCATGCACTGCTAGAAAAAGCACGACTAGGATGGGCCGGACACCTCGTCCGTATGTCAGACGAGCGGCTCCCAAAGAAGCTTCTCTACGGCGAGCTGAGAGAGGGATGGCGCGAGAGAGGGCGCCCAAAGAAACGTTTTAAAGACGGTCTGAAGGACTCACTAAAAAGTTGCCAGATAGACATCGACACATGGGAATGTCTTGCGCAAAACAGATCTGACTGGAGAAGCGCAGTCAAATCGGGTGTAGCTGCCGGTGAAGATGACCGTGTTGTGAAAGCCCAGAACAGACGAGAGACGCGGAAATCCCGAGCAGCGGGAACACCATCCCCTTCTACAAACCTCGTGTGCCCGATATGTAGCAGACATTTTCGTGCTCGCATTGGCCTGTTCAGCCACATGCGCACCCACACCCAACAGGGAAATCTGTGACAAGGATGATGTCGGCGGTCCTCATCGACAACGATGGACAGCTATTATTATTGTCCAGTGTATAGATGCGTGTGTGTCTATAATGTGGACGTATTGGCCAGTGTATGGGTGCGTGTGTGTCTATAATGTGGACGTATTGGCCAGTGTATGGATGCGTGTGTGTCTATAATGTGGACGTATTGGACAGTATATAGATGCGTGTGTGTCTATAATGTGGACGTATTGGTCAGTGTATGGATGCGTGTGTGTCTATAATGTGGACGTATTGTCTAGTGTATATATGCGTGTGTGTCTATAATGTGGACGTATTGGTCAGTGTATTAATGTGGACGTATTGGCCAGATGCGTGTGTTAATAATGTGGACGTATTGTCCAGTGTATAGATGCGTGTGTGTCTATAATGTGGACGTATTGGTCAGTGTATTAATGTGGACGTATTGGCCAGATGCGTGTGTGTCTATAATGTGGACGTATTGGCCAGTGTATAGATGCGTGTGTGTCTATAATGTGGACGTATTGGTCAGTGTATTAATGTGGACGTATTGGCCAGATGCGTGTGTGTCTATAATGTGGACGTATTGGTCAGTGTATGGATGCGTGTGTGTCTATAATGTGGACGTATTGGTCAGTGTATAGATGCGTGTGTGTCTGTAATGTGGACGTATTGTCCAGTGTATAGATGCGTGTGTGTCTGTAATGTGGACGTATTGTCCAGTGTATGGATGCGTGTATATCTGTTATTAACGTGTACGTTTTGCAGTCCCGTAGTTGTGTTACCGTAATCCTTTCTGTACATAGAGAAGTGGTCATACCGAGAGAAATCCCCGTCATGCCCAGTCAAACTGGACACGGACTGATTTCAAACCCGGTTTGTTGGGCTGCAAACCACGTTTGCGCTCGATTCACACCCCGTACACTTCTCCCCCCCCCCCCTCCCCTTGATTGATCGGACATGTTAGTCAGGACCATGTAAAGTACACTGGCCAAGACCCCCCAGCTCACTTCCGCTTAGGTCTCCATGAAAACGGGCTGTTTTTGTGGCATTCTAGCTAACGAGGTGTAGACGTGATCCCCGTAGTAATGACTGAAGCCACCCATAGCACAACAGCTTAGAGGACCCGGTCCACCTTTATCAGCACGTTCAGCAAATGAGGAAAGCTACTGCAAACTGCCGCAACTCCCTTGTGAGGGCACACATAAGAGTAATACTACAACAACAACCTGCCTTCTTCGATCCATATTCATGGGAGCAGTCTGCTTCCAGGGCGGCTACTTGAAGGTGGATTAGGGCCTTGAACAACTAAGATTCACGACTCTCTTGAGTATATGACAAGTAATTTCGTTTACTGAGGCAGCAGCCGCGTGATGCCCCACCCCCCATCCAAATTGCTTTTATCAACATATATCTCACGATAATTAATTCACAAATATAGAATATAGATAGACCAGTCTACTTGTTGCTAGTCTTGTGGGTGTAAAAATCTTTTAGTCTCTCATGTAGCATGTCCTTTGTAGAACGTCGCTCCCATCACAGTCTGTCTGAAAGAAACTCGTTCCCTTGCCAAAACTCCAGCTTCCGCCACTGTCATACTCAGGCACTCCTGGATATCTTGGTGCCATCGTCTTCTTGGTCTACCCCTTCCTCTTTTGCCTGGCACCATACCTTCCATCACCGTCCTCTCAAGACCGTTGTATCTCTTGATGTGACCAAAGTATTTGCATTTTCTAGCCAAAATGGAATTGATAAACCAGTTCTCCTCTATGCTCAGCTCTTGCCGAATGTCTGCATTTATTCTTTTCTCTGTCCAGGGTATTCTGAGGATCTTTCTGTAACATTTTGACTCGAAGGATTCGATTCTTTGTCTAGAAGTTTTGGTAATCGTCCATGCTTCACAGCCATAAGCTGCCACAGGAAAAACACAGGCTCTCAAAATCTGTTAGTATATACTTGAAATCTTGTGTGCAGACAAACCAATCATTGGTCTGTTGTATCTTTGCGTGGTGGAGAGGTTACTCCCTTTTGACCTTCATACAGGCCACAATTGTGAAGGCATTTCGGTACATTTAGAATGTATGCCCGGACATGAAAGGTTATTTCACGTGTACACATGACCTCCAAGTGTATTGTCCGTCTCCGATAATGCCTATCCCCTTTTCACTCCCGAGTATAGGACCACCACTGCAGATGTACCTCTTTAATAAGACTGCACCAAAACATTGTATATGCTTTTGCATTAGTGGTTTTTGAAGCAATTTGTTTTACAAGACGAGGTCGCCAGCTCCATGCACAACTCTCTTTAGTTGTCTGTTATAACTTGTGTGGATGTGCAGTGGACATATCCTGTCCTCTCCAGCAAGTGACCCGGGATCCATTTTGAGACCAAGGTGCGCTTCAAACTTACCGAGTTTGAACACCCCACAGTTTCGTTCGTATCTTGAGAGGCTGTGGTCTTAATTCTCAGCTATAACGACCATCGGAGTTATATATTTTATCGTTGTCATTGATTAGCATTCTTGGAAAAAGGGACAGAGTATAACAAAGAGAAAGTACTAAAAGATTGACCATCAACGAATGAAAGACAGCCATTGGCATCGTTCATAAACACCCCGGCAACAAGTTTTGGAGAATCGATCATCATCTGCCCCAGTCGGCACTGCACATGCTGATAATGTATGGTGGTCTGTGTTTAGCTGCCTTCTACAATGAGGTTGTGTACGTGGATCACAACAGTGCTGTATCGGTGTCCGTCCTAAGAATGAGGTTGTGTACGTGGATCACAACAGTGCTGTATCGGCGTCCGTCCTAAGAATGAGGTTGTTTGTGTACGTGGATCACAACAGTGCTGTATCGGCGTCCGTCCTAAGAATGCGGTTGTTTGTGTACGTGGATCACAACAGTGCTGTATCGGTGTCCGTCCAAAGAATGAGGTTGTGTACGTGGATCACAACAGTGCTGTATCGGTGTCCGTTCTAAGAATGAGGTTGTGTACGTGGATCAAAACAGTGCTGTATCGGTGTCCGTTCTAAGAATGAGGTTGTGTACGTGGATCACAACAGTGCTGTATCGGCGTCCGTCCTAAGAATGAGGTTGTGTACGTGGATCACAACAGTGCTGTATCGGTGTCCGTCCTAAGAATGAGGTTGTTTGTGTACATGGATCACATCAGTGCTGTATCGGTGTCCGTCCTAAGAATGAGGTTGTGTACGTGGATCACAACAGTGCTGTATCGGTGTCCGTCCTAAGAATGAGGTTGTGTACGTAGATCACAACAATGCTGTATCGGTGTCCGTCCTAAGAATGAGGTTGTGTACATGGATCACATCAGTGCTGTATCGGTGTCCGTCCTAAGAATGAGGTTGTGTACATGGATCACAACAGTGCTGTATCCACGTTCGTCCTAAGAATGAGGTTGTGTACGTGGATCACAACAGTGCTGTATCGGTGTCCGTCCTAAGAATGAAGTTGTAAGGTTATGTTGTAGTTTCAAGGGCCCAAACAAATATGAAAACCTACGCTGCATTTGTTCTACCTACCCTCTTATATGCGTGCGAGACCTGGACCGTCAATAGTCATCATATCGAAAAATTAAACCACTTCCCCGTGCACTGTCTGCGGAATCTACAGAGGGTTAGATGGCAGGACACGGTTCCAGACAGGCATGTATTCGCACGATCGTGCATGACTAGTATACACACCATGACATGTGCAGCACAACTGAGATGGGCTGGTCATATGGTACTCATATAGGATCAACGTCTACTAAAAGAGCTACTTTATGGTGAACAGCAAAATGGCAAGAGAACAAGCGGTGGGCAGCGGAAAAAAATACATGGACACACATAAGACATCACTGATACAGTGCAGTATTAACCACGATGACTGGGGAAGAATCGCCAACATTCGCACAGACTGACGCAACATGATTGTTCAGGGTGTTCGGAGACACGAGGTATCAAGAACAGATGAGGCTATCTAGAGACGATCGCTTAGCAGGTCTGCTCACATTAACTCTTCTTCAACGCGGTGGAAGGGAGTGTCCCGTTTCCTTGTACAGAGGGCAACAGATAAATTAGGGCTCCGATTGGCTTATGTAGCCATCTTCAAACTCTTGCAGACAGTGAAGGTTGACAAAGTGGTCCTTATCGATTACGTTGAACGAACAACAAGAATTTACAACGAGGTTACGATAACTGCGTCTTTCGGCCCGACACATCCGATTTCAGCTGGTTTTTTTTAGTGCCGGGTTTGCCTTTCCACTGCGATCCCTCTCTCTTGAGCAGACTACACCCACAATGATCCCTATCCCCTGACTAGAATACACGCACTGTGATCCCTATCCCCTGACTAGAATACACCCACCGCGATCCCTATCCCCTGACTAGAATACACCCACTGTGATCCATATCCCCTGACTAGAATACACCCACTGTGATCCATATCCCCTGACTAGAATACACCCACTGTGATCCATATCCCCTGACTAGAATACACCCACTGTGATCCATATCCCCTGACTAGAATACACCCACTGTGATCCATATCCCCTGACTAGAATACACCCACTGTGATCCATATCCCCTGACTAGAATACACCCACTGTGATCCATATCCCCTGACTAGAATACACCCACCGCGATCCCTATCCCCTGACTAGAATACACCCACCGCGATCCCTATCCCCTGACTAGAATACACCCACCGCGATCCCTATCCCCTGACCAGACTACAGTGATCCATTTCCCCTGACCAGACTACAGTGATCCATATCCCCTGACCAGACTACAGTGATCCATATCCCCTGACCAGACTACAGTGATCCATATCCCCTGACCAGACTACACTAAGATAACAACAGTTCAGCATATAGAACAGTTATCAAATATCTGTAAAACAGCGAATTTACCGGCTTCAAAAATTGAATTAAATTAACGAATACAGCTTCCTCTTTTGTCCTACTTATCTTGCCATGCGGCGTCGCCAGAGAGGAGATATGCGTAGTCTTCTGGTTTGTGCTAGGTGGGAGGTTTTTGCTGTCGAGATGTTGAACTTTTGGAGTGCTCTTTGATCACCTCTGTCCATCGTCGTCGGGGTCGACCTCTTGCCCGTTTTTTTTTTTTTGCTTAAATGTTTGCCTCACTAGTTTCTACTGGCGGAGGCGCGCCATTTTCCACCCCAGACCGTAGTCAATTGGGCGATATCAGGACGCATAAACCAGTGCTTGGATGCATGTGTGCATCTGTATGTACCTATGCGAGGTTTGTGCACCCTCAGAAGCTAGCCCAACCAAAGTGCAATGGAAGGGCTTTACCACGAGGGCGCGTGAGAAAGTTGTGCAAGGGTGTGACTGTAGGACAGAGTCAAATGAAACAGAGTGAGGGAAGAGGAAATTTTTGTGAGACCTCTTGCCCGTGGCCCTGAAACCTCCATTAAGTATGATTTCGTTGCAGGTTGATCAACCTGCATCCTTGTCAGATGTCCAAACCAATGTATCTTTTGTGCGTCAATATAATAGTTAACCGACGTAGTCCTCGGCATTTTTGTGTGAATTTCGTCGTGAATTGTCTTGGCTTGGCTTCGTTCGTTCTCAATCTCTCGCTACCAAACCCTGAAAGGGCTTAAGTAGCGGAATGTTGTCAAGAGAACGGAATGCGTTGTGTCGTAGTTTACAGCTTGACTGCGATATTTGCACCTTTCGGTCCAACACAGTCGACTTCAGCAACCATATTTTGAGTACCGGGTTAGCATTCCCTCTTCGATCCCTTCTCCTTAGCCAGTCTGCCCTACTGCAGCCTGTTATCCAGGATCACCGCGTGGAGGTGTAGTAGGGTTTTGGCAGCTCTGGTTCCCTGGCCCTGACGCTAGCAGTCAGCTATGGGTCGCCGACCACTGCAGCTCATGCACTCCGTCGTGAATTTTCGTCGTGAATTTTCTTTCCTGCTACACTTCGCGCCGAGGGCATCTCACAGGTCTCAATTTTAGATATGTGCCTATCTATAGGCCCCATGTTTGACACTGTTAACATACCGTAGGGATGCTCAACGTGTTAATCAGCGTCTGTTTAGTGGACATAGGGACAAGTGCCTGCGGGTAGTACATATTGTTTGCCTTTTGAATTCCATTTTTGTTCTCTCTGTCTAGTCTGAGTGAACACACTTCCTAGATACGGAAATTACCGCACCTTCTTTAGGGCATCAGTGTGGAAACTGCGCCGTGTCATTTGACGTTTGGGCACGAAATTACGGGCACCAAAAATATAATTAAATAAACGAATAGAGAACAGTTTTCCAATTAGGAAACACACAAATGATGCATATCCATGAAGTTATTCGTTCTCATATGGTTCAATAGATACATATTCAGCTCGTTAATCATTCTCATATGGTTCAATAGATATATATTCAGGTAGTTCGTCATTCTCATATGGTTCAATAGATATATATATCCAGGTCGTTAATCATTCTCATATGGTTCAATAGATATATCCTAGTCGTTAGTCATTCTCATATGGTTCAATATATATATCCTAGTGGTTAGTAATTCTCATATGGTTCAATAGATACATATCCAGGTAGTTAGTCATTCTCATATGGTTCAATAGATACATATCCAGGTAGTTAGTCATTCTCATATGGTTCAATAGATACATATCCAGGTAGTTAGTCATTCTCATATGGTTCAATAGATACATATCCAGGAAGTTAGTCATTCTCATATGGTTCAATAGATACATATCCAGGTAGTTAGTCATTCTCATATGGTTCAATATCTTATATATATATATATCCAGATCGTTAATCATTCTCAAATTTACAAATAGAGGTATGCATGGGCGAGCGCTAACAAGGAAGCTTATTGTATGTGGCGACAAGTGTGTTTGTGTGTCCATGTGTAAACATGAAGAAGTTGTATGTGCAAAATATACAGTTTCAGGTAGATAAAGAAAGGGGGCTAGGCATCAGTGGGTTCTAGTACTTAATATATTTTCTTTGTTCAGAGGCAGCACATTGGAGAAATGCCTAGAATATCGTCCGGTGGACATACCATAACGTTAGTCTCTCTTGATCATCGGAGTGGTAGTCGAGAGCCAGAATATCGTCCTGTGGAATTACCATAACGTTAGACTGCCTTGATCATCCGAGTGGTAGTCGAGAGCCAGAATATCGTCCGGTGGACATACCATAACGTTAGACTGCCTTGATCATCCGAGTGGTAGTCGAGAGCCAGAATATCGTCCGGTGGATATACCATAACGTTAGTCTCTCTTGATCATCCGAGTGGTAATCGAGAGCCAGAATATCGTTCGGTGGACATTACTTACATAACGCTAGACTACCGAGACTATAATTATTCAGGTGCCCTCTGCTGACGCCCCGTGGCATCAATTCGACTCTTTTCCACAGTTCTATAATAGGATCCGTGCTTCTTGTAACATGACCAGCTGAAATGGTGGCCCTGCGCTTTGCGTTGAACGAAATTTGAACCAATTAATGATATTTGGGGTATTGTTTCTTGTGCTGCTCTTTCTCCAAACACAGAAAACTGCTTCATGGACAGAGGGAATGTCTCAATGTTTAAACCCAGAAAGCTGCTCCACGGACAGAGGGAATGTCTCAATGTTTAAACCCAGAAAGCTGCTCCATTGACAGAGGGAATGTCTCAATGTTCAAACACAGAAAACTGCTCCACGGACAGAGGGAATGTCTCAATGTTTAAACCCAGAAAGCTGCTCCACGGACAGAGGGAATGTCTCAATGTTTAAACCCAGAAAGCTGCTCCATTGACAGAGGGAATGTCTCAATGTTCAAACACAGAAAACTGCTCCACGGACAGAGGGAATGTCTCAATGTTTAAACCCAGAAAGCTGCTCCATTGACAGAGGGAATGTCTCAATGTTTAAACCCAGAAAGCTGCTCCACGGACATAGGGAATGTCTCAATGTTTAAACCCAGAAAGCTGCTCCATGGACAGAGGGAATGTCTCAATGTTTAAACCCAGAAAGCTGCTCCATGGACAGAGGGAATGTCTCAATGTTCAAACACAGAAAACTGCTCCATGGACAGAGGGAATGTCTCAATGTTCAACCACAGAAAACTGCTCCATGGACAGAGGGAATGTCTCAATGTTCAACCACAGAAAACTGCTCCATGGACAGAGGGAATGTCTCAATGTTCAACCACAGAAAACTGCTCCATGGACAGAGGGAATGTCTCAATGTTCAACCACAGAAAACTGCTCCATGGACAGAGGGAATGTCTCAATGTTCAACCACAGAAAGCTGCTCCATGGACAGAGGGAATGTCACAATGTTCAACCACAGAAAGCTGCTCCACTGCCATCAGGCTCTAACCTGCGGGAATGTCTGGATATTCAGAGCCATGAGTAGAAGCCTTCTATAAATAGTATCTAGACCACAGTGTTAGACAACTCTTACTCCACGAATCTCCTTTTGTTACAAGTGAATCTTAGTGCCGCCACAATAGCTGACCATTTTATAGGACGCTGTACACGAACATTTATAGTGGTCGTTTCAATAGCAGTTGTTTTTAACTATGAGATTGCTAGTCACATACACCCCTCTCTTTAGTAGCCATCTACCACTTGTTTTGAAGGTGTAATTTTTGTGAAGTTCCATAACAGAAACTGCGGCCGGGAACGTAATGTTAGAAACTTCATTGCACTAAGCCACAGCTTGTGTGTGGTGGCCAATTCCTTTCCTCGCTGCATTTATTTTCCTAACCGTAGGTCAGGCACCAGTGGCTTTACGTCTCGGGTACCACGCTGAAGCTTCGGGACGGTATGCTCAGACATACATAACTGTAAGTACCCGAGAAAACCACTAGATGCCGACACACATTTCCTGTTCTACAGTTAGTTTCCCATCGCAAGGGATTATGGTGACATCATCAGGCGGTTTGTGTCTTTATCTAACTTGTAGTTTCCCATCGCAAGAAATTATGGTGACATCATCAGGCGGTTTGTGTCGTGATGATCTAACTTCCGCTATGTTTGGATTATAGTGAGGTAGAAGATGCTCTGGTCATCAACCTCACTCTCTGGTCCCAGGCTACATTGGACCAGTGGGAAGACTAAAATGAAGACGACTGGAGGTAATGCAGGATGCAGGCACTCTTTGAAACCAGGGGTCGCTTGAAACCTGCGGGGCTCTAACCCATGCCGGTTTGAGAGGCGAGTGCCTTACCTCCCGACAAAAAGCGACCCTTACAGTAGAAGCACAACAAATCTCATGTACACAGCGCAGGTAAAGACGGTAATATGGGTATGTCAATGGAATGGCATGCACAAAGTAAGCTCGCTACACGCATCGCGTAGATGAATACTTTCTTTGTGTTTTAGGACATGTTAACAGAAAAGGGAGAAGATTAGAAAGCACTGGCACCAGGCACAATTATTGGCAAAGGAAACAGAGGACGACACACATATAATATACACGGAACACTTCAGCATCACGTCATGAATAGAGACAGCAACAGGACTGATCAATAGCGATAGAGGCAGGGCGATACATTATATCATTGCACGGTTGCTGGATACATTAACACCTTATAATCATGGCATGTACCAAACACCTTATAATCATGGCATGGACCCAACACCTTATAATCATACATGGGCCCTGAACATAGAACACCTTACAATCATGGCACCGATTCTGTATAAAGAACACCTTACAATCATAGCACGGACCCTGAACACATAACACCTTACAATCATGGCACGGACCCTGGATACAGAACATCTTACATTCCTGCACGGACCCTGGATACAGAATACCTTACAATCATGGCGCGGATCCTGAACACAGAACACCTTAATGTCATGGCACGGACCCTGAGCACAGAACACCTTACAATCATGGCACGGACCCTGTATGCAGAACAGAACACCATGGCAATCGGCCCTCAATTACATAAAACCATGGCACCGACTCTCTATTACCGAACACCTTAACACCATGACACCGGCCTTCTATTACAGAACACCTTTACACCATGACACCGGCCCTCTATTACAGAACACCTTAACACCATGACACTGGCCCTCTATTACAAAACACCATAACACCGTGACACCGGCACTCTATTACAGAACACCATGACACCGGCCCTCTATTACAGAACACCTTAACACCATGACGCCGCCCTCTATTACAGAACACCATGACATCGGCCCTCTATTACAGAACACCTTAACACCATGACGCCAGCCCTCTATTACAGAACACCATGACACCGGCCCTCTATTACAGAACACCTTAACACCATTACACCAGCCCTCTATTACAGAACACCATGACACCGGCCCTCTATTACAGAACACCCAAACATCATCATGGCACAGACGACAGTCAACAGCAGAACTGATAAACAACAGTAGGGACAAAGACGTTACAGAGATAAGTGATAGCACACAGTAGTAGACAAGGAACCGGTGGCAGAGTTGTTCGAATACCGGTCTCTTCACCAATGGCAAACTGGTTGAAAACCTCGGTATGTTTTCTCTATTTTAAGAGAAAATACAAAATTATCTTCACACTGCCTGACAACTGCAAGGGCCGGCCTTTATTCCTCATCCTTATAAAGTTACATGGCGGAGCTGATAAATGGAAATAAACGATAAAATGTCTGTCTGTGCTTTGTACTAGTAGAGATTGTGCAGAAACCAAATATGTTGTAGGCTAAAGAAACCCGGTGGGATGGGAATGCTGCAGAGAATGTGAGATTCTTGCGAAACATACCAAGCCTACTTGTCTGACAACAGGCTGTACACACCATGGCCAGGGAACTCTGCAAGTCTACAACAGCACTAGAAATAAATTATGGGCTAAGATTCCTGCCTGTCATTGTCATGATGGAATGCTAGGATGAGCGCCTCAGACATGACTAACCTGTTCGGTAGGCCAGCACACAAGGTAGCAGTTTCCAAGCCCCCCAGAGTTGACTAGATGGAAAGTATTGCTTATCACATTAGTAATTACGACTGGCCATGGTTAGGATATTCTTTCGTTAAGGAAACACAATGCTGAATAACATCTTAAAATGTGTTAAGTGAAGAAACACAAATGACGGACACAGATTTACGAACTTAAAATACTTCTCGGCGGCAAGGGGACGCTATTTTCTCCTGAAATAAGTTTTGAAAATTGGCGAGTCCAGGAAACCAAAGGTCACGTTTTCGTAGGTCTATGTTAACCCCCAGAGGAAGGTTGTCCATGCTAGATACTAAACGAAACTCATATATATAAGCTCTGAATTAAAGGTATACATTTTTCCCCTCGTCTGGGATGGGAGAGAAAAATAACGTCTGGTCAGGCCAAAACAAGCTGATCAGATGTTAGTCAGTGCCAGGTAGACGTACTGACCAAGACCCCGCCCCATTTTCATGCAGGTCTACCTGCAAACGGGCTTTTTCAGTCTGGGTAACGAGCTGGGGGATCCACGTAGTAGTGAGCGTCACGCAAATGAAGTCAAGCACAGTACAACCGCCTGGGGAGCCACCTTCATCAGCACGCTCGAGATGTGAGGAAAGCTAAAGCAGCCCGCTACATAACGCGATCTTCAGGCCTCACGCAAGAGTAAAGTTCCTCAGCGTGGACATTTAGCAGCAATAACAACCCGTTAACTGGTTATTTAAATAACTATATAATTTTCACTGTGCAGTATTAGATTTCAAATCTAATAAGTAAAATCCTATATAGATATTGGATTTGGTTTCTGTCTGAGCGGTCTGCCAAAAATGTTTCCTATTTCCACCGGTCCATCAAAAACGTTTCACATATTAACTGATCCGCGAACATTTTTTCATAGGTTCACCGGTCCGTAGGTGTAAAAGTTTGGGACACGCTGTTCTAGAAAGGTTTCTGAATGTTCCAATATATATGATCCTTCACTGTCATAGTAACTTTCGATTCGAGGCTGTCCTACCCATTTTCTTTTGAGCTGGGGCTTGTTTTATATTTTTTTCTTTGGTTTACTAGTCTTTGTCGGATTAACATGTTCGTAAAAAAATTAAAGAGCCCACGTTTTATATAATACTCACCCTTGTTATACGGACAACCTTGTGGGTTCTTTCGTTTTAGTTCACCCTAAATAAAAGATATCTCTCTCTCTCCCTGAGTGTGTGTGTGTGCGAGAGAGAGAGAGAGATTGAGAGTGAGTGCGTGGAGAGTGAGCGCGCACGAGCGACTGCGAGAATATACGTGAATTTCTGGGTTTTTTCCTGCCGTCTTAGCAATGAATTTCTTGGTTTATGGTTAGGGTTAGGTTTAGGGTTAAATCTAGGACTAGGCTTCAGATTAGAATTTGGGTTAGGATTAGGTTAAGGTTTTCTATATCTCTATCTTCATCTAAGTCTTTACTTATTTATTTAAAATAAAATGATTTCGACCAGACCTCCCCTTAACTCGATATGGAATGTCCCATTACAGTCATCAACTGTGAAGTACTTACGATGGGAACCCAGGGAACGCTGGGGTGAATTACGAAGCAAGTACCACTCGTGTTTCTGGAGACCAGAAGAAGGCGCTCAAGTCACCATCAACTACACTCATTCTAACTGCATATGCTTTGGGGAAGTAAAGGCGACGAGGAGAGCCGCTGTCTACCACGCCTCACAGCAACAAAGTTGAGGGCTGGTACAGGGATGTCTTTAAGGGAGAAAGACTAACGTCTGGTCAGACACGACATACTGATCAGACATGTTAGTCAGGGTCAGGCAAAATATACTGACCAAGACCCTCACTTCAGCTTCCTCATAGCCCTTCCTGGAAACGGGCTGTTTTCATAGCAGTCTGGCTAAAGGGGTGAGGGATCGACGTGATCGCTGTAGTAGTGAGCGATTCGAAGATGAAGCCACGCATAGCACAACCAACTGGAGGACCCCGGTCCACCTTCATCAGCACGCTTATGATGTAAGGAAAGCTACTGCAACCCGCCACTTAACGTCCTTTTCAGGTCGCACAAAAGAGTAAACCTACTCATTGTGGGCATTCGCAGACAACAACAACAACATATAGAGACCACTTTCATCTTGACTGCCATACATTCTGTAAATTTGTGTTTCTCTTTCTCTCTTCCAGGTCTGCGCTTTCTAAGAGCCCTGAGGTTGATGTCAATCCCTGATATACTGACCTATTTAAACGTACTACGGACTAGCACCATCATACGTCTGGTCCAGTTGGTTGTCTCCTTCGTGTCACTGTGGCTCACGGCGGCTGGATTCCTGCACCTGGTACACTCTTTGTGTCATTTCTTGTCTGTGTGGAGAGTGGAAAGGAGAAGAAGAGAGAGAGAGAGGGAGAGAGAGAGAAGGAAATATAAATATGTATATATGTATTTGGGGGTCCACTGGTCCAAGGAAGCTCGGGACCAGAGAATGATGTTGATGACCAGCGCAGTGATTTCTCACTATAATCCAAAAACAGCGCAAGTTACATGATCAAGTTACATGATCAAGTTACATGATCAAGACAACACCGTCTGATGACGTAATCATCGCTTGCAATAAGCAGCGAACATAACAGATGTGTGTGTGTGTGATAGAGAGAAAGAGAGAGAGATCGATAGATAGAGAGAGAGAGAATGATCGTGTGTGCGTGCATGTATGTTACGTACGTATGTGCGCTAGGTATATATATATGCGCGTGCAGACGGACATACGTGAACAAATAGACCGGTGTATGTGGGGAACTAAAACGCTAGTCAGTCCGGTCAGGCAGATCATACTTACCAGGATGTCGCGTCAAGGTCAGGGAGAACGTACTGACCAGGACGGCACGTCAGGGTCAGGCAGAACGTACTGACCAGGACGTCACGTCAGGGTCAGTCAGAACATACTGAACAGGACGTCACGTCAGGGTCAGGCAGAACATACTGACCAGGACGTCGCGTCAGGGTCAGGCAGAACGTACTGACCAGGACGTCACGCCAGGTTCAGGCAGAACATACTGACCAGGACGTCACGTCAGGGTCAGGCAGAACATACTGACCAGGATGTCGCGTCAGGGTCAGGCAGAACATACTGACCAGGATGTCGCGTCAGGGTCAGGCACAATACACTGATCAAGACCACAATATCTCTTCCATGTAGCGTTCCCTGGAAACAGGCTGTTTTCAAGGCAGCCTGGCTAACGAGATGTGGATCGACGTGATCCCTGTAGCAGTGTATATCACGCAGATTAAGCCAAGAATAGCACATCCTCCTGGAGGACCGTGGTTCACCTTCATCAGCACGCTCAGCATGTGAGAAAAGCTACTACCACCCACCACTAAACCCTCTTTAAATGGCGCACAAGAGTAAAGATTTTCATTGGGTTCACTTTCATATTAAGAGAAATAAATCAACCAGATGTGATAGAAAGTCGAAATTCACAGCAAAAGCAAGTGCATTAAAATAAGCACCACTTGGCGTTAAATCCACCATCTCTATCGATTAGATTTAGCGTGTTGGAAATGATTTGAAAGGAAACGCACACAGAAACAGCGCACTTAGCAATAGACATCGTATGTGGAAATGTCCATCTTTCCAAGCCAGCATTGAGCGGCTGATTGCGTGTAATGAAATGTATTTATTCAAGTTTTGATGGTAATAACCTCTTTCATGCTTATAAACGGCACTTCTCCGTCTGGCAGTATGCCAAGTTAGTGATGGGGGTGTGTGCGCCATTCACTTCCTGGCTGCTGCTGGTGCCAGGCAATACTAGTTGCCTGTGCGATGTGGGGGTCGCTGTACTGAGGAGGGAGCAAACCACAGCTTTTTTAGGTGCAGCTTCTCGCGTCCGTCAACAGAGTGCAGCACGGCTCTGATTAATGATACATCAATCTTGGCCAGCAATGCGGACAGGCGAAGGTGAAGACAGACCTCCACAGACGCGTTTCTCTAACCAGGTCACAACACTTGCTATCAATCCACACATGGAAGGACGGCCGTCATGGATTTCAAACCTCATACCTCTCAAACCTCACACCTCTCAAACCTCACACCTCTCAAACCTCACACCTCTCAAACCTCACACCTCTCAAACCTCACACCTCTCAAACCTCACACCTCTCAAACCTCACACCTCTCAAACCTCACACCTCTCAAACCTCACACCTCTCAAACCTCACACCTCTCAAACCTCACACCTCTCAAACCTCAAACCTCACACCTCTCAAACCTCACACCTCTCAAACCTCACACCTCTCAAACCTCACACCTCTCAAACCTCACACCTCTCAAACCTCACACCTCTCAAACCTCACACCTCTCAAACCTCACACCTCTCAAACCTCACACCTCTCAAACCTCACACCTCTCAAACCTCACACCTCTCAAACCTCACACCTCTCAAACCTCACACCTCTCAAACCTCACACCTCTCAAACCTCACACCTCTCAAACCTCACACCTCTCAAACCTCACACCTCTCAAACATCATACCTCTCAAACCTCACACCTCTCAAACCTCACACCTCTCAAACCTCACACCTCTCAAACCTCACACCTCTCAAACCTCACACCTCTCAAACCTCACACCTCTCAAACCTCACACCTCTCAAACCTCACACCTCTCAAACCTCACATCTCTCAAACCTCACACCTCTCAAACCTCACACCTCTCAAACCTCACATCTCTCAAACCTCACACCTCTCAAACCTCACACCTCTCAAACCTCACACCTCTCAAACCTCACACCTCTCAAACCTCACACCTCTCAAACCTCACACCTCTCAAACCTCACATCTTCTCTCGACTTAACGATACAATCTGACTGAACTTTTCAAAACTATTTCTTGGTATTATCATTCCACGTATATCGCTGTCTTCCTCTTGCACGATTCCGCTCAACGTTTCATTCCTATAAGATTGTCTCTTTTTATTTGGTAGAGCATTTGATCTTCCCAGCTTTTTGTATTTCATTAACCCCTTTTTCACTCCTAACATTTTATTAACTCTCCCCCCTTAATTTTTCATTAACTCTATTTTCACCCCTAACATTTCAATAACTCTATCTTTACCCTTAACTTTTCATTAACTCTATTTTCACACCTAACATTTCATTAACTCTCTCTCTACCTTAACTTTTCATTAACTCTATTCCTCCCCCCCCCCCTCCATTAACTCTATTTTCACCCCCCCCCCCCCCATTAATTATATCTTTACCCTAACATTTCATAAACCTTATTTTCACTCCCATTAACTCTATTTCACCCTCCCCCCCTCATTAACTCTATCTTCACCATTAACATTTCATTAACACTATAAGGGTAGGCCCTTAACTTGTCACAAACACTATTTTCACCCCAATTAACTCTATCTTCACCCCTAACATTTCATTAACCCTTTTTAACCTCCATTAACTCTATCTTCACCCCTAACATTTCATGAACCCTATTTTAACCCCGAACTTCTCCAAGACCTCCTTATTGGATTTCCCTTCTTCCAACGAGATTCGCCCAATTTGTATGTGCAGGTTGCTTCTAAATCATGTGAACACTCATATGGCACGCCTGCCATTGCTTAATTGTCTCCACTTGTTCGCCATTGTTGTCCACACATTTCTGGAACCTTTCCTATGTGCGCCGAAGAGCCCCGATGCACGTTTCTAGTGGTATTGTTGCTATGGCTAATGTAATTTTCTCTCGCAGATCTTGCATATCTTGTGGTTTGGTAGCATTAAACTCATTCTTTTACCATATATAACTTATAAGTTCTCACATTTGTTAAAATCACTCTGCAGATCCGCAGTTCAAAGACCTTCCAGCATTTGCTCGTGGTCCGTGAACATAAGCTTAGTGTTCTAGGCTTGGGTATTCATGATATTATTCAGTCTTGATGGCGCTATGTATTTGGACCTTGGTTCCTGCACTCATTTCCCCCGTCGACTACTAACACTTAAGCACAGGCGTCCAAATACTGCGTTCGCCCGGCGAATCTATCTACCTCCCGTGTACGTTAGGTATGTACTGTGATGATCGCCTCACGGTACAACTGCCAACCTTTTTGGCTGTTATAAGTTTCTTGGCGTGTGTGCAGTACGGTAGGTTGCCACTACTTTCCGTACGTGAAGAAGCGATCGTACCAAGAAAAAAAACCCAGTGTGTGCCAAACGTGGAGACGGTTGGTTTCGTATCCGCTGGGTTGGAATTGTGAAATCAAGCGAGATCCGCGCCGCCCCCCCCCCCCCCCCCCCCGTTGCCTCATGGGAAACGAGAACATGCATTTGAAAATACGTCTACAGAAGACTGCATGTCCTGTTCTGAGCTAGAGCTCGTGGCGCAGTCTGCAATTAGGAGGTCCAAGATAGTAGCATTTGACGCCTTAGTGATAGATCGTAGGAGCCTTAGATTGAACCACACTCCCAGAACGCTCCCCCCTCTCCCCCCCCCCTCGCGCACATTTTGGGACTGATGTTGATCACTGTGTCAACCCCATAGCTTTTGTCTCAGCTCTGCACCCTCTGGCCAGGTCTGGCACCTCATTTCCCTATAGAGTGGGCATTCCTGTAGAATGTGTTCAGATTTTCTGGTCCTCTGTTCCACATGGGCACTCATCAGTGTATGATATCTTCAGTCGGTATAGATGTTCTAGTAGTCTGCAGTGTCCAGTTCTCAGGCGAAATAAGGTGGTTTGTTGATTTCTTTTGAGTTGGTGAATTGGATCTAGTATACTGCTTATGTTTCTGTCTTCTCTCCATTGGGGTATATACTAATTTCTGACGATGTTCTTGATCTCTCTGTATGGTACTCGATGATTAAATTGTGCCTTTTTGCTGCCATCTTGTGCTAAAGCATCAGCTTTCTCGTTTCCCGTGATTCCGCAATGGGAGGGTAGCCACTGGGGCGCTATTGTTAAGGATCTCTTGAGTTTTCCCAGTTCTGCTCTGATCTCTGATAACAGTGGTTCGTTATTTGTTTTTTGTATTGCCTCTTATAGTACTCTGCAGTCTGTGAATACAACTATTTTTCTTGGAGGTTGCCTTTCTGTTTGAAGTATTCTCAGTAATTTGCCACATCCCGCCAATGTTAACAGTGTCAAAGGTCTCCGAAGACCACGAAGGTTTATGTAGATCGCGATGCAGTACCTGGCGATTTTCATGAATATGTCTTGTTGTGGACATCATATTGCTTGCAGCACGACCTACCATGATTCCGATACACCTGGTCATTAAGGCGATTTAGTAAGACTCGGACAGTATTTGACCCGAAGGCGACAGTAGCGAGATGCTCATGTGATTGTGGAATGGTTGGTCGGTTGTGATATTCCCTGTACAGATTACAATAATGGCGTGTTTCATCTCCTGTGGAAATGTATCATGCTGATCCGACATGTTAGTCAGGGTCAAGCCGAACATGCTGGTCGGACATGTTAGTCACGGTCAGGAAAAACATACTGGTCGGACATGTTAGTCACGGTCAGGAAAAACATACTGGTCGGACATGTTAGTCATGGTCAGGAAAAACATACTGGTCGTACATGTTAGTCACGGTCAAGCCGAACGTGCTGGTCGGACATGTTAGTCAGGATCAGGCAAAACATACTGGTCGGACATGTTAGTCAGGGTCAGTCATGACATGCTGGTCGGACATGTTAGTCAGGGCCAGTCATGACATGCTGGTCGGACATATTAGTCCAGGTCAGTCATGACATGCTGGTCAGATATGCTAGTCAGGCAAATGTACTTGCCAAGATCCTTACCTCACTCCCACGCAGCTCTCCCTGCAAACAAACTATTTACATGGCGCATGGCTAACGAGGCGAGGGAATCGACGTGATCCCCGCAGTAATGAGCGACACGCAGATTAAGCTAAGAATAGCACAAGCGTCTGGAATACCTTGGTCCACCTTCATCAGCACGCTCAGGAGGTGTTGAAAGCTATTGCATCACACCACAAAATCTCCTTTTCAGGGCTCATACAAGAGTAATCTTACTCATTTTGGGCATACAACAACAACAACGACCATAACAACAACAACGACCATAACAACAACAACGACCATAACAACAATAACGACCATAACAACAACAACGACCATAACAACAACGACGACCATAACAACAACGACGACCATAACAACAACGACGACCATAACAACAACGACGACCATAACAACAACAACGACCATAACAACAACAACGACCATAACAACAACGACAACCATAACAACAACAACGACCATAACAACAACGACGACCATAACAACAACAACGACCATAACAACAACAACGACCATAACAACAACAAATACACATTTTGAATTGTTCCGTAAAAAGGTAATTGCCTCAAGGTATACATTCAGAAACATAATTTCCACATCAGTTAAATGAATATTTGACGACCACGTGATCAACATATTGCTGTCGGTCAGCATTGTTCTTGTATTTTCCCGCCATATTTGCCCCATTATCGTTAGCCTGAACTGTGCAATCATTGCTAGGAATAGCGTCTTCTTTCAACGTATCATTTATCAGCCGACCAATTTCATCAGAGCTCTGCATGCAGGAATGAACCATCTTTCAAACCTGGCAACGTCGCTGCTGGCTGGCTCGTGGACAATGATGCCTTAATGGCAAGAATGGAGACATCTTATCTGATGAGAATGATATATCAAATAGATGAACAGGTAACAAACTTGTCAAAATTCCCCTGATCTATGGGAAGTGAGATCGGACTCTCGTGTTCAGTGTCGAGCACGTTAAAAATTCATTGGCAGTTGGAAATCGAAAAGAGAAGAATGAACAGCCGCTCCACGCACAAAATTTTAGTTAAAAATCTACCCAAGTTATTTGTACCTTTCCCCGTGTGGTTTGTTAAGAACAGATAAAGATGACGCCTAACTCGCTGCGGGTCTACTTAGCTCTAGTGTTAGCCTATTAAGCGAACTCGCGGTTACCAAATAAAACGTTACAAAGACACTGAAAGCCTCACTGAAGAACTACGACATTGACCCTGATAACTGGGAGAACATTGCTGGTGATCGCCCTGCCTGGCGTAGTAAAATTTCTTCTGTCACGGCACATATTGAGCAGACAAGAATCAAGGAAGCTGCACGGAGATGAGCGACACGAAAGACAAGAGACGAGTTGCCTCCGTCTGACGGCCAGACAGTGTTTCTCTGCACTCAGTGTAACAGACGCTTTCGGATTAGGATTGGTTTGATCAGTTACCTACGAACCCACTCCAGGATTGACAGATGACAATGTACACCTCTTAAGAAACGATGGACAAACAACAAAAACATTCAGGTGTATTGATACTGATTCTATTTCTGTTTCTAAGAATCGACATTACTGCACTCCGGGCATACCCATATGTGGTCAGTCTCTCTCATCAAATGGCTTAAGGTATGGATACTGATGGTCCCTGTAGCTCGCTGCTTGTACACTCTCCTGCTCCGTCCTCTCATCCGCCATACTCCGCTCGAACCTCGATTAATGTCGAAACTTTGCAGTCTGTGGATTGCTGCTTTATCTATTGCAGTGTCCTCATCCAGCAGGCGGCAATTGGTTGATTTCAAAATGTCACTTTTATCCATCATTAATGTGCCCATGATGGAAGATTGTGAAGCCATGATGTCAGCTCTTTCATTCCACTGAACCCCGGCATGAGCAGGACAGTAGATCCATGCCAACGACTGGAGGTTTGAGGCCTCAACAGCTGCTATCCACTCGTATCTAAGCTATCCCTTCTGAAGTACAGCTTGCGCGTCTGTCACGAAGACTGCCCTTGTTATAGAAGTCTCAGATATCCATTTCAGTGCTGAGGTCACTGCTTCCATCTCCATTCTCATACTGGAGGTTGTTAACATGTATGCCCTACTGCGCTCAGCATTGACCTGTCCTCTCACTCTAGCCGAGAAACTCGAGCCTGATGTCCCACTGCGCACGACTGATCCGTCGGTGTATATGACGGCATCACTCTCCTGCGTGTTCTCAGTAATCAGCTGATTTACTTCGTGCTCTGCTCTCCCGTTGCTCCGTTCTCTGCATTCCTTGCCTAAGGTTATGATGACTCTCCGGTACTCTATCATTCTATCTCCAGTGTGGACCCATTCTTCCCCTTTGGCTATCGTCTCAGCTGGAGTGACGTGTCCAATTGTTGTCTCTGCCTGTGCCATCCATGACGACCCTCTCTTGATTCTTGATCTCTTGATGTCTGAGATACGACTGTACAGAGGGTGCCGCGTGTCTGTGGTGACACGCATATAGGCTTTGACTTTTGCCAGTTTATGTCTGGATGTCACCGATAACAATCCCACCATATACCGCATCATCACAATCGGGATATCTCTAGTGCAGCCCAGAACCAGTCGCATACCTTCATTCTGGATGCGATCCAACCTTTCACACTGTGTTCTTGATAGATTGAGGATGCCTAGTCCGTAATATTTTTTTTTTTTTGCGTTCGCCTTATTTTCTCTAATCCCGAAGGCGGTGTGCGTTGCACTATGTTTTTATTTTGCGCCTGTCAGCCCAGTGCATCCGACTTCAGCACGCATTTTATGTAAGGGTCTGCTTGCTCCTGCATTTTCTAAGGGTTTGCTTCCCCGGGGTAACGGCCGGTGCTGTGATGGGGATCGAACCCAGCACCTTCGGATCGTGAGCCGTGCCACTTAACCACTAGGCAACGCCGTCCCCTACTAGTCCGTAATCGATTACAGACAACACGACCTGACGAAATAGGAAAAACAGGAGGCGTTCTTCCAAGTTGGCAGCAGCCATGGTCTTGAGTGCTCTTAACCCTCTCTTGCATCTTTGTACGGTGTCGTCAACATGGCAGTTATAGGAAAGACATCGATCAAAAGTCACTCCGAGATATTTCAACCTGTCACACCTGTCATTGGTGCAACCATCAAAAGTGATGTCCGGGAGTTTAGCCGTTACTATGGAAGGATTCAAAGGGCACCACATCATGCAGGCCTTGTTCGGATTGATTTTAGAGCTTAAGTCACCACACCACTGTGAGATTGCTTTCAAGGTTTCCTGGATGTCTTTGACCAACTCTTGCTTGTCTGAGCCAGTCATGTACGTTAGGATGTCATCGGCAAATGTCAACGTTCGGCCTGTCCCTGTCGGTTGAATGTTAGCCACTTTTACTGTGTAGATGTTGAACAGCACCGGTGAGAGAGGAGACCCTTGAGGCAGTCCTGGACATATTCGTCTCGGTTCTGATGTCCCCGATCCCACGCGTAGCGCAACTGTTCTTTCTCTCAGGGCAGCTGCTATCAAACTAACCAGCCATTGTTTAAACCACACTGCTTCAGACAGGCGATTCAAAGAAAGAAAAAGATAGAACAGATCCAAATGGATACAGGGCTATCAGTCCACTGAGCTGTGTAGGAAAACTGATGGAGAGTATGATAAACACCAGACTGATGTGGCAGGGTGGAAGCAAAACACATACTAATTCCACAGCAAGCAGGCTTTAGACAGCATAGATCTACCGAGGACCAGATCACTCTCATAGACCAGGAAATAGCGGTTTGGGCGGATTTAGAGAAGGCATTTGACAAGGTGTGGAAAGAGGGACTTAAGCTACGAAGAAGTGAAGTTTGTGGGAAAATTTACAGATAGAACAGCCAGAGTTCAAGTACTAGGGCAGATGAGCAAAAAGGTGACACTGGAGCAGGAAGTACCCCAAGGGGGAGTACTGTCACCCACCCTTTTCCTTGTGTATATAAACAACATCACAGAGAATAAACCAAGAAGAGTCCACAGCTCCATGTTTGCAGACGATCTGGATATGTGGACCTCTGAAAAAAATCTCACCGTAGCAAACAATCGGATGCAGCAGGCCCTAACATCGTTGGAGGAGGGGGCGAACTCATGGCTGGTCAAAATAAATGAAGAAAAAACATGTACGATATTCTCGCTTTCAAATAAACCCCAGAACACCAAAATACGTCTTAACGGCAAATATCTGCGGCTAAACGACAACCCAAACTACCTGGGAGTCACATTTGATCGGCGCATGACATGGAAAAGTCAGATCGAGAGAAACCGAATGAGAGCCAGACACAGAATGGCAATCATGAGAAAACTTGCTGGCACAAGGCAAACTTTGATAAAATTAGCAAACTTCAAAACCAAGTCATGAGAGTTATAAGAGGAGGCATTAAGTCAACGCCAATTGTAGAACTTGAAAAGATTGTAAATCTGCAATCCATGACTGACAGAAGAGACTGCAGAGCCCAGCAGTAAGCAGAGAAACTAAGAAGATTGACAGATCATCCAATGCACCTGAGACTAAATAGATTTGGAAATGGGAAACTAAAGCGGAGAAACTTTGCAGAAATAGCCAAAGCAAAAATGAGCGAAGACCCTATGAACACCGTAACAACACCAAAACCCATCCCTACTGTGCGCAAACCCACATGGAAGCATCATATCATTCCGGAGGTGGTAGAAAATATACCAGGTATTGGAAACAAGAACAGACAGAGTGAAAAAGAAAGAAGAGACATAACCCTGAGGTACATAGCGGAAAACTACCCAAGCATGGACTGGACCCATGCATACACCGACGGTTCTGTAACAAACACAACACAGAATGTAGGGGCAGCGGTATTCCTGAGCCTACCAAATGGTAGAAAAATAACACTGTCAGTGGCAACTGGAAAATTCTCAAGCAATTTCAGAGCAGAGGCAGAGGTACTGAAGGCTGCAGTAGAAGCAATGCTCACAGGCGAAAACAATGAAAGCCAGATAGTCCTGTTCACAGATGCCCTGGCCGTGGTCACAGCACTAAAAAGCCAGAAAAATACTGAACTTAATGATTTAAGAGCAGTATTCTGTCAACTATGCCAGCAGTCCGCACCAAAAAGAGTAGTGGTACAGTGGGTTTCATCCCACTGTAACATCCAAGGCAACGAGGAGGCAGACAGACTGGCAAAAGACGGTGCAAGACTACTACAACAAGATTCTAGTGTGACCTACGAAGAGTCCAAAAGGCTTATTAGGGCCAGATACATGACCAAATGGGAAACAGAACACACTGGCTACACAACAAATGATGCCTACTACCAGCTGAACAGAAGATAGCAGGTCGTGGTCTTCAGACTCCGCACAGGCCACAACAGACTGAGGTGCCATCTATTCAATAAATTGAAGATAGGTGGCACTGACGAATGCACCTGTGGCACAGGGAAAATGACCGCTGAACATCTGCTACAAAATCGCCTGACGTTCGAGGACCAGAAAAAGCACATGTGGCCATCACCAGTGGCAACACTAGACAAGCTCTATGGCAGTGTCGACAGCCTCAGGATGACAGCTGCTTTCTTCGAACACATTCAAGTTGACGTCTGACAGCGTACGAAGAAGAAGAAGACGAGCGATTAAGGTACCAAGATCGACACGGTTGTATGCGTCTTCCAGGTCGAGTGCCACCGCAATTGTTTCTTGCTTTGACTGAAACAGCTCATACACATCATACGCGAAAGTTCCAGCGTATTGACACTGAGAAAACGAAAACTGTTATAGTTAGTACAGCAGCTTGACAATCTATTCTTCAGATTACAAAGGAAGTCGATCAAATAATGGAGCATTTTAAAGAGCTGGAAATATAATAATGGAAAATAGGAGATAGCGAAATGTAAATCAGGAAGATAATAAGGATAGACACAATTGTTTTCACCAAAGTCATTTCAGCTATTTAAAAATCCTAGACAACGAAACATCCTTCCTAGACATGTCTATGTTTTCTGGGTCAAAACCAAAGTTTAGAACCTCACTTCCGACACAGCACCCCAGGTTATTCAAACCCAAGGTCACACTTCAGAAGGCACCAACGAATTCATCATCTCGGAAGCATGATATCATCCGATGGGTGCAGCGGTCCCGATATGTGAAGCAGGATTGGGCTATCTGCGTCTGCTATGCACGACCTCTTACGTGTGTAGAGTAATGGCAAGATCTCACTCAAAACAAAAATATGCATCGACCAGTCCTGTGTGATCTCAGTTCTGCTTTTACTGCTACATAGCCTGGCCATTACTGAACCATAGTATGACGAGACTGGACGTAACTACCGACGTATCCTGGGCAGATGACGGCATGACTACATCCGCAGCGTGGAGGTATCTGCTGAAACAGACCTCCACCCAATCTCCGTAACACTTGACCGACGCCGTTTCTTTCTTCAGTCAAGTAGTACGGCTGGACCAGGAAACTCCGGCCCACAAGATACTCCACACGCCGTTTCTCAACGCCGAAAGTCTTCCCCAGACCGGCTAGAGGCCATCCCCGCACAGTGTGGCTCCAACAGATAACAACCTCCACTTCTGTCCCTAACGAGGACGGGGACCACAGCAGTGGCTCACGAATGTGGCCGACCGATGTTACGAATCTCAGACGTCTAAACAAACATTATTAGTATTAGTCACTCACAATTACAAATGAGAGTTCTCGTGTGCTTTGTATACTCGTCAATAATCTTTGGCATGAGATAAATGCAGGTAAAAATGTGTACAGCTCGTTCAGCCTTGATAATATGGAGAAACATTGAGGTTGGATTGAACAAAACCACGAGAAACATTGGAGTCAAGCTTGACCGTACACTCACTATGAAACCCTCGTGTCAAGAATATGAGCAGTGCATGAGTTTGCAGTGGTCAGCGACCCGAAGCTGACTGCTAGCGTTAGGGCCAGCGAACCAGAGCTGCCAAGGCCCTTCTACACCTCCACGCGGTGATCCTGGATAACAGGCTGCAGCAGGGCAGACTGGCTAAGGAGAAGGGATCGTAGAGGGAAATCTAAACCGGTACTGAAAAAGGCCTGCTCAAGTCGGATGTGTCCGACCGAACGGTGCAAACGCAGTCAAACTGTAAACTACGACACATTTCATCCTGTTCCCCGGACAACATCCTTCTACTTGCAAATCCATTTTCAGGGCTTTGTAGTGGGAGATTGAGAAAAAACCCGCCATATAGTTGAACTGATTGAAACAGCTTACACAAGGCTCATCTAGCACCTCTCTACTTGTAGGTGGAGGGCAGATCAACATTGACTACGTTAACTATATATTGAATATGTCCGCTCAGTAATCGATTATTCGCGCGCGTCTCAGTTCCCCCAGCCATAGTAGGAAATAGAATGCTGATGAACTGGCCAGAAGTGGAGCAATACTACTACATCCACTACCTAGTATTACATTACAAACCTGACGATAGACCCTGATAAACAACTATAGACATGAATGGCTAAATCTTCTTCTTCTTCTTCGTACGCTGGTTACAGCGATATACGTTGCACTGTGTTACTTTGTTAAGCCTGTGGCCCAGTACATCCGATTTCAACAGGCGTTTCTGTAGGGATGCCCTCCTTAGCCTTTGGCTGTCCCCAGCCTATCTGCAAGGCAGCAGTTGTTTTTGGTCAGAGTTTTCTCTCTTAGGGAAGTTGTCTTGCAGGACTATCGAGTCTTCCCCACTCGTGTCTATAGGGTGTGGCAATGATATGATATGATATAATGGACTGTATGTACTAGTTTTTCAAGCATCTCGGAAGAGAGGCAGTCCAGTGTGTCTGTGTCCCAGGATCGTCACGTCCTGCCAGAAACGTAGCATGTGCATGTGAGTGAGGTATCTCCTTGTTCCTTTTATTTTCTCGGCTCATCTGCAGTGATGGTACGGAATGGCTAAATCAATATGCTACATCTCAATCAGGACAAATACATGTTAGACATCAAGCTAAACTAGACCAAGGACCCAGTCCAGAAGTTGTAAAGAAGAGATTAGTGTGTGATATTTAAGCTGAGAGCAGGCATACCCTTCTTAAATATCTGAATAGACCAACTGTATGGACCAATTTGCAGAACAGCATACATAACACAATGTAGACATCACTATAATAACTGAGGAAGACATGTACTTTTGTCCAGGAGGCAAATATCTGATACGGTGAATGCCACTGTGCATGAGGCACACGGGCTCGTTCTAGAGATCTCTTCATAACCTGACTCTGAAAATCAATACAGGATAAGTGAAAAGAAGGTGCTTTCGCGTTTTCGTGACTCTGCACTTAGCACGTTTTCCTGAATCTGCACTTAGCACGTTTTCCTGACTCTGCACTTAGCACGTTTTCCTGACTCTGCACGTAGCACGTTTTCCTATCAGACGGGGCGCCACATGGGGAGCAGTTCTATGAGTCTAAAGAGTGTCCATTGTTTAAATTATTAATTCGATAGGATGAACCAGTAATTGCTTGATCACGTTCTCCCAAGATGAGTAGAACATCGACAATGTGCTTTGATCAAGAGGTTTAAAAAGCATAAGCTGTAGCGATCAGTGACCCAGAGCTGCTAAGACCCTTCTCCACCTCCACGTGGTGATCCTGGATAACAGGCTGCACCATGGCAGACTGGCTAAGGAAAATTGGGAAGGCTAACCCGGTACCGAAAATGCCCGCTGAAGTTGGATGTGTCGGACCGAAAGGTGCAAATATCACAGTCAAGCTGTAAACAACGACACAACGTTCTCTGAACAAAACTCTGCTACTTGCAAAGCGCTTTTCAGGGCTTGGTAGCGGGAGATTGAGAACGTTCATGGCTTGGTAGCGGGAGATTGAGAACGTTCAGGGCTTGGCAGCGGGAGATTGAGAACGTTCAGGGCTTTGTAGCGGGAGATTGAGAACGTTCAGGGCTTGGCAGCGGGAGATTGAGAACATTCAGGGCTTAGTAGCGGGAGATTGAGAACGTTCAGGGTTTAGTAGCGGGAGATTGAGAACGTTCAGGGCTTAGTAGCTGGAGATTGAGAACGAACGAAGAAGAAGAAGAAGATGATGCACGTTAGCATATTGGATGCGCTTAAACAGATTATACCATTTGATAACTGTAGTTTTTATGAATGTTTCCTAATATGGCATCAACTTCTGCCCCAGACAGCATGCTCCCTGCTAGTCCTCATCAAGCTGGATACTATTCTCTCTTACCATTCATTCCCTTTTTCGTTTTTGGAGAGATCCCATAGGAAAGTTCCCGCCACTTTTCATTAGATTCCCAGCCTTCAGCAGATACCACCTGAGATTTAGACGTAGAAGAGCTAGGTCTGAGACTATTGACTGCCGTGTCAAAATAATAAACATAGAAAGCAAAACAATGCGTCTCGCTTGTCCTTAACTTCACTTCTTTATACTGGTTTAGAAGACTGCAGAGAATGTATACCAGTTTCTTTTACATTCACTTGATCTAAAAATAACAATGCGCATTCAATCCATTCTTGAATGCATTAATTGACCCTGTCTCCACTATTTCATGTGGCAATGCATACCAAGTATTCACCACTCTCTGACTAAAAAAATATTCCCTTGTATCTAATCTGGACCTTTCTTTAATTAATTTGTAGCTGTGTCATTTGTTCTTGTAGCGGCTGTATTTTGAAGAAAAAAATTGTTATAGTCTAATTTATCTTTTCCGTTGATTATTTTATAAACCTATATCACCTCGAATTCTTCTATTTTCTAGACATTGTAGACCGGTTTTTCTTTTCTCGTAACTATGATTCTGGAATCCCACTATCAGTTTTGTCGCTCTTCTTTGTATCCTTTCCATCATGTTTATATCCCTTCTATTATAATCCCCCCCCCCCACCCACACACACACACACGCACACCTGTACACAGTACTTCAATCTAGGTCTAACCAATGCTCTATACATTTTGACAATCACTTCCTTGTTCATATGTTTAATATTTCTTTTTATCATACCTAACATTGCATTTACATTTTTCACTGCTACCTGGACTTGCACACGCACTTTACCTGTATGATCTATTTTTACCCCTATGTCCCTTTCCTTGTCTATCATTCTAATATAGTTCTCACCCATTCTGTAACTGTATTCCATATTGAATCTACGCATGGGGATGACTGTACATTTATATACATGAACTCCATTTTCCAGCTATCAGTCCATTCCCGATTCATATCTTAAAACCGACCTCAATGAATCCACCTTTTCTTTATACAATCAAGTTTTATGACATGTATTTCTAATTTCCCGCTTTGGGATGTGTTTGCTTTCTTGGAAAACTTGATTGCAGATTTCGGCAGAGGGATTACCCCGCTGGTTTTTCAAATACACTTCCACATGCGCCTGTATGTCCGACCCTTACTGTTTTCTATTAACATTTTCTATTTCTTCCCCTTCATAAAAATGATGTGCCTGGTTACTCAAATAAACTGCTCCTTTGCGGGATGAAGTTCTAAATAGTTTAATTTTGCTTCAATTCTATAGGCGAGTTTAATGCGATTTTTGTTGTTGTTGGAAGTCTCACATAATCTCAATTGAAAGAATGTTTGTTGACAGGGTTTTAAATTTTTCCTTTGGTTCCTTCTTGTCTTGGCTGGGCTCCTGATGTGTGAGAAATTTTGTAAAGGTGATCTGAAATGTATGCTTTTATATCTGAAGAAAAAAGAAAATACAGACTCAAAATATGAAATACTCATAATAATAACAACAGCAGCAGAAGTAATAGTGGTGGTAGCAGCAGCAGCAACAATAGTTGTAGTAGTAGCAGCACAGTGGTATTAGCAGCAGCAACAACAATAGTAGTTGTAGCAATAGTAGTAGTAGTAGCAGAAACAATAGTGGTGGTAGCAGCAGCAACAGTAGTAGTAGTAGCAGAAACAATAGTAGTGGTAGCAGCAGCAACAGTAGTAGTAGTAGTAGCAGAAACAATGGTGGTGGTAGCAGCAGCAACAGTAGTAGTAGTAGCAGAAACAATAGTAGTGGTAGCAGAAACAATAGTAGTGGTAGCAGCAGCAACAGTAGTAGTAGTAGCAGAAACAATAGTAGTAGTAGTAGCAGACGTAGTTGGGGTTAGTAGCACCAGAAACAGTAGGAGAAATAGCAGAAGTAGCAGCAGCAACATTAGTAGTAGATGCAGCTGTAGTAATAGTGGTCGTAACAGCAATAACAATAGTAGTAGCAGTAGTAGCAACAACAATAATAATAGCAGCAGTAGTAGCAGCAGCAGTAATAGCAGCAACATTAGTAATAGTAGTAGCACTGGCAACACCAGTAGTAGTTGCAGCAACAGTAGTAGAAGTAGTAGTAGTATCAGTAGTAGTAGTAGTAGTAGAATCAGTAGTAGTAGTAGTAGTAGTAGTATCAGTAGTAGTAGTAGTAGTAGTAGTATCAGTAGTAGTAGTAGTAGTAGTAGTATCAGTAGTAGTAGTAGTAGTATCAGTAGTAGTAGTAGTAGTAGTAGAATCAGTAGTAGTAGTAGTAGTAGTAGTATCAGTAGTAGTAGTAGTAACAGTAGTATTAGTAGTGTTAATAGTAGTAACAGTAGTAGTAGTAGTAACAGCAATAGTAGTAGTAGTAGTATTGACAACAGCAGAAGTAGTAGTAGCTACAGTGACAACATCACTAGTAATAGTAGTTCGCAGGATCCTACAATAAAAAGTGAGGCTTGGCATCTCACTTGACAGTTTTGAAACAGACAATGGTTGACAGCAGGCGACTTGATAAACAGTACATTTTAGTGAGAACTTCTGGTGCAATATTTTAATAATCGGCCTCCAAGTATCATTTAGCTTAGGGCCTCGATAAATCTAAATCCGACAATGCCTATATGTACTTCATTTGTGTGCGTATACTATCTTGGTTTGTCCTAAACTATTCGCTCTCTGTACTTGGTATGTCCCTAACTACTCCCTATGTACTTGGTTTGTCCTTATCTATGCACTGTGTACATATTAGGCCTCTGTCTATTCCCTATTTACTCAGTATGCCCCTGTCTATTCCCTATTTACTTAGTATGCCCCTGTCTATTCCCTATTTACTCAGTATGCCCCTGTCTATTCCCTATTTACTCAGTATGCCCCTGTCTATTCCCTATTTACTCAGTATGCCCCTGTCTATTCCCTATTTACTCAGTATGCCCCTGTCTATTCCCTATTTACTCAGTATGCCCCTGTCTATTCCCTATTTACTCAGTATGCCCCTGTCTATTCCCTATTTACTCAGTATGCCCCTGTCTATTCCCTATTTACTCAGTATGCCCCTGTCTATTCCCTATTTACTCAGTATGCCCCTGTCTATTCCCTATTTACTCAGTATGCCCCTGTCTATTTCCTATTTACTCAGAATGCCCCTGTCTATTCCCTATTTACTCAGTATGCCCGTGTCTATTCCCTATTTACTCAGTATGCCCCTGTCTATTCCCTATTTACTCAATATGCCCCTGTCTATTCCCTATTTACTCAGTATGCCCCTGTCTATTCCCTATTTACTCAGTATGCCCCTGTCTATTCCCTATTTACTCAATATGCCCCTGTCTATTCCCTATTTACTCAATATGCCCCTGTCTATTCCCTATTTACTCAGTATGCCCCTGTCTATTCCCTATTTACTCAGTATGCCCCTGTCTATTCCCTATTTACTCAATATGCCCCTGTCTATTCTCTATTTACTCAATATGCCCCTGTCTATTCCCTATTTACTCAGTATGCCCCTGTCTATTCCCTATTTACTCAGTATGCCCCTGTCTATTCCCTATTTACTCAGTATGCCCCTGTCTATTCCCTATTTACTCAATATGCCACTGTCTATTCTTCTTCTTCTTCTTCCTTCGTTCTCAATCTCCCACTACCAAACCCTGAAAGGGCTTAAGTAGCAGATTGTAGTCCAGAAAACGGAATGCGTTGTGTCGTAGTTTACAGCTTGGCTGCGATATTTGCACCTTTCGGTCCAATACATCCGACTTCAGCAAACATTTTTTGAGTACCGGGTTAGCATTCCTTCTTCGATCCCTTCTCCTTAGCCAGTCTGCCCTGCTGCAGGATGTTATCCAGGATCACCGCGTGGAGGTGTAGAAGGGTCTTGGCAGCTATGGTTCACTGGCCCTGACGCAAGCAGTCAGCTAAGTCGCTGACCACTGCAGCTCATGCGCTGCTCAGCATTTTGATCTCCCCTGTCTATTCCCTGTGTACATTGCATGCTCCTGTCTATTCCCTATTTACTCAGCATGCCCCTGTCTATTCTAGATTTACTCAGTATGCCCCTGTCTATTCCCTATTTACTCAGTATGCCTATGTCTATTCCCTATTTACTCAGTATGCCTATGTCTATTCCCTATTTACTCAGTATGCCCCTGTATATTCCCTATTTATTCAGAATGCCCCTGTCTATTCCCTTTGTACTTGATATGCTCTCATCTACCTCCTGTATTCGTATACTATCCTTGATATGCCCATATCCTTCTGTTTCCTGTGCCCGACTCATAAATACGAGCAGAGGGTCGAACTCTTGACAAAATAAATTCTGTCTACCTTGTGTACGGTCACGTGCTCACAGCTCCCACCGCTCAGGCTGTCGTGCAACTTGTTGTTTGTAACACCTCACAGTAAACGAATGCGTAAGTATAGCACGGCGCCCGCTGTAGTCAAGTGTTTTACACACCAGACGCAGCACACCGTCCCAATAGTCAGTGAGAATCTACAGGAGAGTGCTCAAAATGAACTTGCGGACTAGGGGCTGTTGGCTAAAATGATTTATAAATCCCGCTTTCGGTTTTTGTGCTGAATAATTTATAGTGCATGTGTGTTATCGGAGTCTGAAAGGCGAGCTAGAATTGTAACCTGCCATGCATGTCGCAAGATGCGAGTAAGAAGGGTTGGACATGGGGCAGGCTAAAAAATCATCCAGAAGGAGCTATAAGCCATATCTGGGGGGACTCAATGGTCTCGAGGTAAGGTGTCTGCCTCGGATGCTGGAGGTCGCGTGTTTGAATCACAGTGGTGGCCTGGATTTTTTTTCGCACGTGGATCTTCTTCTTTACGTTCCTCTGATCTCTGGGTAGTGAGATCGGACTCCCGTGGTCAGTGTCGAGCACGTTAAAAATTCTTGGGCAGTTGGAAATTTAAAATTCAAATTCAAAATCCACAGAAATTATTTATACTTTTACTCCTGTGGTTTGTTAAGAGCAGCTATAGATTGCACCTACCTGGCTGCGGGTCTACTTAGCTCTAGTATTTAAGTCGATTAAGATGGACTTGTACATCGGTAACACAAAAAAACACACCCTCCAAGAAACTGGTTGTATACCGACTCTGGAGAGTCTTCTAAACCAGTATATATACGTTAAGTTAAGTTATATCCATACAAAAGAAATAGAAAAGACGACCTACACTCTAACGTATAGGTTAATGTAAGGCCAGGCAAAACATACTGATCAGACAATGTTTGTCAGAGTCAGGTGAACATACTGATCAGGCAATGTTAGTCAGAGTCAGGTGAACATACTGATCAGGCAATGTTAGTCAGAGTCAGGTGAACATACTGATCAAAACCCCACCTATGTCCCATGCAGTTCTTCTTAGAAAAAGACTGTTTCATGGCAGTCTGCCTAACGTGTTGGGAATCCACCACCATCAGCTTGCTCAGCCCTCTGCTGCAGCAGCCCGCTAGTATTTAAGCCCTTTTTACGGTGTGGTAGCGTCGCTTTAGCTGAGTAGTTATCTTATCAAAGATGTCCTGGTCGCTCGGACCAATAATGTATATATATATATATGGGACAGTGCTGCTTTACTTAAGGCTTATATTCTAAGTCACGGTATCATTTCTTTGTGATAGAGTAGGCCTTTTCTTAAGAGTTTCCTGACTAACAGGGGGTCGCTATAGTCAAGAGGTTAAGGCACTCGCCTCTCACAGTGATGAACGGAAACGGTGGGCGATCGAATCCCGCAAGTTTCAAGCCACCCCTGGTCTCACGGGAGGTAAGATCAGAGTATCTGCATCCCGAGTTACCTCCAGCCGTCTCGACGAATAGTCTTGCCACTGATCCAAGATAACTCGGAACAAGAGCGAGATTGATGACCAGCGCAATCTATTCCTCACTATAATCCAAATACAGCGCACATGGCATTATTAAGACAAAACCGTCTCATGTTGTGACCATTATCGCTTGCTGAGGGCAACAACTTGAACTGACAACCTAGACTAAATGACGTTAAACTAACACTGAAGATTGATGTTACTTCTGTAAACTACATAAACCCAGATTCGTCGTCTTATTTGAAATAACATAAATCCAAAACTTAGTGGTTCTCGCTAACTCGTTGTCCTCTGCTGCACACTCACATTTAATCAGTCTGCACAGTCAGACCTCTGCTCATACGATCTGCACACTCACGTGTATTCAGACCTCTACTCGGACGATCTGCACACTCACGTGTATTCAGACCTCTACTCAGACGATCTGCACACTCACGTGTATTCAGACCTCTACTCAGACGATCTCCACACTCACGTGTATTCAGACCTCTACTCAGACGATCTCCACACTCACGTGTATTCAGACCTCTACTCAGAAGATCTCCACACTCACGTGTATTCAGACCTCTACTCAGACGATCTCCACACTCACGTGTATTCAGACCTCTACTCAGACGATCTGCACACTCACGTGTATTCAGACCTCTACTCAGACGATCTGCACACTCACGTGTATTCAGACCTCTACTCAGACTATCTGCACACTCACGTGTATTTAGACCTCTACTCAGACGATCTCCACACTCACGTGTATTCAGACCTCTACTCAGACGATCTGCACACTCACGTGTATTCAGACCTCTACTCAGACGATCTCCACACTCACGTGTATTCAGACCTCTACTCAGACGATCTGCACACTCACGTGTATTCAGACCTCTACTCAGACGATCTGCACACTCACGTGTATTTAGACCTCTACTCAGACGATCTGCACACTCACGTGTATTCCAACCTCTACTCAGACGATCTGCACACTCACGTGTATTCAGACCTCTACTCAGACGATCTGCACACGCACATGTAATCAGATCTTGTACTGTTCACAGGGTGTCCATCATGTACACCTATCTAGCGGGCATGATGAGACTCGATGTGTATGATGGCATAACCGCCCCATAAACTCCCCTCCCCCCAATTTTCTGTGCGCATTGTCTTTTATAGCTTATTTACTTAGCTCTAGAAAAAAACATGGCTGCTCGGTGGTCCTCCCCAGTTGTCTGGTTAGTCATCACTCTAATTTGTTCCCACCCAAACTAGAATCTCATTGGTTGTACGATTCATAAGACGTTGTGACTTTATATATGACAGCGTGTTGTGTGCGTTCCTATCTTCAACCAAAGCCCCTACCACTTAGGTCTGATACCAGAATTGGTCAAACCGATACGCCCCCTCCCTACCCCCCCCCCCCCCCCCCCACACACACACACACACAACAAACAAACAAAATAAACTAGCCAAGTTTTCTACTTGCATCGTGAATATTTACGTCTCGCTTCGGAATGCGCGAAAGCTTGGTGTTGTGACCGGAGTCCAACAACATTCAGGTCTCCAAAGTCCGTCTCTGTTTCTAAGAATCGACGTCATTGCACTCCGAGCATACCCATAGGTGCTCAGTCTCTCTCTCTCAGTCCGTTTTTGTCCAGGGCAAAAGGCCTTGGTTTGGTCAGCAAGTGTCACATACAAATCACGATGCTTTCATGTCATTGCTCCTGGTTTTGGTGAGATGTAATAATCATGTCAACCATCTCGCGGCCAGCTCGAAAACCACACGGACACTCTGGAGCAACACCTACTCGAGATGAGCTGTTGAGCAGTTGACATACTGTTTCCAGCGATCGACAGGAGGGGTATAGCCTTTGTCATCCAGCAGCGCCATGCCGTCAGCATTTTAAGGTCAGGAGAGGATTGATATTATCGGGGACCGTAGACTGCTTTCATGGCATCTTAAAACGGCTTCACTGGATGGAGTGGATGAAATAATCAGATGTTACGGTTTTTTTAAAAAGCGGTTCCTATCGGATAATTTGAGTGGTTATATTCTCAACTTCTAATGTATGGTATAATGTGAATGTGTTTACTCTCTTATAGTGTGAAAAAAAACCGTACAAAAAACATTTATAGGAATGCTTAGATATCTGGCTAAGGGGAAAACAGAAGCAAAACCTACCGGGTGGTCATATTTATGTTTGTTGTCCCTGATGAAGACATTTAGGTCGTAACATAGGTTTCGTTTCTGTTTTGCTCTTAGTGCAATATCAGACCACGGCTTACTGTAAATACAGGCCTTCTAACTCACGGGGAAACCCTTTGAAAAGCCACATTCCAAGGCTAACTACATAACGAAACTTGCATGTGTCAACTATCAGTGCATCTATAATGGCGTGTTCGGGAAACAAAGATGGACGTGCAGTTGGTTTCACAGCAGGATTCTGTGAAAGGATCACTCTCAACAGTGATTTGTTGTGTTCTGTACCGTGAATTTGTTTTATTTCTTTGTATGGAGCATGGATTGATTATTAAACTTGGCACAATATGAGTTCCGTTATTTAGTCGGCCTTGGAATGTGCCATTTCATAGGGATTTTCCCCGGTGAATCATGCGGCCTATCTAAAGTAGACCATGATCAGACCATACCTATAAGAGTTTTTTTACTCTTCACTTTAACCACAGTACCACCGCAATCTCGTTCTAAAAGGAAATACTTGTCTATAATGGGTTTCAAGGACGTGTATCACACTGTGCCACCGGTTTTAAAATATTAGGATAGCTGTAAACTTCCTATCATGTCTGTCTTCTTCTTCTTCTTCTCCTCCTCCAAATCCTTCTCCTCCTCCAAATCCTTCTCCAAATCCTTCTCCTCCTCTCTTTCTTTTTTTCTTTTTCTTTCTTTCTTTTCTTCTCAATCTTCTTCTCCTCCAAATCCTCCTCCTCTCTCTTTCTTTCTTTTTCTTTCTTGCTTTCTTTCTTTCTTTTCTTCTTCTTCTTCTTCTTCTTCTTCTTTCCCTTCTCCTCCAACTCCTCTCCCTATTCTCTCTTTCTTTCTGGCTGTCTTCGCAAAAGAAAAACGAGTTGCATGGTACCATGGTAGCTAGTGCGCATCTTGGACCAAGTACCCTTGTCTTCAGTACATGTTCAATGGCAGAGTGTTCCATATCTCCCTTCCGGTTGAGGGCTTGGACTTCGTCTTAGCCTCGTTTGCCCTTCCGTCTTACCTCCCGCTGGGGGGTCGATCAGTTGTGTCATACTGTGTATAACATGGTCCACCAACGTGTAGGTGAGGTAGAGTTTGGCAGGAGAGGCTATGAGACATGTCAATCTTGTACTGCGCTTCACTTCCCCGTTTCAGCGTGTCGTAATTATTGGCTATAGAAGGTTGTGCATGAGACTAGCAAACTGAAAATCTACAATCACTGCTGTGACTCCTTCACCGTAACTGCTTCCATACATGCTCTATATAACAGGTGACAGGGACAGTGATAGTACTATTATTCACTTGGAGGGAGAAGGACACAAATAATCATCATATATATCACAATAATCATTATATTCTTCATCATAGTATACTTGATTACATTCATGATTATATTCGTCATCATCATTATTATATTCATCTTTTTATTGCATCGTCATCACCATATTCATCACCATGATACTTGTATCTTGTCATATTCATCACCATGATACTTGTATCTCGTCATATTCATCACCATGATACTTGTATCTCGTCATATTCATCACCATGATACTTGTATCTCGTCATATTCATCACCATGATACTTGTATCTCGTCATATTCATCACCATGATACTTGTATCTTGTCATATTCATCACCATGATACTTGTATCTCGTCATATTCATCGCCATGATACTTGTATCTCATCATATTCATCGCCATGATACATGTATCTCGTCATATTCATCACCATGATACTTGTATCTCGTCATATTCATCACCATGATACTTGTATCTCGTGATATTCATCACCATGATACTTGTATCTCGTCATATTCATCACATGATACTTGTATCTTGTCATATTCATCACCATGATACATGTATCTCGTCATATTCATCGCCATGATACTTGTATCTCGTCATATTCATCATCATCATCACTATGATACTTGTATCTCGTCATATTCATCACCATACTACTTGTATCCCGTCATATTCATCACCATGATACTTGTATCTCGTCACATTCATCACATGATACTTGTATCTCGTCATATTCATCGCCATGATACTTGTATCTCGTCATATTCATCACCATCATCACTATGATACTTGTATCTCGTCATATTCATCACCAGGATACATGTATTTCGTCATATTCATTGCCATGATACTTGTATCTCGTCATATTCATCACCATGATACTTGTATCTCCTCATATTCATCACCATGATACTTGTATCTCGTCATATTCATCATCATGATTCATGTATTTTGTCATATTCATCGCCATGATACTTGTATCTCGTCATATTCATCGCCATGATACATGTATCTCGTCATATTCATCGCCATGATACATGTATCTCGTGATATTCATCACCATGATACTTGTTTCTCGTCATATTCATCGCCATGATACTTGTATCTCGTCATATTCATCACCATGATACACGTATCTCGTCATATTCATCACCATGTTACTTGTATCTCGTCAAATTCATCACCATGATACTTGTATCTCGTCATATTCATCACCATGATACTTGTATCTCGTGATATTCATCACCATGATACTTGAATCTCTTCTTATTTATCACCACGATACATGTATCTCGTAATATTCATCGCCATGATACTTGTATCTCGTCATATTCATCACCATCATCACCATGATACATGTATCTCGTCATATTCATCACCATGATACTTGTATCTCGTCATATTCATCACCATGATACTTGTATCTCGTCATATTCATCACAATGATACTTGTATCTCGTCATATTCATCGCCATGATACTTGTATCTCGTCATATTCATCACCATGATACTTGTATCTCGTCATATTCATCACTATGATACTTGTATCTCGTCATATTCATCACCATGATACTTGTATCTCGTCATATTCATCACCATGATATTTGTATCTGGTCATATTCATCACCATGATACTTGTATCTCGTCATATTCATCGCCATGATACTTATATCTCGTCATATTCATCACCATCATCACCATGATACTTGTATCTCATCATATTCATCACCATGATACTTATATCTCGTTTTATTCATCACCATCATCACCATGATACTTGTTTCTCATCATATTCATCACCATGATACTTGTATCTCGTCATATTCATCACATGATACTTGTATCTCATCATATTCATCACCATGATACTTGTATCTCGTCATATTCATCACCATGATACATGTATCTCATCATATTCATCACCATGATACTTGTATCTCGTCATATTCATCACCATGATACGTGTATCTCGTTAAATTCATCACCATGATACGTGTATCTCGTTATATTCATCACATGATACTTGTATCTCGTCATATTCATCACCATGATACTCGTATCTCGTCATATTCATCACCTTGATACTTGTATCACCTAATATTGATCACCATGATACTCGTATCTCGTCATATTCATCACCTTGATACTTGTATCACCTAATATTGATCACCATGATACTTGTATCTTGTCATATTCATCACCATGATACTCGTATCTCGTCATATTCATCACCATGATTCTCGTATCTCGTCATATTCATCACCATGATACTCGTTTCTCGTCATATTCATCACCTTGATACTTGTATCACCTAATATTGATCACCATGATACTTGTATCTCGTCATATTCATCACCATGATACTCGTATCTCGTCATATTCATCACCATGATACTCGTATCTCGTCATATTCATCACCTTGATACTTGTATCACCTAATATTGATCACCATGATACTCGTATCTCGTCATATTCATCACCATGATACTCGTATCTCGTCATATTCATCACCTTGATACTTGTATCACCTAATATTGATCACCATGATACTCGTATCTCGTCATATTCATCGCCTTGAATGTTATCACCATTTCAATTTCCATCTGTATTTTGGTAGACTTCATAAAAACGTATGTTCTTATTGACTAATTAAATACTAGTAGTTATATAAATATATACGAGGTGGATTCAAAAGGTAACATTAATATTTGTTATTAACAGAAGGTTGTTCGTCATTCGTAATCGATGAGGACGACTTTGTCAGCATTCACGGTTCGCTTGAGTTCAAAGATGGCTAAATAAGTCAGTCTGAGCCTTGAATTGTCTGTTGTATTTAGTACAAGAAAATATGACTTGTCAGCATTCACGGTTCGCTTGAGTTCAAAGATGGCTAAATAAGTCAGTCTGAGCCTTGAATTGTCTGTTGTATTTAGTACAAGAAAATAGGACTTGTCAGCATTCACGGTTCGCTTGAGTTCAAAGATGGCTAAATAAGTCAGTCTGAGCCTTCAATTGTCTGTTGTATTTAGTACAAGAAAATAGGACACCCCTACCACCGTGGTTTGAAGAAGTGTTGTTGTGTGCAGACTTGCTAAACTATCATCTGTGGAGAGCCTCATTTATTCTTTATGCCTCGTGTCTCTGCTGCACCAAACTCTGCCATGGGTGGCGATTCTTTCCCAGTCATCATGGTCAATACTGCAAGGATTGAGTGATTTCTTAAACGTGTACCGTTTCCGCTGCCCACCTCTTGCTCCATCATGGTCAATACTGCAAGGATTGAGGGATTTCTTAAACGTGTACCGTTTCCGCTGCCCACCTCTTGCTCCATCATGGTCAATACTGCAAGGATTGAGTGATTTCTTAAACGTGTACCGTTTCCGCTGCCCACCTCTTGCTCCATCATGGTCAATACTGCAAGGATTGAGTGATTTCTTAAACGTGTACCGTTTCCGCTGCCCACCTCTTGCTCCATCATGGTCAATACTGCAAGGATTCAGTGATTTCTTAAACGTGTACCGTTTCCGCTGCCCACCTCTGGCTCTCTAGCCATTTTGCAGTTGACCGTAGAGATCCTTTTTTGGTAGACGTTGATTCGACATGCGTACCACATGGCCAGCCCATCTCAGCTATACTGCACATATGGTGTGTATACTGGACATGCCCGATTGCGTTAATGCATCTGTATTTGGCACCATGTTCTGCCATCTAATCCTCAGCAGTTTCCGCGGGCAGGGCATCTGGAAGTTGTTTCTTCTTCGGGATCAAGATGCTGAGCAGCGCAAGAGCTGCAGTGGTCAGCCACCCATAGCTGACTGCTAGCGTCAGGGCCAGCGAACCATAGCTACCAAGACCCTTCTACACCTCCACGCGGTGATCCTGGATAACAGGCTGCATCAGGGCAGACTGGCTAAGGAGAAGGGATCGAAGAGGGAATGCTAGCCCGGTACTCAAAAAATGCTTGCTGAAGTCGGATGTGTTGGACCGAAAGGTGCAAATATCGCAGCCAAGCTGTAAACTACGACACAACGCATTCCGTTCTCTGGACTACATTCTGCTACTTCAGCCCTTTCAGTGTTTGGTAGCGGGAGATTGAGAACGAACGAAGGATGAAGAAGAAGAAGTTTCTTCTTCTTCTTTGCGTTCTGGATCTTTGGTTAAGCTATATCTGCAGGCCAGCCGCCATGATGAAGTCTGTAGTCGGAGCGGTAGCCCACAACTTTGGTCTCAGCTCCGCACCCTCCGGCCAGGTCTGGCACCTCATTTCCCTATAGATTAAGCATCCCTGTAGAATGTGTTCAGATTTTCTGGTCCACTGTTCCACATGGGCACTCATCAGTGTGTGAGATATGTAGTCAGTATAGATGTTCTAGTAGTCTGCAGTGACCAGTTCTCATGCGAAATAACGTAGTTTGTTGATTTCTTTTGAGTTGGTGAATTGGGTCTTGTGTACTGCTTATGTTTCTGTCTTTTCTCCATTGGTTTATATACTGATTTCTGATGATGTTCTTGATCTCTCTGTATGGTACTCGATGATTAAATTGTGCCTTTTTACTACCATATTTTGCTCTCTTTTTTCCCGTGATCCCGCAGTGGAATCTGGAGTTTTCCTAGTTCTGCTCTGATTTCTGTGAACAGCGGCTCGTTGTTTGTTTTTTGTATTGCTTCTATTAGATATCTGCAGCCTATGAAAACTATTTTTGGGAAAACTACTACATTCTGCCACAAGTTCAGTTCTTTTCAGGGCGCACAAAAGGGTTACCAACCCATTGTGGACATTAGTAACCAACCAACCAACCAACTGTAGACAGTCCAGTTACCGCACAGTTACAACATTACAGCAGAGATCTACAAATCTGGCGGAGAAAAAAATAACAGAGCATGCCAAAATAAGGTCACATTTTTTACTCCATCTTGACTAAATATGTTAAACCACGTACACGAAAATGAGAAGCTAACCACATATTGCTGTCTTTTGTAATTATATTTTCAGTTGGAGAACTCTGGTGATCCTTTTCTTGACTAAATATGTTAAACCACGTACACGAAAATGAGAAGCTAACCACATATTGCTGTCTTTTGTAATTATATTTTCAGTTGGAGAACTCTGGTGATCCTTTTCTTGACTAAATATGTTAAACCACGTACACGAAAATGAGAAGCTAACCACATATTGCTGTCTTTTGTAATTATATTTTCAGTTGGAGAACTCTGGTGATCCTTTTCTTGACTAAATATGTTAAACCACGTACACGAAAATGAGAAGCTAACCACATATTGCTGTCTTTTGTAATTATATTTTCAGTTGGAGAACTCTGGTGATCCTTTTCTTGACTAAATATGTTAAACCACGTACACGAAAATGAGAAGCTAACCACATATTGCTGTCTTTTGTAATTATATTTTCAGTTGGAGAACTCTGGTGATCCTTTTCTTGACTAAATATGTTAAACCACGTACACGAAAATGAGAAGCTAACCACATATTGCTGTCTTTTGTAATTATATTTTCAGTTGGAGAACTCTGGTGATCCTTTTCTTGACTAAATATGTTAAACCACGTACACGAAAATGAGAAGCTAACCACATATTGCTGTCTTTTGTAATTATATTTTCAGTTGGAGAACTCTGGTGATCCTTTTCTTGACTAAATATGTTAAACCACGTACACGAAAATGAGAAGCTAACCACATATTGCTGTCTTTTGTAATTATATTTTCAGTTGGAGAACTCTGGTGATCCTTTTCTTGACTAAATATGTTAAACCACGTACACGAAAATGAGAAGCTAACCACATATTGCTGTCTTTTGTAATTATATTTTCAGTTGGAGAACTCTGGTGATCCTTTTCTTGACTAAATATGTTAAACCACGTACACGAAAATGAGAAGCTAACCACATATTGCTGTCTTTTGTAATTATATTTTCAGTTGGAGAACTCTGGTGATCCTTTTGCCAACTTCACCAATGCTCAGCGTCTGTCATACTGGGAATGTCTTTACTTCCTCATGGTTACGATGTCAACAGTGGGGTTTGGGGACATCTATGCTCACACAGTCTTGGGAAGGACCTTTGTCGTCATATTCATCATGATATTTATTGTAAGATATTCATGTTGTGTGTTCAGTGCTTTCACTCTCACTCACTCACTCACTCACTCACTCACTCACTCACTCAATCTTACCTTATTTTCTCCATATCTCTGCTTGTCTCTTTGGAAGTCGCCAAACTCACTCGCTCACTTACTCACTCACTCAATCTTACCTCATTTTCTCCTTATCTCTGTGCTTGTCTCTTTGGAAGTCGCCAAACTCACTCGCTCACTTACTCACTCACTCAATCTTACCTCATTTTCTCCTTATCTCTGTGCTTGTCTCTTTGGGAGTCGCCCAACTCACTCACTCACTCATTCACTCACTCACCCACTCAATCACCCACTCACTCACTCAATCTTACCTCATTTTCTCCTTATCTCTGTGCTTGTCTCTTTGGGAGTCGCCCAACTCACCCACTCACTCAGTCACCCACTCACTCACTCACTCAATCTTACCTCATTTGTTCCTTATCTCTGTGCTTGTCTCTTTGGAAGTCGCCCAACTCACTCACTCACTCACCCACTCACTCACTCACTCACTCACCCACTCACTCACTCAATCTTACCTCATTTGCTCCTTATCTCTGTGCTTGTCTCTTTGGAAGTCGCCCAACTCACTCACTCACTCACCCACTCACTCACTCACTAACTTACTCTTACCTCATTTACTCAGTATCTCTGGGCTTGTCTCTTTGGAAGTCGCCCAACTCACTCACTCACTCACTCACTCACCCACTCACTCATTCACCCACTCACCCACTCACTCACTCACTCACTCTTACCTCATTTGCACCTTTTCTCTGTGCTTGTCTCTTTGGAAGTCGCCCAACTCACTCACTCACTCAATCACTCACCAACTCACTCACTCACCCACTCACTCACTCACTCACCCACTCACTCACCCACTCACTCACTCACTCACCCACTCACTCACCCACTCACTCACCCACTCACTCACTCATTCACCCACTCACTCACCCACTCACTCACTCACCCACTCACTCACCCACTCACTCACTCACTCACCCACTCACTCACTCACCCACTCACTCACTCACTCACTCACCCACTCACTCACTCACCCACTCACTCACTCACCCACTCACTCACTCACCCACTCACTCACTCACCCACTCACTCACTCACCCACTCACTCACTCACCCACTTACTCACCCACTCACTCACTCACCCACTCACTCACTCACCCACTCACTCACTCACCCACTCACTCACTCACCCACTCACCCACTCACTCACTCACTCACCCACTCACCCACTCACTCACTCACTCACTCACCCACTCACCCACTCACTCACTCACTCACCCACTCACTCACTCACCCACTCACTCACTCACCCACTCACTCACTCACCCACTCACTCACCCACTCACTCACTCACCCACTCACTCACTCACCCACTCACTCACTCACTCACCCACTCACTCACTCACCCACTCACTCACTCACTCACTCACTCACCCACTCACTCACTCACTCACTCACCCACTCACTCACTCACTCACCCATTCACCCACTCACTCACTCACCCACTCACTCACTCACTCACTCACACACTCACTCACTCACTCACTCACCCACTCACTCACTCACCCACTCACTCACTCACCCACTCACTCACTCACCCACTCACTCACTGACTCACTTACTCTTACCTGTTTTGCTCCTTATCTCTGTGCATGTCTCTTTGGAAGTCGCCCAACTCACTCACTCACTACTCACTTATTCACTCAATCTTACCTCATTTGCTCTTCATCTCTGTGCTTGTCTCTTTGGAAGTCGCCCAACTCACTCACTCACTCACTCACTCATTTACTCTTAACTCATTTGCACCTTATCTCTGTGCTTGTCTCTTTGGAAATCGCCCAACTCACTCACTCACTACTCACTTATTCACTCAATCTTACCTCATTTGCTCTTTATCTCTGTGCTTGTCTCTTTGGAAGTCGCCCAACTCACTCACTCACTACTCACTTATTCACTCAATCTTACCTCATTTGCTCTTTATCTCTGTGCTTGTCTCTTTGGAAGTCGCCCAACTCACTCACTCACTACTCACTTATTCACTCAATCTTACCTCATTTGCTCTTTATCTCTGTGCTTGTCTCTTTGGAAGTCGCCCAACTCACTCACTCACTACTCACTTATTCACTCAATCTTACCTCATTTGCTCTTTATCTCTGTGCTTGTCTCTTTGGAAGTCGCCCAACTCACTCACTCACTACTCACTTATTCACTCAATCTTACCTCATTTGCTCTTTATCTCTGTGCTTGTCTCTTTGGAAGTCGCCCAACTCACTCACTCACTACTCACTTATTCACTCAATCTTACCTCATTTGCTCTTTATCTCTGTGCTTGTCACTTTGAAAGTCGCCCAACTCACTCACTCACTACTCACTTATTCACTCAATCTTACCTCATTTGCTCTTCATCTCTGTGCTTGTCTCTTTGGAAGTCGCCCAACTCACTCACTCACTACTCACTTATTCACTCAATCTTACCTCATTTGCTCCTTATCTCTGTGCTTGTCTCTTTGGAAGTCGCCCAACTCACTCACTCACTCACTCACCCACTCACTCACTCACTAACTTACTCTTACCTCATTTACTCAGTATCTCTGGGCTTGTCTCTTTGGAAGTCGCCCAACTCACTCACTCACTCACTCACTCACCCACTCACTCATTCACCCACTCACCCACTCACTCACTCACTCACTCTTACCTCATTTGCACCTTTTCTCTGTGCTTGTCTCTTTGGAAGTCGCCCAACTCACTCACTCACTCAATCACTCACCAACTCACTCACTCACCCACTCACCCACTCACTCACTCACTCACCCACTCACTCACTCACCCACTCACTCACTCACCCACTCACTCACCCACTCACTCACCCACTCACTCACTCACCCACTCACTCACTCACTCACCCACTCACTCACTCACCCACTCACTCACTCACCCACTCACTCACTCACCCACTCACTCACTCACTCACCCACTCACTCACTCACCCACTCACTCACTCACCCACTCACTCACTCACTCACTCACCCACTCACTCACTCACCCACTCACTCACTCACCCACTCACTCACTCACCCACTCACTCACTCACTCACCCACTCACTCACTCACCCACTCACTCACTCACCCACTCACTCACTCACACTCACTCACCCACTCACCCACTCACTCACTCACCCACTCACTCACTCACTCACTCACCCACTCACCCACTCACTCACTCACTCACCCACTCACTCACTCACCCACTCACTCACTCACCCACTCACTCACTCACCCACTCACTCACTCACTCACCCACTCACTCACTCACCCACTCACTCACTCACCCACTCACTCACCCACTCACTCACTCACCCACTCACTCACTCACCCACTCACTCACTCACTCACTCACTCACCCACTCACTCACTCACTCACTCACTCACTCACTCACACTCACTCACTCACCCACTCACTCACTCACCCACTCACCCACTCACTCACTCACCCACTCACTCACTCACTCACTCACACACTCACTCACTCACTCACTCACCCACTCACTCACTCACCCACTCACTCACTCACCCACTCACTCACTGACTCACTTACTCTTACCTGTTTTGCTCCTTATCTCTGTGCATGTCTCTTTGGAAGTCGCCCAACTCACTCACTCACTACTCACTTATTCACTCAATCTTACCTCATTTGCTCTTCATCTCTGTGCTTGTCTCTTTGGAAGTCGCCCAACTCACTCACTCACTCACTCACTCATTTACTCTTACCTCATTTTCACCTTATCTCTGTGCTTGTCTCTTTGGAAGTCGCCCAACTCACTCACTCACTACTCACTTATTCACTCAATCTTACCTCATTTGCTCTTTATCTCTGTGCTTGTCTCTTTGGAAGTCGCCCAACTCACTCACTCACTACTCACTTATTCACTCAATCTTACCTCATTTGCTCTTTATCTCTGTGCTTGTCTCTTTGGAAGTCGCCCAACTCACTCACTCACTACTCACTTATTCACTCAATCTTACCTCATTTGCTCTTTATCTCTGTGCTTGTCTCTTTGGAAGTCGCCCAACTCACTCACTCACTACTCACTTATTCACTCAATCTTACCTCATTTGCTCTTTATCTCTGTGCTTGTCTCTTTGGAAGTCGCCCAACTCACTCACTCACTACTCACTTATTCACTCAATCTTACCTCATTTGCTCTTTATCTCTGTGCTTGTCTCTTTGGAAGTCGCCCAACTCACTCACTCACTACTCACTTATTCACTCAATCTTACCTCATTTGCTCTTTATCTCTGTGCTTGTCTCTTTGGAAGTCGCCCAACTCACTCACTCACTACTCACTTATTCACTCAATCTTACCTCATTTGCTCTTTATCTCTGTGCTTGTCTCTTTGGAAGTCGCCCAACTCACTCACTCACTACTCACTTATTCACTCAATCTTACCTCATTTGCTCTTTATCTCTGTGCTTGTCTCTTTGGAAGTCGCCCAACTCACTCACTCACTACTCACTTATTCACTCAATCTTACCTCATTTGCTCTTTATCTCTGTGCTTGTCTCTTTGGAAGTCGCCCAACTCACTCACTCACTACTCACTTATTCACTCAATCTTACCTCATTTGCTCTTTATCTCTGTGCTTGTCTCTTTGGAAGTCGCCCAACCGCCTCCTTCTAACCATTCCTTTGAACACCATTTCTTTCAGCAATCATCTAGCCACTCACTAATTCACTCACCTATCCACCAGCCAACTCACCCACATATTCCCATCACATCTTTCCCCTTCACTTTTTTCCTTCCCTTCACTGTATCCTCTTCCCTTCACTTTATCACCTTCCCTTAATGTTATTCACTTCAATTCACTCTCTTTTCATGTCACACTTTCTTTTTTACCTCCTCCTTACACTCACTCTTTCTTCTCTTCACTTTCTTTTGCATTTACTTGTCCCTCTTTCCGTTCCTTCCCTTCACTTTCACTGACTTTCTGCTCTCTTCACTCACATTTTGCATCATTCTTCTTCACTTCATTATACGTCTCTTCATTATACTATACCACCTTCCCTTACCTCCTCTCCCCCTTCACTTCTTCTCTTTCTATTCTTTTCATTTATGCTTTTCCCTAACGTCCCTTTCCTTCACCGCCCTATTCCACCTTCCCTTCACTTTACTTCTCTTTATTGTCACCCCCCTTTCCCTTTCCTTCCCTTCACTCCTCATTCCCTTCATTCCTTTTTCCCTTTCCTTCATGCCCTATACCACCTTCCCTTTTTTTCACTCCTCTTTCATTTCTCCTTTCTTTCACTCCCCTACTTCCATTTCATCTTCTTTTCCCTTCCTCTTTATCTGACATTCTCTTCCTTTCACTCTTGCTTCCGCTTCCCTTCACTCTTGCTTCTCCTACCTTCATTTTTCTTCATTCCCTTTCCCATCACTCGCCATGCCCCTTATCCCCTTCTCTTCTCTTCCCTTTATTCTTCCTTCCCTTCACCCTTTACTTTCATTCCCCATTCCCCTCTGCCTATCTTTGCCTTCCCTTCACCCCCAATTATTTCTACTCCACCATCTCTTCACTGCCTCTACCCATCGCTCTACCTCCTCCCATCGCTCTACCTCCTCATCACCCTCTCGTTCTCATTGTACTTATCTCTCTATAAGAAACCCAGCCTCCATCTACTCACACCCTCGCTACCTCAGTTGTACAACCTGTCCTTGGTGACCATGCTGGTACCACCCACCAGCCGGCCATACAAATCATCACAACTTGAGTCTTCACACAGCTCAACTCAACGGATATGTTGTCATTGATTTTTTTTATAAACGGCCATACAAATCATCACAACTTGAGTCTTCACACAGCTCAACTCAACGGATATGTTGTCATTGATTTTTTTTATAAACGGCCATACAAATCACCACAACTTGAGTCTTCACACAGCTAAACTCAACGGATATGTTGTCATTGATTTTTTTTATAAACGGCCATACAAATCATCACAACTTGAGTTTTCACACAGCTCAACTCAACGGATATGTTGTCATTGATTTTTTTTATAAACGGCCATACAAATCATCACAACTTGAGTCTTCACACAGCTCAACTCAACGGATATGTTGTCATTGATTTTTTTTATAAACGGCCATACAAATCATCACAACTTGAGTCTTCACACAGCTAAACTCAACGGATATGTTGTCATTGATTTTTTTTATAAACGGCCATACAAATCATCACAACTTGAGTCTTCACACAGCTCAACTCAACGGATATGTTGTCATTGATTTTTTTTATAAACGGCCATACAAATCATCACAACTTGAGTCTTCACACAGCTCAACTCAACGGATATGTTGTCATTGATTTTATTTATAAACGGCCATACAAATCATCACAACTTGAGTCTTCACACAGCTCAACTCAACGGATATGTTGTCATTGATTTTTTTTTATAAGAGGTGGGGCTGGCTCAAACACACACACACACACATACTGCATTCCACATGTGGCGCACCAAACATATATAAATAAATTCAGGAAAACTTGGAATAGAAAAAGTTGCACATTTCTTGTACATAGTCGCAACGTTCCAGGATCGTTTCCCACTTGTGTCCTGTTTGGCAGACACTGTGTGTTTTTCTCGGTCTAATGCTCATCCGCGTATGGAAAGTAATGGCAACCTACCATACTGCACACTTGCCAAGAAACTTATAACAGCCAAATAGGTGGCGGTTGTAAGAAGCTACGGTCTGTAAAAGGACATGCTAGTAAGTAGTTGCAAAAGCCTATATGTCGGCTCTTCGATTTTCTGAAAAAATGCCTGATGTATCAGCACCACATAATGAATCAGTTAACTTATTTTCATTTAGCCTTTTGTTCATTAACTTGACTTGATGTGTGAACTTTGTCAGTTAACTTGATATTATGCTGTCTTTGTTTATTACTTTGGACTTCATGCAGCTCTTTGCTCATTACATTAGACATAATGTAGCCCTTTGTTCACTGCAGTAGAAATTATACATTTTATTCATTATATTGGACGTTAACAGGACTTCATGCAGCCCTACATTCAATACTTTTTGCTTCATGCAGCTCTTTGTTCATTACTTTGCACTTACATGCAGCTCTTTGTTCATTCATTTTTACTTCATGCAGCCCTTTGTTCATTACTTTGCACATACATGCAGCCCTTTGCTCATTGCGTTTTACTTCATGAGGCCCTTTGTTCATTACTTTTTACTTCATGCAGCCTTTTGTTCATTCCTTTTTACTTCAAGCAGCCCTTTGTTCATTACCGTAGACATATCATAGGACTTTGCCCATTACAGTTGATGTTGTACAACATTTTGTCCATTACCTTGGACTTCATTATCAATGGACGATGGGGTCCGTACAGGGGTTTGAGTTTGAGATCCCTGATTTATATGCTGTTGGATGTTCATATGATAATTATATATTTATCCTGTCTGCCCACGAAGGAGAAGCCAAAATAGAGACTATTTGTACAACAGAACAAATTATAAGGGAAAGGAACAGATCTTTATCCTGTATTTGTTCAATGAACATTTCTCTATGTGTTTACATTCAGTGTCCATTCAAGTTGGGACTGCCTGAGCTCTCCAGGGCCCAGTGAGTTTTTCTGCAGGAGAAATCAATTTTATTCAGCATCCCAAAGGATAAGCAAACTTTGAAGCTTGAAAAAAGAGCACTTTATTGATTTTCATATAGCTGGTTATGTGTTATGTTGGCATGTCTTGTATGTATGTATGTGTCTGAGTGTGAGTGGGTCTTTTCATTATTTGTTCCATACTATTTTTTGGTGTTAAATTAATTAGTATTTTATGTTATTGTACTAAAAATGTGCAGAATTGTATACATTGGTGCTTGTTTGTGCTTGGGCAGAGGAGGAGGAAAATGGTATTATAAGGTCACTATTGAGGAACATGTCCGAGTGTTACTGGGGCCTGAAAGGGGAGTGAAGAATAGTAACACTGTAAACTACCATGCATGTTGTAAGAGGCAACTAAGTTGGGTTGGTTAGGCATCTGGCTGGATACACCATCCTGTAGAAACTTTAAGCCACATTACCTTCAATAGATATAGACGAGTCAACGCTAAATGTCTTGTCATGTATTTGCTGATGACCTATGCTCCACAGGGATTGATTGATTGAGTGATTAATTGAGTGATTGACTGAGTGATTGATTGATGGAGTGAGAAACTGTTGGAATAAACCAGACAATCAACTGTGAAAGAAGAGGTGATGAGAAGAACTGCTGATATTTTATCTTGAGAGAATTTTTCTTCAACAGGACACCTTTTACTTCCGCCATTCTCTCTATCGCTCTCACTCTCTCTTTCCGTACCCCGCTCCTTTCTTCCTCGCCTCAACATTTTTGCCTCACACTTGCACATATACGCAAAAAAGAGCGGTTATTATCTGAAGTACAGGACCAAATGTATTGTCTGACAAAACATACTGATCAGACTATGTTAGTCAGAGTCAGGTAGAACATACTGATCAGACTATGTTAGTCAGAGTCTGACAAAACATACTGATCAGACTATGTTAGTCAGAGTCAGGTGAACATACTGATCAGACTATGTTAGTCAGAGTCAGGTGAACATACTGATCAGACTATGTTAGTCAGATTCAGGTGAATACACTGATCACACTATGTTAGTCAGAGTCAGGTGAACATACTGATCAGACTATGTTAGTCAGAGTCAGGTAGAACATACTGATCAGACTATGTTAGTCAGATTCAGGTGAATACACTGATCACACTATGTTAGTCAGAGTCAGGTGAACATACTGATCAGACTATGTTAGTCAGAGTCAGGTGAATATACTGATCAGACTATGTTAGTCAGAGTCAGGTGAACATACTGATCAGACTATGTTAGTCAGCGTCAGGTGAATATACTGATCAGACTGTTAGTTAGAGTCAGGTAGAGCATACTGATCAGAATATGTTAGTCAGAGTCAGGTGAATATACTGATCAGACTATGTTAGTCAGAGTCAGGTGAATATACTGATCAGACTATGTTAGTCAGAGTCAGGTAAAACATACTGATCAGACTATGTTAGAGTCAGGTAGAACATACTGATCAGACTATGTTAGTCAGAGTCAGGTAGAACATACTGATCAGACTATGTTAGACAGAGTCAGGTAGAACATACTGATCAGACTATGTTAGTCAGAGTCAGGTAGAACATACTGATCAGACTATGTTAGTCAGAGTCAGGTAGAACATACTGATCAGACTATGTTAGTCAGAGTCAGGTAGAACATACTGATCAGACTATGTTAGTCAGAGTCAGGTAGACCATACTGATCAGACTATGTTAGTCAGAGTCAGGTAGAACATACTGATCAGACTATGTTAGTCAGAGTCAGGTAGAACACACTGATCAGACTATGTTAGTCAGAGTCAGGTAGAACATACTGATCAGACTATGTTAGTCAGAGTCAGGTAGAACATACTGATCAGACTATGTTAGTCAGAGTCAGGTAGAACATACTGATCAGACTATGTTAGTCAGAGTCAGGTAGAACATACTGATCAGACTATGTTAGTCAGAGTCAGGTAGAACATACTGATCAGACTATGTTAGTCAGTCAGGTAGAACATTCTGATCAGACTATGTTAGTCAGAGTCTGACAAAACATACTGATCAGACTATGTTAGTCAGAGTCAGGTAGAACATACTGATCAGACTATGTTAGTCAGAGTCAGGTAGAACATACTGATCAGACTATGTTAGTCAGAGTCAGGTAGAACATACTGATCAGACTATGTAAGTCAGAGTCAGGTGAACATACTGATCAGACTATGTTAGTCAGAGTCAGGTGAACATACTGATCAGACTATGTTAGTCAGAGTCAGGTGAACATACTGATCAGACTATGTTAGTCAGAGTCAGGTAGACCATACTGATCAGACTATGTTAGTCAGAGTCAGGTGAATATACTGATCAGACTATGTTAACTCAGAGTCAGGTGAATATACTGATCAGACTATGTTAGTCAGAGGTGAATATACTGATCAGACTTTGTTAGTCAGAGTCAGGTGAATATACTGATCAGACTATGTTAATCAGAGTCAGGGGAATATACTGATCAGACTATGTTAGTCAGAGTCAGGTGAATATACTGATCAGACTATGTTAGTCAGAGTCAGGTGAATATACTGATCAGACTATGTTAGTCAGAGTCAGGTGAATATACTGATCAGACTATGTTAGTCAGGAGAGTCATGTGAATATACTGATCAGACTATGTTAGTCAGAGTCAGGTGAATATACTGACCAAGACCCCACTTCATTTTCATGCAGTTCTTCTTGGAAACAGGTTATTTTATGGCAGTGGAACCCCGGTCAATCCTGAAGATCACACTCAAGATGTGAGGAAAGCAACTGCAACCCGCCACCTAATGCAGTTTTCAGGGCGCACTTAATAAATGCTAGAAATAAATGCTGATAAAACAAAACTCATGACCAATAGCGTTGCAGGGTTTCAATCTGTCATAGAGGCAAATGGGCAGGTACTTGAGGTGGTGAAATGTTTCAAATATCTTGGATCATTGATCAGCGAAGAGGGTTCGAAGCCAGAGGTAATTGCCAGAATAGCACAAACAACAGCGTCGCTGACTCGGCTGAAACCTATTTGGCAAGACAAGCGCCTCGCCCTCAGCATAAAAGTCAGACTACTGCGCTCTTTGGTGCTGTCAATATTTCTGTATGCCTGCGAGACCTGGACCATTACAGCAGATATCCAGGGCAGAATACGTGCAATGGAAATGCGGTGCTATAGAAAACTCCTAAATGTTACATATAAGGATCGTGTCACGAACGCAGAAATCCGTCAGAGAGTTGAAGACGCTATTGGTCCTTTTGAAGATCTGTTCACAACTATCAAAAGACGAAAGATGGCCTGGTGCGGGCACGTCGCGAGGTCCAACGGAATTCCCAACTCGATACTCTTTGGATCCGTACCGGGACAGAGAGGGCGAGGACGTCCAAGGAAGAGATGGGTGGACAACATCGCTGAGTGGTCAGGCCTTCGTCCCGGTGAGATACGTCAGGCGGCGACAAACAGAGAGAGTTGGCGTAGGATTTTCATGTCTTCATGTGTGCCCCAACGACCTGATGGGTTACGGGATGAACTGAACTGAACTGAACTGAACTTAATAGTTAACATACTCATTGCTAGCATTCGACAACAATATCTGAAATGACTCGTACTGAGTTGTTCATACCTGATGAATTGTCTCTGGTAGTGGGCTGTAGCAGCTCGTTTTTTATCCTGGGTTGTACTGAAAAGTGCGGGCTTGGCTCTTATGGCTGTAGTACAATGCAAGACTTCTCATCAGACTCACCACTAAAGGAATACATTGCAATCCCCATCTCGTTGTGCAGGCTACTGTAACACAGCCGGTTTACAGGTGCACTGTATAAACTACGATGTGATTGGTCACAATGTTTGACCTGGCCCTGGCACAAGCTTCCTAGCCTCCCACACAAACATAGGTAAACCCGCAGACCAGTAGGTTAACCTGTAACCACCTGTTACTAATTACATTGTATCTATATTCAGTGGATTGTCTCAGCAGGTGTGCTTAGTTGATTTGAATTTATTGTCTAAAGGTACATTATGCAATACAAATAAACAGCTGTGAGTTTGAAGGTGGTGTGACAGTATTAATTCATAAAAATAACATTATACACACATTATAGTATATATTTACATAACATTATACACACATTATAGTATATATTTACATAACATTATACACACATTATAGTATATATTTACATAACATTATACACACATTATAGTATATATTTACATAACATTATACACACATTATAGAATATATTTACATAACATTATACACACATTATAGTATATATTATATATTTACATAACATTATACACACATTATAGTATATATTTACATAACATTATACACACATTATAGAATATATTATATATTTACATAACATTATACACACATTATAGTATATATTTACATAACATTATACACACATTATAGTATATATTTACACAACATTATACACACATTATAGTATATGTTATATTTACATAACATTATACACACATTATAGTATATATTTACCTAACATTATTCACACATTATAGTATATATTTACCTAACATTATTCATACATTGTAGTATATATTTACCTAACATTATTCACACATTATAGTATATATTTACCTAACATTATTCACACATTGTAGTATATATTTACTTAACATTATTCACACATTGTAGTATATATTTACCTAACATTATACACACATTATAGTATATATTTACCTAACATTATTCACACATTATAGTATATATTTACCTAACATTATACACACATTATAGTATATATTTACCTAACATTATTCACACATTATAGTGTATATTTACCTAACATTATTCACACATTATAGTATATATTTACCTAACATTATTCACACATTGTAGTTGTTGTTTCAAATGGCCACAATGATTAAGGTTACTCATTTGTGCGCCCTGAAAAGTGATGAGTTGCAATAACTTTCCTCACATCCTGAGCGTGCTGATGAAGGTGGATCGGGGGGCTCCAGTCGGTTGTGCTATGTTTGGCTTCATCTGCGTGTCGCTCACTACTTCGGGGATCACGTTGATCCCTCACCTCGTTAGCCAGAATGCCATGAAAACAGCCTGTTTCCAGGGAGGGATACAAGGAAGCCAAGGTGAGGATCTTGGCCAGTATGTTTTACCTGACCCTGACTAACATGTCTGATCAGTATATTTTACCTGACCAGACATTAGTTTTCCTCCCCGCACATTATAGTATATATTTATGTAACATTACACACACATTATAGTATATATTTATATATGATAAAACTCACTCATCAGAGAACAATTGTTCCTACATCACAAATATAATTAATTTGCATACAAGCTAACATTATGCATAACCATAAATGTGTGTATACACACTCAAACCCTCTCAAAAAATGTTAGTTGCCCATCACAAGGGCCGATGGCGCCATCATCAGATGATTTTTTTTTGGTCTTGATGATGTAACTTGCGCTGTATTTAGATTACAGTGAGAAAGAAAATGTGCTGATCATCAACCTCGCTCTCTCGTCCCGAGCTACCTTGAATCAGTAACAAGATTATCAGTCGAGACGACTGGAGGTAACTCAGGATGAAGGCACTTGCGTGATTGCACTAAGGAAAAAAAAACCATGTCTGCCAAACTGAACATGCGTGATTCAAAGCCAGTGCATTGGGATTGTACACATACACACATGCATGTAGGCATGCACATGTCCTTGCCACATACATTTGTCCATGCACACACACTCACTCACATGATTGCACACAATAACAAACAAAAGAGAGACAAAGACAAACTCAAGATGATTAACAGTTGTTATTAAAAGCTACTTGTGCTGAGTTGAGTATACTCCTAAAAACATTTCTGTCATAGTGGGTTACAGTGGTCCTTGTAAGGCATACTTGAGAAGGTCGACTGAGGTCCTCCAGTCTGCACTGTAGTGCTGGCTTCTCAGTAAGCGCAACGACTAACACAATATAAACAGGCAAGAGCAGATTGTCATACTCCGTCTCAGAACAGGACACAACTGACTCCGCAGCCACATGTATACAAAATTTAGGATTGGCAACTCAAAGATGTGTACATGTGGACAGGCACTCCAGTCTGTGCAGTAAATACTTCAGGACTGCCCAGAGTATGATATCCTAAGGTGGACATACTGGCCAGGAGAAACAACACTGGAAGGGAAACTATATGGACCTATGTGTGAGCTGCAGAAGACAGTAAGGTTCATACAAGAGACAACTTTGCAGATGTAGACATACTCCAAGCGAATGAAAGAAGAAGAAGAAGCAAGCTCACCATTATGGTGATTACAGTGTCGATCACCATCTCGGCCAGACTGCTGTGAAGTAGCCTGTTTTCAGGAAGATCTGCAGGGACATGAGGTGTGGGTCTTGATCAGAATGTTTCACCTGACCTTTTCATTAGGATTTTCTCCCCAGCGATAAACATCCAAATGAACTTTTTTCAGTTATACTTGATAAAGAGTTCTTAGTGTTTGTCCTGAAACGGACATTTGTGTCATTGTGTCATAGTTTAGAGCAAGATTGCGATATCCTTAATTTTGGCTCTACACATCTGATTTAAGCACGGTATTCTTTAGACAGGGTCTTTTATCCTTAATCTCTTAGCCAGGCTACACTAGTGCAGCTTATTATCTGCTCAACCTCTGGGAGGCGGAGTAGGGCCTTGGTCAGCTGTGGTTTGCTGACTCTGATTTAAGCAGCAAGCTATGATCCACAGGCAGCTGTGAGCTCATTCTCTGCTGTATCTCGATAAAGGGTGCAATCATGTTGCTAGTGTCAGGTGTTTTATTTGCTTTCTGCCTGAAGTTAAATGTTCTTTGTGTCATGCATCATTTTTTTCAACCAATTGTTAGCAGCTTTATTTTCAAAGAACAGAAGAAACATGAATGGCGAAGAATAAATGTAACAGCCTGAGACATACATTTCTGTCCAAGCAGATATCTCAGAAACTAACAATGATGCCTTTGAAATGTGGATATTCAGAAGACTTGGACGAGTTTCTTAGAAAGATAGGAAAACAAATAGTGAGGTTCTGAAACACCTAAAGGTGGACTCGACGCTTCTGAAAGCAGAAGTACAAAGTACAAAGCAGAAAAGCCAAATATTTTGGTCATGTCAAGCGACATGACAGTCTGCTGAAGGTTATATTGGAGGGAAGAGTGGAGGGAAGGAGAGGAGCTAGAGGGCGGCAGAGGAACAGATGGACAGGCAACATCAAGATGTGGTTGGGACAAACAATCTAACTGAGTGTACCAACCTGGCACGAGACAGATACAGCTGGAGATCCATTATCTTCAATCTCCGCTGCGGAGTCGACACATGAAGATGATGAAGGAGATAGGTGCATGTTTGTATGTTTTTTTTCATCCTTGCGTTTATTGACAGTATGTTTTATTACTTGGCGTTGTTGCACCACTTTTGTCAAATTTGTGCATTATTTTCTTCTTTTTACCCAGGGTCTGTTTGCCAGTTTTATCCCTGAAATAGCAGATATATTGGGCAAACGGCAAAAGTATGGAGGCTCTTATAAGAAGGAAAGAGGCAAGAGGTACTTTCAGCATTCTTCTTCTGTTAAATCATCTTTATTCACCTCTTTTTCTGTTGTGTTTTGTCCTTTACTTCATCTCTACATTGGTATCATTACATAATCTGTGTGTCTGCGGGGGTCTTTATGTATGACAAGGACAAGAATAGCACCACTGTCCCATAGAAAGAGCATGTAAGAGACGACTGTGTGACATGCCGTAACACCGGCCATGGTTAGGTGGTTTGTTAAGAGCAGCATAGATGGTGTCTTACAGGCTGCGGATCTACTTTGCTCTAGTGTTCGAGTATTAGGATGGACTCGCACATCAGTTAACCACCCGCCACGCAGCGGAGTAATAAGCTGCTTGAGCCTAGTTCGCTAAGCAAGAAATCTTCCTTCCTGCTACATCCAGCTCATGCAAAAGCTGGGACTAGAAGAAGTATAGGTCGACTAAGAGTAAGGCATGATCTGTTTTAGCACACACCATTGACTTGGCTTCGTTCGTTCTAAATCTCCCGCTACCAATCCCTGGAAAGGGTTTAAGTAGCAGAATGAAGTTAAGAGAACTGAAGCGTTTTGTAGTAGTTTACAGCTTGACTGTGATATTTGCACCTTTCGGTTTAACACATCTGACTTCAGCAAGCATTTCTTTAGTACCGGGTAAGCATTCCCTTTTTGATCCCTTCTCCTTAGCCAGTCTGCTCTGTTGCAGCCTATTATCCAGGATGTGTAGAAGGGTCTTGGCAGCTCTGGTTCGCTGGCCCTGATGCTAGCAGTCAGCTATGGGTCGCTGACAGCTGCAGCTCATGCACTGCTCAGCATCTTGATCGCACATACCATTGTTTATCCTTCCTCCTCACATGTATTTCAGACTTCCCATTCTCACTAGTGCGATTCTCTCAAAACTTTCCTATGGGGTAGCGAAGTACGAATCATCTATACTTTGCGCATCATAAAATTATTGTCTCTGGAAGTAACTATGCATCATCCTTTCCAGTACTTCACTATTTATTCTCTCTTATTTTAAACGGAAAAGTTACAATAATAACAGCAACTAGTTTGTAAAAATAAACACCAAGCAACAGATAAGAAGATGAAGTCATGGGTACTTTGGAATTTAGCTAGAGTCCTCTGGGTGATGAATGCTATTTGCTCCCAAAAAGGCATGAATGAAGGTTTCAGTATACTTAACACACTGTTATTATTTACTAGCCTTGGATTCTCCTATTGTTGACTTTACTTAATTTAACTTGATTTTACTTCATTTGACTTAGCTTGACTTAACTTGATCTGACGTGACTTAGCTTGACTTGAATTAACTTAGCCTGGCTTGGTTGGAATTGACTTAACTTGATCTGACCTGATTTAGCTTGACTTGAATTGACTTAGCCTGGCTTGGCTGGAATTGACTAAACTTGATTTGACATTACTTAGCTTGACTTGAATTGACTTAGCCTGGCTTGGCTGGAATTGACTTAACTTGATTTGACATGACTTAGCTTGACTTGAATTAACTTAGCATGGCTTGGTTGGAATTGACTTAACTTGGTTTGACATGACTTAGCTTGACTTGAATTAACTTAGCATGGCTTGGTTGGAATTGACTTAACTTGGTTTGATTTGACCTAGCCTTACTTATCTTGATTTGATTGAATCTGCTTGACCTGAGTTGAATTTAATGGACTTGACTTAGTTTGGCTTGACTTTACTGGGCTTGACAACATGACCTCACTTAGAATGACTTGATTAGACTTAATGGTTTAACTAGATTGATTTAGTTTGGCTTGACTTAGCCGAATGTAACTTGACTTAGCTTGATATAACTGAACTTGGCTTAATGTGACTAATCTTGACTAACTTGACTTGACATAGATTGACTTTAATTTACTTAACTTGACTGGACTTGACTTAACTCAATTTAACTGGTCTTGACTTGACTAAGTTTGACTTGACTTAGTCTAATGTGACTTGACTTAGCCTGATGTAACTTGACTTAGCTTGATGTGACTTGGCTTGACTTTAGTTTGACTTGACTTAGCATAATTTTACTCGACTTAGCCTAATGTGACTTGACTTAGCTTGATATAACTGGACTTAGCTTGATGTGACTAATCTTGACTAACTTGACTTGACATAGATTGACTTTAATTTACTTGACTGGAATTGACTTAACTCGATTTAACTGGTCTTGACTTAGTTTGACTTGACTTAGTCTAATGTGACTGACTTAGCCTGATCTAGCTTGACTTAGCTTGATGTGACTTGACTTAGCTTGACTTGACTTAGATTTACTTTAATTTATTTAACTTGGCTTGACTGGACTTGACTTAACTTGATTTAACTGGACGACTTGACTTAGTTTGACTTGACAGCTTAATGTGACTTGACTTAGCCTGATGTAACTTGACTTAGCTTGATGTGACTTGACCTGACCCAGAGCAGAAGTGGAGGCTTTTTTTCTGCTGAAGCTATACTTAACTTAACTTAATGTCTCTATACTGGTTTAGAAGACTCTACATAGTCTGTATACAACCAATATTTTGGAGGGTGGTTTAACCAATGTGTGAGTCCATTTTAATAGACTAACACTAGAGCTAAGCAGACCAGCAGCCAGTTATGCGCCATCTATATCTGCTCTTATCAAACCATCTGAGATAAGGTACAAAATAACTTGGGTAGATTTTTAACTTGAATTTTGTCCCGGCAGTGGCCTCTAAACCTACTCTTTTCGATTTCCAACTGCCAATGTATTTTTAAATTTTCAACGTGCTCGACACTGAACTCGGGAGTGCGATCTCACTAACAAGAGATCGGGGGAATTTTTACAAGAAGATCCGGGGAGGAAGACTAACGTCTGGTCAGGCAAAATATACTGATCAGACATGTTAGTCACAGTCAGGCAAGACCCTCACCTTGGCTTCGTGGTAGCCCTCCCTGGAAACGGGCTGTTTTCATGGCAGCCTGGCTAATGAGGTGAGAGATTGATGTGATCGCCGTAGTAGTGAGTGACACGCATAGCACAACCGACTGGAGGACCTCGGTCTACCTTCATCAGCACGCTCGGGATGTGAGGAAAGCTACTGCAACCCACCACTTAACGTCCTTTTTAGGGCGCACAAAAGAGTAACCTACCTATTGTGGGCATTCGCAAACAACAACCAGAAAATCACAGTGATTCGAACTCCTTCCTCTGGCACCCGAGGCAGACACCTTACCTCGAGACCACTGAGTCCCCTATACTGTACCAGGACGACTTCTACGCCTCCAGCCATTTGGGGAAAGTCCTTTGGGACTGAGGAATGATCTGTGAAGTATCTTGTGGCCGGAGTTTCCTGATCCAGATGATTGACATAACCGAACAAAGAATTTGATTGACATAACCGAACAAAGAATATGATTGACATAACCGAACAAAGAATATGATTGACATAACCGAACAAAGAAACTCAGCGGTGGTCTAGTATTTTTGAGATTGAGTGGAGACTGTTTTAGCAGAGACCTTCACGTTGCAGATGTAGTCATACCAGCAGATACCCAGGATATGCTGATAGTTGCGCATGTGGTAGGCTTCTTGTCTCGATATGTCATGTTTGAGTAATGTCCAGGTTTTGAAGCCGTAAAGTAGGACTTGGACCTTGCAAGACTGGTAGATGTGGATTTTTGCTGTAAGGGAAATATTGCCGCTACTCCATAGACCTTGAAGACCATGCATATCAGATATTTCAGACCTATTGTTCTATTTGAATATTTTCTTCTTTTACCTTTATATGTCTCTGATGTTGTCAAAGTGGGAAACACTTTATTGTGCATTATCTCCATTTTGTTCCATGCGAAGCATAGCATGACTACAGCAGCTCAGCTATGTTCCAGAGATCTGAATCAAAGTACTTAGATGTGCTCTTTGCAGAGATGATTTTTTATTTTCTGAAGCAGTTAGCCTCATGGACAACTCTCTTAAGTGACCTTTTATGTTATTCTTGCAAGGTTACAGTGATCCTATTCTATCCTCCTCATATAGTATTCAGGTTTTTATTGCACCTCTTCAATTCTTATCCACTGCATTCATCAGATATAATTTTTCACAAGATAACTACAAACGAAACACCAAAAAAAAAACAGGCCCGCAGTTGCTCAACAAAATTAAGAAATAGAAAACATCACAAGTTTTGAATATGTCTGCTCCATTATTAGCAACAATGGAGACTGCCAAAAATAAATCAGCAGAAGAATGGTTATGGCATGCCCAAAATAAATCAGCAGAAAAATGGTCATGGCATGCCAAAAATAAATCAGCAGAAAAATGGTCATGGCATGCCAAAAATAAATCAGCAGGAAAATAGTCATGGTATGCCAAAAATAAATCAGCAGAAAAATGGTCATGGCATGCCAAAAATAAATCAGCAGAAGAATGGTCATGGCATGCCAAAAATAAATCAGCAGAAAAATGGTCATGGCATGCCAAAAATAAATCAGCAGAAAAATGGTCATGGCATGCCAAAAATAAATCAGCAGAAAAATGGTCATGGCATGCCAAAAATAAATCAGCAGAAGACTGGTCATGGCATGCCAAAAATAAATCAGCAGAAGACTGGTCATTGTATGGAGAGGTTCAATAAATTGAAATACATGGCGGAATACAAACAAAACAGGAAAAACACATTTTCTGAGGACATTCATCTTCCCTGTGGCAACATACGGATGCAAAATATGGATCAACACAAGAACACTGAACAAGAAAATTGAATATTTCAAGCTAAAATGCTACAGGGAAGTTCTCAAAATACCATGGACAGCAGTGAAAATGAAAAACAGCAACGTCCTAAAAGAGCTGGATATAGATCATAATTGACTGACAAACACTATTATGTCTAGGAAACTAATATACACAACAAATACCAGAATTGAAAAAAACAAACTATACTGGAAGGTATGGTACCTAGAAAACAAGGCAGAGACAGATTGTGAAGAAGTTAGACATACTGGAAGGTATGGTGCCTAGAAAACAAGGCAGAGACAGATTGTGAAGAAGTTAGACATACTGGAAGGTATGGTGCCTAGAAAACAAGGCAGAGGCAAATTGTGAAGAAGTTAGACATACTGGAAGGTATGGTACCTAGAAAACAAGGCAGAGACAGATTGTGAAGAAGTTAGACATACTGGAAGGTATGGTACCTAGAAAACAAGGCAGAGACAGATTGTGAAGAAGTTAGACATACTGGAAGGTATGGTACCTAGAAAACAAGGCAGAGATAGATTGTGAAGAAGTTAGACATACTGGAAGGTATGGTACCTAGAAAACAAGGCAGAGACAGATTGTGAAGAAGTTAGACATACTGGAAGGTATGGTACCTAGAAAACAAGGCAGAGACAGATTGTGAAGAAGTTAGACATACTGGAAGGTATGGTACCTAGAAAACAAGGCAGAGACAGATTGTGAAGAAGTTAGACATACTGGAAGGTATGGTACCTAGAAAACAAGGCAGAGACCGATTGTGAAGAAGTTAGACATACTGGAAGGTATGGTGCCTAGAAAACAAGGCAGAGACAGATTGTGAAGAAGTTAGACATACTGGAAGGTATGGTACCTAGAAAACAAGGCAGAGACAGATTGTGAAGAAGTTAGACATACTGGAAGGTATGGTACCTAGAAAACAAGGCAGAGACAGATCGTGAAGAAGTTAGACATACTGGAAGGTATGGTACCTAGAAAACAATGCAGAGACAGATTGTGAAGAAGTTAGACATACTGGAAGGTATGGTACCTAGAAAACAAGGCAGAGACAGATTGTGAAGAAGTTAGACATACTGGAAGGTATGGTGCCTAGAAAACAAGGCAGAGACAGATTGTGAAGAAGTTAGACATACTGGAAGGTATGGTGCCTAGAAAACAAGGCAGAGGCAAATTGTGAAGAAATTAGACATACTGGAAGGTATGGTACCTAGAAAACAAGGCAGAGACAGATTGTGAAGAAGTTAGACATACTGGAAGGTATGGTACCTAGAAAACAATGCAGAGACAGATTGTGAAGAAGTTAGACATACTGGAAGGTATGGTACCTAGAAAACAAGGCAGAGACAGATTGTGAAGAAGTTAGACATACTGGAAGGTATGGTACCTAGAAAACAAGGCAGAGACAGATTGTGAAGAAGTTAGACATACTGGAAAGTATGGTACCTAGAAAACAAGGCAGAGACAGATTGTGAAGAAGTTAGACATACTGGAAGGTATGGTACCTAGAAAACAAGGCAGAGACAGATTGTGAAGAAGTTAGACATACTGGAAGGTATGGTACCCAGAAAACAAGGCAGAGACAGATTGTGAAGAAGTTAGACATACTGGAAGGTATGGTACCTAGAAAACAAGGCAGAGACAGATTGTGAAGAAGTTAGACATACTGGAAGGTATGGTACCTAGAAAACAAGGCAGAGACAGATTGTGAAGAAGTTAGACATACTGGAAGGTATGGTACCTAGAAAACAAGGCAGAGACAGATTGTGAAGAAGTTAGACATACTGGAAGGTATGGTACCTAGAAAACAAGGCAGAGACAGATTGTGAAGAAGTTAGACATACTGGAAGGTATGGTACCTAGAAAACAAGGCAGAGACCGATTGTGAAGAAGTTAGACATACTGGAAGGTATGGTGCCTAGAAAACAAGGCAGAGACAGATTGTGAAGAAGTTAGACATACTGGAAGGTATGGTACCTAGAAAACAAGGCAGAGACAGATTGTGAAGAAGTTAGACATACTGGAAGGTATGGTACCTAGAAAACAAGGCAGAGACAGATCGTGAAGAAGTTAGACATACTGGAAGGTATGGTACCTAGAAAACAAGGCAGAGACAGATCGTGAAGAAGTTAGACATACTGGAAGGTATGGTGCCTAGAAAACAAGGCAGAGACAGATTGTGAAGAAGTTAGACATACTGGAAGGTATGGTGCCTAGAAAACAAGGCAGAGACAGATTGTGAAGAAGTTAGACATACTGGAAGGTATGGTACCCAGAAAACAAGGCAGAGACAGATTGTGAAGAAGTTAGACATACTGGAAGGTATGGTACCTAGAAAACAAGGCAGAGACAGATTGTGAAGAAGTTAGACATACTGGAAGGTATGGTACCTAGAAAACAAGGCAGAGACAGATTGTGAAGAAGTTAGACATACTGGAAGGTATGGTACCTAGAAAACAAGGCAGAGACAGATTGTGAAGAAGTTAGACATACTGGAAGGTATGGTACCTAGAAAACAAGGCAGAGACAGATTGTGAAGAAGTTAGACATACAACATCAAAGGTGTTCTAAGATTATGGTGACGGAGGCAGAAGAACTGACTCCTGATTAAAAGTCTTATGATGTAGCTTTGTTGAGAGCAACATTCTACAAATGACACGCTGCAGGATGATGAATGATTGGTTTTACCAGAATACCAAAAATAGTGCCACTGTTACCTTCAAAACATGTCATAAAAGTTGACTCAAGAAGGTTGTGTCTAGGGCTAGTGACCTCATTATGTCAAACAAATGGCTATAGAAATGACAACAGCAAGAGTGCATGTACATACTTTGATTCAAGCTTTCTGTGATAATACCACCTGCAGTGGTTATCCTATGCTTCACATGGAGTCAAAAGAAGAGAAGAACACTTGATATATTACTGTCCATTGATTCAAGCAGTGTACTTGTCGTCATCCCTTATATTTGTGATTGTTCAATACTGCTGCTGCTGCTGCTGCTGCTGCTGCTGTTGTTGTTGTTGTTGAATGCCCACAATGAGTAAGTTTATTCTTTGTGCGTCCTGAAAAGAGCTCTAAGTGGTCGGTGGTGGTAACTTCCCTCACATCGCGAGTGTGTCGAAGAAGGTCTATTGGGGTCCTCCAGGCGATTGTGCTATGCTTGGCTTTATCTCCGTGTCGCTCACTACTGCGGGGGATAACGTCAATCCCCCACCTCATTAGACAGTCTGCCATGAAAAAGCCTGTTTGCAGGAAGAACCGTATTGAAATAAGGTGTGAGTCTTGGTCAGTATATTTTGCCTGACCTGGTATATTTTTCCATTATTTCCATGTGTATTCTGTCATTATTTATGTGTTTAATTTAGTCGGATGCATTTTGTTTTCTCTGCTTGTCTTTATTGTTTATTGTTCATGCATTAAATAAAAAATGTATACAATTTTGTTTTCCTCAAACTAATCTCTTTACTTTCATTTGGTTATTTACATAAACATTTACACATTTACATTTTATTTTGCTTCCTGTAATAATTGTTTTCTTGTTCTTTCTTCACTTAAATTTCAATTTTCATGTCTTTCCAACTTCATTTCTCTTAAACATTGGTAAGCAGACTCAACACATACAAAGCTAAAGAGAAGAAAAGATACTCATAAAATGATCCATGAGAGGGAGTTTCACAGCATGAATCTCACAGACACAACCATATCCGATTGCGGAGACCCAATTAAACACCAGAACATATCCTGCAGGACTGCCCCACTTATGCTGACCAAAGAGAGGCAATGTGGCTAGGACGAATGACCTTGCTCGAAAAGCTGTGGGGGACCAGCGAAAACCTGAATATTGATCAAAGAAGAAGATAAAGAAGTTCCACTTATCATATTGTAATTTAGTATTTCATTCATATTATGACATTCATTCTTTGAATAACATCTCTGACAGCAAGTGCATAAGGCTAATGTAACATAGTATACCATGATCTAATTGATACAGACATGTGGTGGTGTGTGGGCATATTACATATGACTCAGTGTCAAATTTCCTGAAAGACTTTCTTCACAAAGACAGGGAAGATGTTGATGTAGAAATTGTGTTCCTTCACAAGTAAGCTCATAGTGTTTCAACCAATCTGATTGTGTAAGCTCATAATGTTTCAACCAATTAGATTGTGTAAGCTCATAATGTTTCAACCGATCAGATTGTATAGCTCATAATGTTTCAACCAATCAACACTGACAAAACGAGAAGTTTCCCTGGAGCGGATATAGGAAGCAACCAAGATCTTGTTATGATGACTATGCGTCTGTGATTGAAGAGAGTGACAAAGAAAGATGTGACCAAAGTTTGACCTGGACAAACTAAAAGACCCAACAATCATCGAAGTGTTTCAATCAAGGGTAGGAGGGATATTTGCTCCACTGTTGGCTCTCAGAGAGGGACTGGATACTGATGCAGTAACAGAGTCTCTTAACGCAGCTCTCATAGATACAGCAACAGAGATCCTGGGTTGCCACCAAACAAAAAAGAAGCCATGGGTTACCAAAGAAATTCTAGACCTTTGTGATAGAAGAAGGTCACTGAAAAACTAAAATCATCCACATGATGAGGTCGGCAGATATAAAGCAGATTGAGTAAGCTCATAATGTTTCAACCAATCAGATTGTGTAAGCTCATAATGTTTCGACCAATCAGATAGTGTGTGTCCCTAAGTAAGCAAGTATGCTTGAACCTATCAGATTGTTCCTTTCATTAAGTAACCTTCATGATTATATGACTCATTACGTAAGGTCAAAACCTATCAGTTTCTTCCTTTCATTTTGAGAGCTAAGAACCTTTTCCTCATTAAGTAAAATCATAACCTATCATTTGTTTCTTTCATTAAATAAGCTAAAAAGCTTTTCACATTAACTATATATGTGCTAAAAAAAAAGACCTCTACACCGTATAATAGAAGAGCTACATGCCCTATGGTAGACTCCTATACCTTTTGGTAGACTTCTTTCTACACCCCATGGTAGAAGACCTCTACACCCCATGGTAGAAGACCTCTACACCCCATGGTATAAGACCTCTACACCCCATAGTATAAGACCTCTACACCCAATAGTATACGACCTCTACACCCCATAGTATAAGACCCCTACACCCCATAGAATAAGACCCCTACACCCCATAGTGTAAGACCTCTACACCCCATAGTATAAGACCCTACACCCCATAGTATAAGACCCCTACACCCCATAGAATAAGACCTCTACACCCCATGGTAGAAGACCTCCACACCCCATACCATAAGACCTCTACCCCCCATACCATAAGACCTCTACACCCCATAGTATAAGACCTCTACACCCCATGGTAGAAGACCTCTACACCCCATACAAAAGACCTCCACACCCCATAGTATACGACATCTACACCCCATACCATAAGACCCGTACACCCCATAGTATAAGACCTCTACACCCTTGGTATAAGACCTCTACATCCCATAGTACAAGTCCCCTATATCCCATAGTACAAGTCCCTTACATAACATAGTACAAGTCCCCTACATCCCATAGTATAAGACCCCTACACCCCATAGTATAAGACCCTTACACTCCATAGTAAAAGACCTCTACATCCCTAAGTATACCTCATAGAGCAAGACCTCATACAGCAAAGTCTCTAGCATCTAAGTAAATAGGTCTCATAAGGCAGCCAAAAACAAGAGCTAGAAAGATCTTGAGGAACAGCTGAAGCTCCTCAAACTAGCTCTGGAAAAACAGTAACGGCCATTTAGGATATGTAAGTAAGTATAAACCTCTACACCTCACGGTAGAAGAGGAGCGAGTAAGTAAGTAAGTATAAACACATATAAATTTATCTACTTTTAAGAAACGATTATTTAGCAAATAAAAAAATGTTTAATTCAAGTACTTTAAAAACTGATATGGTTGCTTATGTGATCTTTTATCTGCAGGGGTCTACCTGGGTTAGAGTTGGAAGGTCTATTGAAGAGACACTTCACACAAGTGGAATATTTCTGGGGCTCTGTGATGGATGCTAATGATTTGGAAAGAGTTAAGGTGAGCCAAGCCGAGTCTGAAGATGAGAAACGTTTTGTGCTCCAAGGCCAGGCAGTTAGGCTTGATTCTGACAGGGTTACGTATGTTAGACTTGCCTCTCAGGGTTAGGCTTGACTCTGACTGGGTTACATATGTTAGGCTTGACTCTGGCTGGTTTACATATGTTAGACTTGACTCTCAGGGTTAGGCTTGACTCTCACTGGGTTACATATGTTAGGCTTGACTCTGACTGGGTTACATATGTTAGGCCTGACTCTGACTGGGTTACATATGTTAGGCTTGACTCTGACTAGGTTACATATGTTAGGCTTGACTCTGACTGGGTTACATATGTTAGGCCTGACTCTGACTGGGTTACATATGTTAGGCCTGACTCTGACTGGGTTACATATGTTAGGCCTGACTCTGACTTGGTTACATATGTTAGACTTGACTCTCACTGGGTTACATATGTTAGACTTGACTCTGACTGGGTTACATATGTTAGGCCTGACTCTGACTGGGTTACATATGTTAGACTTGACTCTCACTGGGTTACATATGTTAGACTTGACTCTCAGGGTTAGGCTTGACTCTCACTGGGTTACATATGTTAGGTTTGACTCTCACTGTGTTACATATGTTAGACTTGACTCTCAGGGTTAGATATGTTAAACTTGAGTCTCACTGGGTTACATATGTTAGACTTGACTCTCAGGGTTACATATATTAAACTTGACTCTCACTGGGTTACAAATGTTAGGCTTGACTCTCACTGGGTTACATATGTTAGGCTTGACTCTCACTGGGTTACATATGTTAGGCTTGACTCTCACTGGGTTATTAATGCTAGGCTTGACTCTCGGGGTTAGGCTTGACTCTCACTGGGTTACATTCAAGCAGTCTTGTGTCTTTACCGTCTAGACCTAATTCAATAAGACATTTAATTAATTTTCATCCATGGCCGAAGGTCTTCTTGACATCTATGAAACATACATAAATGTTCTTCTGTACTTCCATATATTTTTCTGCCAGTTTTTAAACAAAATCTTACCTCTTTTGTGCTGTCTGAAACCATATTGTTCTTGGGCACCATTTAGTCAATTCTAGGTGTTATTCTCTCAAGAATGAGTAGTATTTTAATAGTGTGACTCATTAGACTGATTGTTTTAAAATCTGAGCATTCAATTGCCCTATGTTTCTTGGGTGTGGTCATAAAGGTAAGACTGATTGTTGTAAAATCTGAGCATTCAATTGCCCTATGTTTCTTGGGTGTGGTCATAAAGGTAAGACTGATTGTTTTAAAATCTGAGCATTCAATTGCCCTATGTTTCTTGGGTGTGGTCATAAAGGTAAGACTGATTGTTGTAAAATCTGAGCATTCAATTGCCCTATGTTTCTTGGGTGTGGTCATAAAGGTAAGACTGATTGTTGTAAAATCTGAGCATTCAATTGCCCTATGTTTCTTGGGTGTGGTCATAAAGGTAAGACTGATTGTTGTAAAATCTGAGCATTCAATTGCCCTATGTTTCTTGGGTGTGGTCATAAAGGTAAGACTGATTGTTTTAAAATCTGAGCATTCAATTGCCCTATGTTTCTTGGGTGTGGTCATAAAGGTAAGACTGATTGTTTTAAAATCTGAGCATTCAATTGCCCTATGTTTCTTGGGTGTGGTCATAAAGGTAAGACTGATTGTTGTAAAATCTGAGCATTCAATTGCCCTATGTTTCTTGGGTGTGGTCATAAAGGTAAGACTGATTGTTTTAAAATCTGAGCATTCAATTGCCCTATGTTTCTTGGGTGTGGTCATAAAGGTAAGACTGATTGTTTTAAAATCTGAGCATTCAATTGCCCTATGTTTCTTGGGTGTGGTCATAAAGGTAAGACTGATTGTTTTAAAATCTGAGCATTCAATTGCCCTATGTTTCTTGTGTATGGTTATAAAGGACGGTGCTTTCAGGTCATTTGGTATAAGTCAGGTATATGAGGAGGCTTCAAATGAAAACATTAAATATATTTATTGAGTAAATTATTCTTAAATTCATGTTGGCACCATAAGGATAGGGAATAGAATGATAACCAACTTATGCTTTGCGGATGACATTGGTGGGTTAGCGGGGACTCAGACAAAACTTGAAACAGTGAAAAGCTTCAAGTATCTGGGCTCAACGATCAGTGATGAGGGATCAAAACCGGAGGTCCTGGTCAGAATAGCACAGACAACAGCAGTGCTTGCATGATTTAAACTATATATGGAAAAATAAATGACTCCCATACCATAAATGTCAAACAAATGCAATAACTGGTTTTTTTTCGATATTCCTCTACACCTGCGAAACATGGACCATTACAGCAGATCTCCAGAGAAGAATCCAGGCTATGGAGATCAGATGTTTTAGAAGACTCCTAAATGTCACCTACAAAGACCGTATCACAAATGATGAAGTACGACGTAGAATCTAGAATGCAAGTGGACTGTATGACATCCTTCTCACAACGATCAAAAGGCAAAAGTTGTCTTGGTATGGCCACATGTCGAGGTTCAAAGGACTTAAAAATATTAAAAATACCACAGTACAGGGCAAGCGAAGACGAGAACATTCGAGAAAACAATGTGAAGACAACATCTATGAATGGACTAACCTACAACTCGAGGGAGGCACAAAAAGCAACTGCATGGTGCCCCTTTCCTACGCCATTTAGGTTGAACTTAGAACCCGCAGCCTGCCAGCTTCTGTGATGTGTCCTTACTCAAGAGCTAAGCTGAAGTGGCCTCTCCAGGGCGCAATACTGTGCACTGAATATGGAGACCCTAGGCTGCCCAGACTGCAGGATCCCCTTCTTGGCCTCACTGGTGTAATCCAAAGGATTGCTAACCTTGACAATTTGGCCCCAAATCAGCTCCAGGAGCTGCCAGAATGAGTTTGTAATTGTAAACCATCCGCTTTAGGTGGTGCCACTCCGGATTTTCTGTCTGAGTTTACTCTCATAGCCCTACCGTCTACTGAGGTTTCCACAAGGCAGTGGAGTTGTTGGCCTTGGCTGGTTAAGGGGTTGTCAGCTACTCGAGGCATCTGATGATTCTCTCATCATCCCAGGACTAGCCAGCACTCCCTCACACTGTGGGTTTACAATCAGAATTACTCCTCTCCTAGGCGAACTGCATGAACAGGCTAATGAGCTTCGTCTGCCCGGGATTAGAGTCAAAGTTTACCTTCTCTTAGATTGGCTGTCAACCAAGGCTAATGAGCTCAATCTGCCCATCCGGTTATACCGCTGGGTAATCAGTTGTGCCCCATTGCAGGCTCTGTAAGAAACAGGGGGTCCCTTGGGGGCACAATAATAGTAGGAGAGGCCATTTGCAAAAAATAAACTCCTGCCTGGAAAGCCGAATAGTGAATCAAGCGACAATCTCTACACCTGAAAAGTAAAGTAAAGTAAAGTAACCCATAGCATTACTGCCGTAGGGGTGTGAGGTGTTAGCGATCTCATATTTCAAAGGCTCGGCTATATGAGAGCGTTAGCCATTTCCTCTCCCTCGCCGCTTTTACTTTCCGAACTGAACTAGTACCCATTTAAGGCTGGGTCGACCCGGGAGCCATTGCGGTCTGAAAAAACATTACCGCCTCAACTGGGGAATAAACCCAGGACCACTCAGATGCGAAGCCAGCGCGTTAATAACAGCACTACGCGGCTCCACAAGGCTCCACACCTGGAAAGGAAAGTCTATAACAGACGGGAATCCTTACTTTATATTTATTAAGTGCCATTGACCAAGTAATGTGCCTTCCGTTTGGCAGATACATCAAGCCGATGCATGCCTGGTGCTAGCAAACAAGTACTGCCAAGACCCTGACCAAGAAGATGCAGCAAATATCATGAGGGTCATTTCCATCAAGAACTACCACTCGGATATTAAAGTCATTGTCCAGCTGTTGCAATATCACAATAAGGTGAGAGAACTACTAGAGGTTTCTTTTTGTTATGGCAGATGGAAGCTTACAATAGTACAGTTAAGTTCAAGTGCCATCTCCACGTCGAAGATTGACTGCAATGGATCTCTAACATCACCTGTCTCTTGTTGTGATGGTACTTCTTCTTCTTCTTCTTCTTCTTCGTACGCAGTCAGACAGTAACCATTATTTTTTCAAAAAAAGCAGCCGTCATCCTGAGGCTGTCGACACTGCCATAGAGCTTGTCTAGTGTTGCCACCGGTGATGGCCACATCTGCTCTCTCTGATCCTCGTATGTCGGGCATGTTTGCAGCAGATGCTCAGCTGTCATTTTCCCGGTACCACACGGCATTCGTCAGTGCCACCTATCTTCATTTTGTTGAAAAGGTGGTACCTCAGTCTGTTGTGGCCAGTGCGAAGTCTGAAGACCATGACCTGCTCTCCTCTGTTCAACTGGTAATAGGCATCGTTTTTGGTGTAGCCAGTATGTTCGGTTTGCCATTTGGTCATGTATCTAGCTCTAATAAGCCGTTTTGACTCTTCGTATGTCATGCTAGTATCTGGGTTGTGATGGTACAATCTGCCAGGCTTTTCCCTGTGTATATTTTGATGTTGCACTACAACTTTTAGCATTTGTTAACCTCCGTTGTCTGTTCTTCACTTTTATTCCAGTTTTGTTTTCAGCAAAGTCTTCTGATGCGACCAAGATGTCTTAACTCAGATTTTTTTCTCAATTCGCACTTCTAATTTCTCCAAGACTTCCTTATTTCTTTCATTTCTTTCCACGGTATGTACCCTGTTCTTTTATCCACATTTCAAAGGTATCAAATTTCTTCTCCATTTGTTCATTGTCCATGTTTCTGCTCCATACAGTAATGATGAGTATATATAACACCTGATCACTCTTTTTCAATTGATGATTTACTTGTTTGGGTGTTTATATATAACTCATGTTGGTGTAAACAGATTTAGCTATCTCTGTTCTCTTCTTGTTTTTTTTGTTTCACATATCCCGTCCCCCTTTATTATTTTTCCAAGATAGGAGAATGGGAGGAAGACTAACGTCTGGTCAGGCAAAATATACTGATCAGACATGTTAGTCAGGGTCAGGCAAAATATACTGATCAGACATGTTAGTCAGGGTCAGGCAAAATATACTGATCAGACATGTTAGTCAGGGTCAGGCAAAATATACTGATCAGACATGTTAGTCAGGGTCAGGCAAAATATACTGATCAGACATGTTAGTCAGGGTCAGGCAAAATATACTGATCAGACATGTTAGTCAGGGTCAGGCAAAATATACTGATCAGACATGTTAGTCAGGGTCAGGCAAAATATACTGATCAGACATGTTAGTCAGGGTCAGGCAAAATATACTGATCAGACATGTTAGTCAGGGTCAGGCAAAATATACTGATCAGACATGTTAGTCAGGGTCAGGCAAAATATACTGATCAGACATGTTAGTCAGGGTCAGGCAAAATATACTGATCAGACATGTTAGTCAGGGTCAGGCAAAATATACTGATCAGACATGTTAGTCAGGGTCAGGCAAAATATACTGATCAGACATGTTAGTCAGGGTCAGGCAAAATATACTGATCAGACATGTTAGTCAGGGTCAGGCAAAATATACTGATCAGACATGTTAGTCAGGGTCAGGCAAAATATACTGATCAGACATGTTAGTCAGGGTCAGGCAAAATATACTGATCAGACATGTTAGGCAGGGTCAGGCAAAATATACTGATCAGACATGTTAGTCACGATCAGGCAAAATATACTGATCAGACATGTTAGTCAGGGTCAGGCAAAATATACTGATCAGACATGTTAGTCAGGGTCAGGCAAAATATACTGATCAGACATGTTAGTCAGGGTCAGGCAAAATATACTGATCAGACATGTTAGTCAGGGTCAGGCAAAACATACTGATCAGACATGTTAGTCAGGGTCAGGCAAAACATACTGATCAGACATGTTAGTCAGGGTCAGGCAAATCATACTGATCAGACATGTTAGTCAGGGTCAGGCAAATCATACTGATCAGACATGTTAGTCAGGGTCAGGCAAAATATACTGATCAGACATGTTAGTCAGGGTCAGGCAAAATATACTGATCAGACATGTTAGTCAGGGTCAGGCAAAACATACTGATCAGACATGTTAGTCAGGGTCAGGCAAAACATACTGATCAGACATGTTAGTCAGGGTCAGGCAAATCATACTGATCAGACATGTTAGTCAGGGTCAGGCAAAATATACTGATCAGACATGTTAGTCAGGGTCAGGCAAAATATACTGATCAGACATGTTAGTCAGGGTCAGGCAAATCATACTGATCAGACATGTTAGTCAGGGTCAGGCAAATCATACTGATCAGACATGTTAGTCAGGGTCAGGCAAATCATACTGGCCAATACCCTCACCTCGGCTTCCTACTAGCCCTTCCTGGAAACAATGGCTGTTTTCATGACAGCCTGGTTAATGTGATGAGGAATCGTCATGATCCCCATAGTAGTGAGCGACACACAGATGAAGCCAAGCATATCACCATCGCCTGGAGGACCCCTGTCCACCTTCATCAGCTCGGAATGTGAGGAAAGCTACCACAACCCGTCACTTAACGTTCTGTTCAGGGCGCACAAAAGAGTAACCTACTCATTGTGGGCATTCGCAAACAACGATAGAAGCTCTTGAGCTGTTCCACAGTGTTTAATCATCTAATTTTATCCATAGAGCAGATTTCATGTCTGCTTTAACTAATTCACTTTGGAATATGTTGCTTCCCTGGAAACAATGATTCTTGTAATTTAAAATTGCCACTGAAAAGACCTTGGGGTTATAATATATCAAACAGGAAAGGTAATTAAGCAAGTGCAGTTGAAATTTTCCTGCATTTAGTTTCACTTCTTTTGCATTCAGTTTCACTTCTCATGTATTTACTCTCACTTCTCCTGCTTTCACTTCTCTTGTATTCACTCACTTCTCTTGTATTCACTCACTTCTCTTGTATTCACTCATTTCTCCTGTATTCACTCACTTCTCCTGCTTTCACTCTCCCTTCTCCTGCATTCACTTTCTTTCTCCCGCATTTAGTCTCACTTCTCCTGCATTCATTCTTCCCTTATATTCTTTCACTTCTGCTTTCATCCCCTGTCTTCACTCTCATTTGTCCTGCTTTCACTTTCACTTCTCCTGCTTTCACTCCTTTTTCGTGATTTCACTTCTCCTGCTTTCACTCTTACTTCTCCTGCTTTCACTATCACCTCCTACTTTCACATCCTGTATTCAGTGTCACTTCTCCTGCTTTCACTTTAACTACTCCTGCTTCCACTTCTCCTGCTATCACTTCTCCTGCTTTCACTTCTCCTGTATTCACTCTCATTTCTTCTGCTTTCACTTATCATGCTTTCACTTCTCCTGCTTTCACTCTCACCTCTTTTTACTTTCACTTCTCCTGCTTTTACTTTTCCTGCTTTCACTTCTCCTATATTCACTCTCACTTCTCCTGCTTTCACTTCTCCTACTTTCACTTCTCCTGCTTTCACTTTGCCTGCTTTCACTTCTGCTTTCACTTCTCCTGCTTTCACTTATCCAGCTTTCACTTCATCTGCTTTCACTTTCACTTCTCCTACTTTCACTCCTGCTTTCACTTCTCCTGCTTTCACTTATCCAGCTTTCACTTCATCTGCTTTCACTTTCACTTCTCCTACTTTCACTCCTGCTTTCACTTCTCCTGCTTTCACTTTGCCTGCTTTCACTTCTCCTGCTTTCACTTCTCCTACTTTCACTTCTCCTGCTTTCACTTCTCCTACTTTCACTTCTCCTGCTTTCACTTCTCCTGCTTTCACTTCTCCTGCTTTCACTTCTCCTACTTTCACTTCTCCTGCTTTCACTTTGCCTGCTTTCACTTCTGCTTTCACTTCTCCTGCTTTCACTTATCCAGCTTTCACTTCATCTGCTTTCACTTTCACTTCTCCTACTTTCACTCCTGCTTTCACTCCTGCTTTCACTTCTCCTGCTTTCACTTTGCCTGCTTTCACTTCTCCTGCTTTCACTTCTCCTGCTTTCACTTCTCCTGCTTTCACTTCTCCTGCTTTTACTTTCACTTCTAATGCTTTCACTTTAACTTCTATTGCTTTTGCTTTCACTTTCACTTCTCTTGTTTTCACTTTCACTTCTTCTGTTTTCACTTCTCCTGCTTTCACTTTCACTTCTCCTGCTTTCACTTTGCCTGCTTTCACTCCTGCTTTCACTTCTCCTGCTTTCACTTTGCCTGCTTTCACTTCTCCTGCTTTCACTTTGCCTGCTTTCACTTCTGCTTTCACTTCTCCTGCTTTCACTTCTCCTGCTTTTACTTTCACTTCTAATGCTTTCACTTTAACTTCTATTGCTTTTGCTTTCACTTTCACTTCTCTTGTTTTCACTTTCACTTCTTCTGTTTTCACTTTTCCTGCTTTCACTTTCACTTCTCCTGCTTTTACTCTCACTTCTTCTGTATTCACTCTCACATCCTGTATTGACTCTCACTTCTCCTGTATTCCATCTACTTCTCCTGTATTCACTCTCACTTCTCCTGAATTCACTCACTTCTCCTGCATTCAGTTTCACTTCTCCTGCTTTAACTCACTTCTCGTATTCACTCTCACTTTTCCTGCATTCACTTTCACTTCTCCTGCTTTCTTTTAAGTCTCCTGCATTCACTTTCATTTATTTTGTACTAAGTTTCAATTCTCCTGCATTCAGCTTCATTTCTCCTGCTTTCACTCTCACCTCTCCTGTATTCATTCTCATGTCCTGCATTCACTCGCTTCTCATGCTTTCACTCTCTTCCCCTACATTCACTCTCACTTCACTTGTATTCACTCTTTCTTCTGCATTTAGTCTCACTTCTGCGTTCACTTTCTCTCACACATAGTTTTACTTCTCCTGCTCTGTAATGAAGACAAGTAACTAGCTACATGTTTATGATTATTTCCCCCCCACCAACTTGCAGGCATACTTACTAAACATCCCCAGCTGGGACTGGAAGAGAGGAGATGATGCTGTTTGTGTGGCTGAACTGAAACTTGGCTTCATTGCCCAAAGCTGCCTTGCCCCAGGTTTCTCAACTCTCATGGCCAACCTCTTCACGATGCGCTCATACAAGCCTGTAAGTTGATGTATATTTCTGGTTCTTTCAAAGTTTCCTGTCAGTACATGCCTAATAATAAAACCACTGCCAAACAAAATTAAAAATATCTTTAGTGATTTCTAATTTGGGGGCTTTGAACTATCCAGAAGTCCATACCATTGTCTGGTATGCAAGAACGAATACAAATACCAATCAAACAGGGTGACAACATGCTACTTGAAAAAAAGCAGCAAACGCCTTTGTTGAACATTATGCCAGAGCAAACCACATTGATGTCCCTGCAGATAGGCATACGGACATCAGTGAAGAGCAAAAGGGACACGACAACATCAATATGGCACCAGAAGAGCATATGATAGCAAAATTAACAATGAATGAAATGGAAGAGGCAATGAGAATGTTAAAGAAAAGGAAATCTCCCAGAAAAAACGGAATAACAAACGAAATGCTGATGGGGCTGGGCCAAACAGCAAAGAGGAAACTACTATCAGTCCTGAACCAAAGCTGGAAAAGGGGTATTGTACCCCAGGCATGGAAAGACGCAGTACTTGTACCAGTACCAAAGAAAGGAAAAGACAAAACAGATCCAAATGGATACAGGCCTATCAGCCTACTGAGCTGTGTAGGCAAACTGATGGAACGTATGATAAACACAAGACTGATGTGGCATCTGGAAGAAAAATACATACTAATTCCACAGCAAGCAGGCTTTAGACAGCACAGATCCACTGAGGACCAGGTCATCCTCATAGCCCAGGAGATAGAAGATGCCTACCAAGAGCAAAAACACACAGTAGCGGTGTGGGTGGACCTAGAAAAGGCATTTGACAAAGTCTGGAAAGAGGGACTTAGAGTGAAGCTACGAAGAAGTGAAGTTTGTGGGAAAATGTACAAATGGATTAGTCACTACCTCAAAAACAGAACGGCCAGAGTTCAAGTACAGGGGCAGATGAGCAAAAAGGTGACACTTGAGCAGGGAGTACCCCAAGGGAGAGTACTGTCACCCAGACTCTTCATGGTGTATATAAATAATATAACAGAGAATATACCAAGAAGAGTCCACAGCTCAATGTTCGCAGACGATTTGGCTATGTGGACCGCTGAAAAGATTCTCACCATAGCAAGAAATCGGATGCAGCAGGCCCTAACATCGCTGGAAGAGTGGGCGAACTCATGGCTGGTCAAAATAAACGAGGAAAAAACGACACGTACAATATTCTCGCTATCAAACAAACCCCAAAACACCAAACTAAGTCTTAACGGCAAATACCTGCAGGCAAACGACAACCCAAACTACCTGGGAGTCACATTTGATCGGCACATGACATGGAAAAGTCAGATCGAGAGAAACCGAATGAGAGCCAGAGAAAGAATGGCAATCATGAGGAAACTTGCTGGCACAAGCTGGGGAGTAGATGAAAGTATACTAAAGAAACTATACACTGGAAGAGTGAGACCAGTTCTCGAGTATGGCATTGCGGCATGGACAACAGCAGCAAAATGCGAACTTCGATAAAATTAGCAAACTCCAAAACCAAGCCATGAGAGTTATAACAGGAGGCATGAAGTCAACGCCAATTGTAGAACTTGAAAAGATTACAAAACTGCAATCCATGACCGACAGAAGAGACTGCAGATCCCAGCAGCAAGCAGAGAAACTCAGAAGACTGACTGACCATCCAATGCCCCAGAGACTAAACAATCTCGGAAATGGGAAACTCAAGCGGAGAAACTTTGCAGAAATAGCCTAAGCAAAGATGCACGAAGACCCCATGAACGCACTAACAACACCAAAGCCCATCCTTACTGTACGAAAACCTACCTGAAGGCAGCATATATTTCCAGAGGTGGTAGAAAATATACCAGGTATTGGAAACAAAAACTGCCAGACTGAAACAGAAAGAAGAGATACTACCCTGAGTTTCATAACGGAAAGCTACCCAAACATGGACTGGACCCATGCATACACCGACGGTTCTGTAACAAACGCAACACAGAATGGAGGGGCAGGAGCATTCCTGAACCTAACAAATGATAGAAAAATAACACTGTCATTCGCTACTGGAAAATATACAAGCAATTTCAGAGCGGAGGCAGAGGCACTGAGGGCGGCAGTGGAAGAAATGGTGACAGGTAAAAGGAATGAAAGCCACATAGTCCTGCTTACAGATGCCCTGACCGTAGTCACAGCACTAAAAAACCAGAAAAATACTGAACTTAATGATTTAAGAGCAGTACTCTGTCAACTATGCCAGCAGTCCGCACGAAAAAGGGTAGTGGTACAGTGGGTTCCATCCCACTGCAACATCCAAGGCAATGAGGAGGCAGACAGACTGGCAAAAGAAGGTGCAAGACTACCACAACCAGATACTAGTATGACATACGAAGAGTCAAAACGGCTTATTAGAGCTAGATACATGACCAAATGGGAAACCGAACATACTGGCTACACAAAAAACGATGCCTATTACCAGTTGAACAGAAGAAAGCAGGTCGTTGTCTTCAGACTTCACACTGGCCACACTAGACTGAGGTACCACCTATTCAACAAATTGAAGATAGGTGGCACTGACAAATGCCCGTGTGGTACCGGGAAAATGACCGCTGAGCATTTGCTGCAAAACTGCCCGACATACGAGGATCTGAGAAGGCAGGTGTGGCCACCACCAGTGGCAACACAAGACAAGCTCTATGGCAGTGTCGACAGCCTCAGGATGACGGCTGCTTTTTTCGAAAAAATAAAGGTTGACGTTTGACTGCGTAAGAAGAAGAATACAAATACTGCCAAGACTGTCCACTGACTATTGAATGAAGACAACCCACACCACCCCTCTTTGTAGCGGCCGCTTTGTGTGCCTCCTCAGGTCGGAGATTGGTCCATTCTTTTATTTTGTCTGCTTACACTTGCAATCGAGTGTGTGGATAAACAGTGATTGATCTGTTGTGTCCGTGGACGATCGACTCCCACAAGTTTCAAGCGACCCCTGGTCTCACAGATTGTGGGACCTGAATGTCTGCATTTTGATCTACTTCCAGTCGTCTTGGTTGTATGTCTTGCTACTGGTTCCCGGTAATTCAGGACAAGATAGTGGGATTGATGTCTAGTACAGCTTCTTTCTCACTATAATCCAAATTCAGCGCAGGTTACATCTTCAGGCCGAGGACAGTCTGATGATGTCGCCATCTTCGCTTGCGATGGGCAACTTACTTACTTAATGTTTAAATATTCTATTCTGCTACTTACTTTTTTCCATTCCATGATATTACATTGTTTGGTATCTGCTGACTTTGTTGTCCTCAATTCCCCTTCCCCAGCAGCTTTGTTTGTTGTCAGTAAGCTTTAAGTCTTATTTTTTTTTCTTAAGAAAGCTGTCATTGCTGCATTTTATTCTCAATGCTGATGTCTGTCAACTGAATTCATATGGATGGTGTTTACCTCTGCCAGCAGTCACCATTCAGCGTGCATACTAATTTTTGTTATCTCTTCTTTATTTAAAAACTCTAAAATATATATTTTTTTTTTGGCGTTCGCCTATTCCCCAAGGTGGCGTGCATTGCATTATGTTTTTATTTTGCGCCTGTCAGCCCAGTGCATCTGACTTCGGCATGCATTTTATGTAAGGGTCTGCTTCCTCCTGCATTTTCTTAGGGTTTGCTTCCCCGGGGTAACGGCCAGTGTTGTGATGGGGAGCGAACCCAGCACCTTTGGATTGGGAGCCATGTCACTTAACCACTAGTCCCCTTTCTAAAATAGTGATTGATATTTTCTTTGAGTTATTCATACTTGAATTCCTGTCTCATATATAGGGTATTTGTTGTTACTAATGCCATTCATACTTTAGCAAGGCACTCTTAATGACTTTCTTTGATTAAGGGTTACAGTGGTTCTCGTAACAAGAAGGTGGATCAAGGTACTCCAGTCTGTAGTGCAATGGGAGGCTCGTCAAGTAAGCTCACGACTATAGGGATCACAGTGTCAATCTCCACCTTGTTAGTCAGACTGCCGTGAAACAGCCTGTTTCCAGGGGAATCTGCATGAAATTGAGATGGGGTGTGGTCATTATGTTTCACCTGACTCTTAATATAGTCTGATCAGTATGTTTTGTTTGACCAGACATTATTCTCTTCTCCCCATGGAGGTATTGTTTTTAATGTGATACTAGATAACTTGTGATAATGGTGCCATGAGTTGGAGAGTCTTCAACCCTAAACAGTTTATTTTATTGATATTTTAAACTTATCTTGGCATGTTTTTGCTCCTCTCAGACACCAGAGATGATGCAGTGGCAGAGAGACTACATGAGAGGGACGGGTATGGAAATGTACACAGAATATTTGTCCAGCGCTTTCAATTCTCTGACATTTCCAGAGGCAGCTGAGTAAGTTCAGTATTCACATTATGACCATTTGCTGAGTGCACGATGGACTGCAGCCAAACTCAGCACCAGTAAAGACTGTAGGACATGCAAGGTTGCAGTGCAGTTGTACATGAGAATAGTAGCAGATCAGTTCTGGCATTTGAACATAATCATTTACAGTTCCGTCTAATTTGGTAGATTTGTGTCAAATAGTTCGAGACAAATGTCTGACTCCGTATGTCAGAAATTAAAAAAAAATTCAAATAAAATCAAATAATATTAAACAAGTTGAACTAAAATTAAGATCTAAAGACACATCATTAAATTATCTATGACACGAAGAAGTAATAATAAACATATATATTAGTATGAAGACTTATTTGGAATACTTGGAATCCTTGTATTCTTCTTCTTCTTCTTCGTACGCTGTCAGACGTCAACCTTTATTTTTTCGAAAAAAGCAGTGGTCATCCAGAGGCTGTTGACACTGCCATAGAGACCTAGGGGGACCTAGGGGTAATAATAGATCATACAGGAAAGGTGAGTGAGCAAGTTAAGATAGCAGTGAAAAAGGCAAATGCAATGTTAGGTATGATAAAAAGAAATATTAAACATAGGAGCAAGGAAGTGATCGTCAAACTGTATAAAGCTTTAGTTAGACCTAGATTGGAGTACTGTGTGCAGGTGTGGAGTCCTTATCATAGAGGGGACATAAACATGCTAGAAAGAATACAAAAAAGAGCGACAAAGATGATAGTGGGATTCCAGAATTACAGTTATGAGGAACGACTCAGAAAAACCGGCCTACAGTGTCTCGAAGAGAGAAGAATTCGTGGTGACTTAATACAGGTTTATAAGATGATCAGAGGAATGGATACATTGGACTATAACAAGTTGTTTTAAAATACAGCCACCTACAATAACACGAGGACATATCTACAAGCTGACTAAAGAGAGGTCCAGGTTAGATATTAGGAAATATTTTTTTAGTCAGAGAGTGGTGTCTGCTTAGAATGCATTGCCAGGGGAGGTAGTGGAGGCAGGGACAGTTAATGCATTTAAGAATAAACTTGATGCGCATAGCTTTTAGAGCAAGGTGATGTAAATGTAACTGGTTGTATACAGACTCTGCAGGGTCTTCTAAACCAGTATAAAAACGTTAAGTTAAGTTTAAGTTAAGAGCTTGTCTAATCTTGTCACTGGTGATGGCCACATCTGCTTTCTCTGATCCTCGTATGTCGGGCAGTTCTGCAGCAGATGTTCAGCGGTCATTTTTCCAGTACCGCATGTGCATTCGTTAGTGCCACCTATCTTCAATTTAATGATTAGGTGGTACCTCAGTCTATTGTGGCCAGTGCGAAGTCTGAAGACCACGACCTGCTCTCTTCTGTTCAACTGGTAATAGGCATCGTTTTTTGTGTAGCCAGTATGTTCAATTTCCCATTTGGTCATGTATCTAGCTCTAATAAGCCTTTTTGACTCTTCGTATGTCACACAAGTATCTGGTTGTGGTAGTCTTGCACCTTCTTTTGCCAGTCTGTCTGCCTCCTCGTTGCCTTGGATGTTACAGTGGGATGGAACCCACTGTACCACTACTCTTTTTGGTGCGGACTGCTGGCATAGTTGACAGAGTACTGCACTTAAATCATTAAGTTCAGTATTTTTCTGAGTTTTTAGTGCTGTGACTACGGCCAGGGCATCTGTAAACAGGACTATATGGCTTTCATTTCTTTTGCATGTCACTATTTCTTCTACTGCAGCCCTCAGTGCCTCTGCCTCCGCTCTGAAATTGCTTGAGTATTTTCCAGTTGCCACTGATAGTGTTGTTTTTCTACCATTTGGTAGGCTCAGGAATACCCCTGCCCCTCCGTTCTGTGTTGTGTTCGTTATAGAGCCGTCGGTGTATGCATGGGTCCAGTCCATGTTTGGGTAGTTTTCCGTTATGTACCTCAGGGTTATGTCTCTTCTTTCTTTTTCAGTCTGGCTGTTCTTGTTTCCAATACTTGGTATATTTTCTACCACCTCTGGAAATATATGCTGCCTCCAGGTAGGTTTGTGTACAGTAGGGATGGGCTTTGGTGTTGTTAGTGCGTTCATAGGGTCTTCGTTCATCTTTGCTTTGGCTATTTCTGCAAAGTTTCTCCGCTTTAGTTTCCCATTTCCAAAATTATTTAGTCTCTTATGCATTGGATGGTCAGTCAGTCTTCTGAGTTTTTCTGCTTGCTGCTGGGCTTTGCAGTCTCTTTTGTCGGTCATGGATTGCGAATCCTTGTATTCAAACAGGCAGGTTATGCTTGCTGCCATATAGTCGAAGTATCCATAGTATGTTATTTTACAAAAGAATGTATACTTCTTACTCCTTACTAGGCCTGGGGGAAGGTAGGTTGCATATTGACTAGGAATTTCATTACTTTTTAGAGTTTTACCTGGACAGCAGCTAACAGCCTTCTCCTATTGATTTTCAATTGCCAAGGGTTATTTTACATGCACAGCATGCACACAGGATCTCCCAAGTTTTTCATCAATATTCAATACAACTAGATGCTGGTCTCACCTCCCTTGAGACCAGGGGATGCTTGAAACTATGAAATTTGAAACTCTACCATTTTGCTCTTTCTTGATAGATATGTGTCATTCATTACCTTTCAGCTACAGCGTTAACAAATATTAATGTGGGGAGGAAAATATGATGTCATTTAAAGTTTTCAGAATAAAATTATTTGGTTTAGTGGTGGATTTGACTACGTCACTTATATTTCTATATTATTTGATCAGCAGCATTGTCACAGTCACTCTCTTCTCTGTCTCAATCAGAGTATGAATTGGACTTGAATAGTAGCTCCTTTCATGACTGACTATAGGATGATGTGACTTGGAGCGATGAACAAAAAATATATACCTATCTTTTGCTGTCTTTCTCCTTGTGGCGTTGTCTTTTTGCTTTTCTGTGTTGCAAGAGCTTCTCTTTACCAAGCGCGAGATGGAAATTCAGGCGTACATCTCCACTTGGATCGGTCTGAAGCTTTGTCTTTCCAGGATGTCAGATGCATGTCCAGGGCCATCATATCACGCTTACACACATCTTTGAACCTTAACTGTAGTCCGGCCAACTGTTCTTTTGCCATCTGCCAACTGTCAATAGAGAAAATCTTTGAGAATGCGGCCATCTTCCATGCGATGAACATGACCAAGCCATTGTAGTCTTTGCTGTCTAAGGAGAATGTACATGCTTGGAAGACCAGTGCGAAAGTGGACCTCTGCGTTTGTCAGTCTGTCCCTCCATATAATTCTAAGAATGGATCGCATGCATCGTAGATGGAAGGTGTTGAACTAGCTCTCTTATTTTACATAAGTTGTCCAAGTTTCACAGCCATACAGAAGTGTGTTGACAACATATGCATTGTACACCATAGCCTTGGCTTTAATTGTCAGTTTCTGGGTTTTCCAAACATGCATTGTGAGGCCAGCAAATGTAGCAGCAGCTTTGACAATGCGACTGTCTGTTTCTGGGTCTAGAGAGAGCTTGTCGTTGATGAGGGATCCCATGTGAATTGGTGCGCAGCTGCCAGTTCATAATGATTGATGCTAAGACTTAGCGTGGCATCTACTTCCTGTCCCAGCACATTTGTTGTGTTGTGACTGATTGTGAGACCAAAATCTTTGCAATCCCGGGAGAAGCAATCCATTAACAACTCTTAAATTCCTCCTGACTTTAGGTGACAATTGCAGCATCATCAGCAAAAAAAAACAGGTCCCTAATGGTGATCTCCCTTATCTTTGTTTTGGCCTTGAGCTTTACAAGGTAACACAGTCTACCATCCGACCCAGTCTGAAGACAGGTTCCTTCATTTTAATCTAACACAAATGGCTTCTCACTGGTCAAACTTGTGTAGAAGGATGTGACGTATTCATCATAAGAAACACTTGATTTGAGTCGATCTACGGTAGCCCGTTTTGGTCATATATTTTTTTTAAAGTGCAGCGACTGGTTTTGACAATGGATGGAAAACTGGAAGGTGAGCGCTCTCGATTCACGGTTGCTCAAGGTTAAACTAAAGCAGCAGATGCACGGATATTCTGTTGTTCTTTAAATTATTTCAAAACCCAGATGGTCGTAGCTAAATTACACAGTGAAACACGTGTTAGATGCAGAATTTTACAGAACTAGACTGTAACTGATGTTTTAATTGCCATGGATTCCTACCGAATGAGATTGTAAAGAGTTGATAGGTCTGTATCTGGGACTGGACACAAGAAAACAGCACAAATGAAAGCAGCATTTTAATGTTGTCTGTTTCAGAGTGGTAAGAGCAATGTTTCTCACAGCATATGTTCTAGTTTTGCTGTCTGTTAGATACATGCTTCAGTTTACCCAGTTGTAAATGGGCAACTGATGTATTGTTAGGAGAAGCTGCAATGAAGGAAACTAGTCACCTCACCTGGAAAAATTATGAGATCTAGTGCAATGAAGTCTCTAACAATTAATCCCTGGCCGCAGTGCCTGCTGTGGGACTATCTTTATCTTCTCATCTTTGTATGGGTATTTCAGCTGTTATTGGTACTCAGTTTGACCATGATCAATCAAAGCACGTCGCTCCTGTGGGTTCATAGGCCATTGACAACCCTCATCCAGCAAGTTCAATCTTGAGTTGCCCATCTGCCTCTCTCCAATTGAGATCTAGTGCCAAAGTTCATTTTCAGACCATTTTCTAGATGTTTCTTGGTCTACCTATCGTTCTCTTTTGCTCTGTGAAGGCCATGTCAGGGTCTGTCTGGCCACATTTCAAGGTGCTTCTAATAGTGTGCATCCCATCCAACCCTAAATCCTTTTGTTTTATCTGTTTCTCCACTGGTTGTTGTTTTCTCCTTTCCCGTAAGTCTTCATTCCTCACCATATCTTGTCAGCCTGTATCCATTCTCCTCTGTAGACATTAACTGATGAACGACTGGAGTTTCCTCTGTTTTGTCGTTGTCATTCTCCAAGTTTCTGCTTCGTACACTGACTTGACATTGAAATTAAACAGAGTTGACTTGGTATTAGTCTTTACTTCCACAGATTTCTATATCTTATTCAGTTTTACCACAGTCCACATATTGAGTTGATGTCAGTTTTACCAGTCCTTCACATATTGAGGAGATGCCAATGATCTGGAGGTAAGACGTTGGCCTCAGGTGCTGGAGGTTGTGGGTTCAAATCATGGTGGAGACCAAGATTTTCTCACATAGACTTTCTGGTATTTCCTCGGATCTCTGGGTAGTATGGATCGGATGCCTGCATGTAGTGTCGCGCACATTAAAAATCACTTGGCAGTTGGAAATCGATAAGAAAAATCTTAACGGCTACTGCATGGGCAAAATTATAAATTATGTTAAAAATCTACCCAATCTGTTATGGGAATCTCGATGGTGCTATGGAGTTTGTGCATCGTGCTGAGATTCTCCAAAAATATGGAGACGGCCAAAGCATATAAACCAGGTGCAAATGACGTTGATTCTTCGACTAAAACTAAACTAAACTAGACTCCACCGATTTGCAGTTTCATAATTAAAATACTATATAGTTATAATGATTATTTAGGTGTGTTCGCCTTCACTGAGAGTCAAAACATAAAAAAAAGACCTACATATATTTTATTTTGAAAAGCCAATACAGAAATATTGGAGCCAGATGTGTTATGGCAAGGGAAATAATGTAAGCAACCTGCGCAAAGTTAAATATTTCTTTGTTGGCATCGATTGAAATTTAGCACCTTTGGAAGTGAGAAAGAGATTGGTAAGTTGGGGAAGCAAGGAAATGGTCATGGTGATGGGTCAGTTGAAAGAACAAGAGGGGGGGAAGGGGGGGGGGCTGCATGGGATGAGTTGGGAGGAGAGATTGACGGGATTGAGGAAGTGACATGTGAGAGAGGGGTGCGGGAAGGGGCAGATCCTTTAATTGTAAAAATGCTGTTGTGTCTTTCATGTACAGTTTGATTGATGGACACATTGATGGACGGTTCTACTAGTTTAGTTATAATATTGATTTAAACTTAGTTGACTATTGTGTTAGTTGACTATTTGACCAGTCCGGAATAAAGTTCTATTTAGTTCAAATGTTAGTACAGATATGTTAACTGTTAATATGTAAAATTATAGCATAACTGGCCTGATAATCAAACGTTTGCATTTTTGTTGTTGTCTGCTGCATTTGTATGATACATTTTGTTTATGTTAGATTATGTTGGTTAAATGTGGATCTTTTATCTGTACTTCAGATTATGTTGGTTAAATGTGGATCTTTTATCTTGGTTTCAGATTATGTTAGTTAAATGTGGTTCTTTTATCTTGGTTTCAGATTATGTTGGTTAAATGTGGATCTTTGATCTTGGTTTCAGATTATGTTGGTTAAATGTGAATCTTTTATCTTGGTTTCAAATTATGTTGGTTAAATGTGGATCTTTGATCTGTGTTTCAGATTATGTTGGTTAAATGTGGATCTTTGATCTGTGTTTCAGATTATGTTGGTTAAATGTGGTTCTTTTATCTTGCTTTCAGATTATGTTGGTTAAATGTGAATCTTTTATCTTGGTTTCAGATTATGTTGGTTAAATGTGGATCTTTGATCTGTGTTTCAGATTATGTTGGTTAAATGTGGATCTTTTATCTGTGTTTCAGATTATGTTGGTATAAGGAGACCTTTTTTTCTGTGTTTCGGATTGTGTTGGTATATGGATACCTTTTTTCTGTGTTTCAGATTATGTTGGTATATGGAGACCTTTTTTTCTGTGTTTCAGATTATGTTGGTATATGGAGACCTTTTTTCTGTGTTTCAGATTATGTTGGTATATGGAGACCTTTTTTCTGTGTTTCAGATTATGTTGGTATATGGAGACCTTTTTTCTGTGTTTCAGATTATGTTGGTATATGGAGACCTTTTTTTCTGTGTTTCAGATTATGTTGGTATATGGAGACCTTTTTTCTGTGTTTCAGATTATGTTGGTATATGGAGACCTTTTTTCTGTGTTTCAGATTATGTTGGTATATGGAGACCTTTTTTCTGTGTTTCAGATTATGTTGGTATATGGAGACCTTTTTTCTGTGTTTCAGATTATGTTGGTATATGGAGACCTTTTTTCTGTGTTTCAGATTATGTTTTGCAAAGCTCAAACTTCTGTTGTTGGCTATTGAAGTTCGACAAGAGGACACAAGGGAGAGCACCCTCGCCATCAACCCTGGCTCAAAAGTGAAAATTGAAAATGCCACACAAGGTTTCTTCATAGCAGAATCTGCAGAGGAGGTTAAAAGGTAAATATGGAAGTAATTAAGTAAGCTACGAGAAAAGTTAAATCAGTGTTATGTCTCTCATCCATCCACGTATGTTGTTAGACATAGCCAGGAAGTGCACTCATTTTTCATCGGCTACCTGCTCAGCGTCTTCTTGTTTTCATTTTATGCCTCTGTTGTGTTTCATTGATACTGTCGATATATTTTTTTCTTTGATTTTCTTCTTGCTCTGGTGTCTGGTGTTATAGGCTCATGTGGAACTATGTGGGATGGCATTTTTTGCACTTGTTCAAACCTCTACATTCTTTTGTCTTTCTTTATATAGTATGCTTGATGTCAATGTTCTCACCTGCTCTGATTTCCATGTTTTTTAACTTTGTCTTTTCTATTGGCTGACTAATTTTCGTCTCATTTAGCATTTTGTGATCAGTGATTGTTATGTTATTGTTGCTGTTGTTGTTGATGTTGTTGTTGTTGTTGCTTTTGTTGTTGTTGCTGCTGTTGGTCAAAGCTAACTTGTGCTGAGTTAATTCTTGATGGCATTTCTTTGGTAGATGGCCACAGTGTCTCATCTTACATCCTGAGGCATACTTGAGAAAGTGGGCCGGAATCCTTCTGACTGCAGTGTAATACATGCTCTTTAGTAATCTCACCACTATGGAGATTACACTGCTGATCCTCACCTCGGCCATGACAAAGCATGTTTCTAGAAGCACGAACTTAGACATGAGCTGAGGTCGACTAGTACGTTTCACCTGACCCTGATTACTTTTGACTTTCTTCTTCTGCGTTCGTTCTCAATCTACCGCTAATGATAATAGCCGTCCATCCCAAGCAATGATGATGACAGCAGTCAGACTTGTTGTGTTGTGCCTCACTGGTGAGTCCGGAGGTGACTGTATACTCCGATTCTGGCACGGAAAGCTCTTCCACATATGCAGCATTTAAGATCAGAATTGGACATGTGAGTATCAGTTGTTTTGTCTTTTTGCAAAGTGCATTTCTTCTGTTCTTCAGAGATCCGACGTTTTTCAACAATAGAGGTACCTCTGATGGTGGTTCCACGCCATGCCTTGCGGCCTTGTGCGAGGCATTCCCATGAGTCTGCATCAATGTTTAAGCATGTCAGAGATACTTTGACGGAGTCTTTGAAATGCTTTCTTTGGCCACCAGCCAGACGCAGACCCTCTTTTTTCTCACCTTACATTAATTGTTTTGGGATGTGGCTGTCTGGCATGCACATGACTTGGCTCACCTAATCTGGGTCTTCAGCAACAATGTGTGGACACTCTGCATATTTGCCTTCATGAGGATCTCTGTGTCTGGTACCCTATCCTGCCACTGTATTTTGAACAATCTACGGAGGCAGCTTGTATGGGAGTGATTTACTTTCCTAGCATGCCTGCTATACACAGTCCACGTCTCTCTAACATGCAGAAGGGTGGGGAGCACTACGGCTTGGTAGACTTAATTTAATTTCCACTCCGTTTTGGATACAACCTTGAGAGCTAACATTGAGCATTGCAGCAAACATTATGCTCAAGAGTGTTGGAGCTAGTACACATTCCTGCTTGATGCCATTTGACACAGGAAAGACATTTGATGTTTCACTATCACTCAGCACTCATACTTTCGTGGAATTGTTTGACGATCTTGGTGAATCTGCTTGGACAGTTGAATTTCGCCATGACCTTCCAAAGTCCACCTCTATTAACGGTATCAAAAGCCTTTGTCAGGTCCACGAAAGTCATGTATAGCTCACGTTACTGCTCTTGGCATTTCTCCTGTAGTTGCCGAGCCGCAAATATCATATGCATAGTTCCATGACCCGATCTGAAGCTCTCTGGAAGAAGACCGTGTTCTAGGTTGAGGACAACTCGTGCCAGTATCTTGCCAGCAGTCGATAGGAGGGAGATTCCTCTGTGTTTGTCGCACAATTGATGGTTTCCATTTCGCTTGTATAAGTGGACGATGGTAGCATACTTCAGTTCTTGTGGGACAGTCTCAGTGGTCCATATTGTGTTGAACAACTCAGTCTCTGTGTTAGGACACACCTGCTTACTTTGTAGATTTCAGCCGGTATTATGTTCGTATTTGCAGCCTTCTCATTTGATAATTGGTTGATCGCTGCTCTGACCTCGATATTTGGAGGAACGTCAAGTTCATTGTTCAGGGGTGTATGAGGCAGGCGTTCTATGGCCTCGTCGCAGATGGAGAGCAGTTTGTTTGTCATTAATTTTGAGCCATCTGCATTCAGATTTAAAGTTGCATACGAGGGTTGAGAGCCATAAACAGCCTTTAAAGCGTCATAGAAGCGTTCTGAGTTGTTTCTGTCCACATAAAGTTGAATTTCATCTGCCATGTTTCCCAACCATGCGTGCTTCATTTTCCTGAGCTTCCTCGGACTACTCTTTGTATGGTTGTGAACACCATCTTTTTGGTTGCAGACTTTTTGGTTGATGAGTTCTAGATAGCTCATTTTTGTCCTTGTTATGGGACATAATTTCTGCGTTGTTCTCATCAAACTAATCTTGATGTTAATGTGTCGTGTATCCAACGTGCTCAGAAGTGGAGGAGTATACAGAGTCTCTAATGGCGGCCCAGTCTTCATCCACATTGGTCTGACTAAGCTGTAGATTCCTTAGCTTCCCATCCAGGTCCCTTACAAGTCCTTCAGTGATCATCGAGCTTTGCAGTTTTGTGGAGTCTAGCTTCTTTTTCTTTTTGCTTTCCATCCTGATGCCGCCTCCTGGGTTTGATGCAGAAGTCAAGTTTGGACACACTCTGCAAAACCCTGGACAGGGCTTTGCAAGTAGCAAGATGTAGTCCTGAGAACGGAATGCGTTGTATCTATCACTCACTAGTTTACAGCTTGACTGCAATATTTGCACCTTTCATTCCGACACATCTTTCTTCCGCAGCATCTTGGCTTCCATGATTGTTATGTACAATTAGACATTATTCCCACATAAAACTCTCTTCTGTTCTTCACACGAGTTTTACTATCTCATCATGTTGCAGGGCATTTTATTACTGCAGGAACTGCCACGCAGATGCAACTGACGTTCGGCAGATCAAAAAGTGCAAGTGCAGACCTTGTAAGTCATGTTTTAGCACATGTAAATAACTAGTTGGGAAGCTTTGTTGGGAATAATTTTGTATTTTTTGTATTATTTTAAATTATTCTCTGATGGTTATTCATGTGGCCACAGCTGTTGCAATTTGATTATAGTATTGTATATGTGTTGCGTATTTGCGTGGCATCCTGATTTCTGTGGTGCGCCTTTTGGCTGGTTGCCTCCGTCTTGAGCACCTTAACGTTGCTTGGGCAGACTGTGGTCTTGCTCGAAAGGATATGTGATGATGATGATATGAACTTATGGACCCATTTTTCAAGTATCCCTGAAGAGAGGCAGTCCAGTGTGTCTGTGTCCCAGGATCGTCACGTCCTGCCAGAAACGTAGCATATACATGTGAGGGGTGAGTGGGGTATCTCCTTACTCCCCTTTAGTATTCTTGGCTCCTCTGCGGTGATGGTACGCCTGGCATTCCCCGCCACCTGGGAGGTTGTCACAAAGGGGCAGAGGTGCAATGTCATCTGGCCTGCATCTCTTCTGCGTCCATTGGGATGACTGATAGAAGACAAAAGTAAAGAACGAGGCAAGAATGCATTTAACCCATGAAGTGGGGGTGGATTGGTTTAGCCCAGAGCGTGTATCACTCGCCGGTGGGTTCTGCAGCTCCACCTAAAGGGCTCCACCTGCTCATCGGCCTCTTAGTCTGGTCCCTCTCCAAGGACCTGTCCGGCTTGGGTGAGCCTAACAGGAGTAAAACTCCCGCCGGCATAGCCCGCTGGATCACTGGGACACGCAAGCTCTCCAACCCCGTCAAGGTAGGCCTATATTTGGAGAGAACAGACGCCAGGAACAGACGGAGTGTCCAATGAGATGATCAAGAACTTGGGAACAGCAGCAAAAACAAAGCTGCTAAAGATCTTCAACATTTGTTGGACATCAGGTACAGTCCCACAGACCTGGAGAGAAGCAATCATGATACCACTCTCAAAACCAGGGAAAGACAGTTCCATGGCATCCAGCTATAGACCAATCAGCCTCACAAGCTGCATATGTAAAACAATGGAACGTATCATCAACCTAAGGCTCCAGTGGTATCTTGAGAGCCAAAACCTTCTTGTGCCACAACAGGCAGGATTTAGGAAATGCAACTCCACTGAAGACCAGGCAACATACCTCTCACAAGAGATCGAGGACGCATTCCAGGACAAGAAATTAGTATTAGCAGCATGGATAGACTTAAGGAAAGCTTTTGATAAGGTTTGGAAAGAAGGACTTTTAAAGAAACTGAGAAATAATGGAGTGATGGGTAGGATGTACAAATGGATAAAAGCATACTTACATAATAGAAGAGCCAGAGTCCAACTAGATGATCTCAAGAGTAAGAAAATTCTACTGCGTCATGGTGTGCCTCAGGGAGGGATTCTTTCCCCTACACTTTTCATAGTCTTCATCAATGACTTGATTGCTGAGCTACCACAAGGAACAAAAGCTGCAATGTATGCAGATGACTTGGTAATATGGTGTGTAAATGAGCAAGCAACAGTGGCCACCCGAATGCTGCAAAGAGCTATTGATGCCTTGACCTCATGGACAAACAGATGGTGTGTAAACATTAACACCGAAAAATGTAGCACTACGCTTTTCACCCTCTCCCCATAACAAAAAGCTGGAGTTATCAAGATAAATGGAGAACACCTCAAAGAAGATAAACAACCCACCTATCTTGGAGTTACATTTGATGATAGGTTGACATGGAGGGAACACGTCAACAAGGCAGCCAAAAAAGCCAGGAGGAAGTTAGCCATCCTGAGAAAATTAAGTGGAACCACATGGGGTGCTAGTGGAAAAATACTTAACAAAGTTTACCAACAAGGTATACGGCCACATCTGGAATATGGGTCAGCTTGGTGCCCCGCAGCAAATACTACCCTAAAAGAGGTGGATAAGGTGCAAAATCAGGCACTTAGGGTCATTACAGGAGCAATGAAATCAACACCTATTGTGGAGATGGAGAAAATGGGAAGCATACAAGCACTAAGAGAGCGCAGAGACACAAAGGAATTAACACAGGCAGAAAAGTTCCACTGCATGCCGAGCGATCCTTCTTCTTCTTCTTCGTACGCAGTCAGACAGTAACCATTATTTTTTCGAAAAAAGCGGCGGTCATCCTGAGGCTGTCGCCGCTGCCATAGAGCTTGTCTTGCAGTTCCACTGGTGATGGCCACATCTGCTCTCTCTGATCCTCGTATGTCGGGCAGTTCTGCAGCAGATGTTCAGCGGTCATTTTACCGGTACCGCACGGGCATTCGCCGGTACCACCTATCTTCAATTTGCAGAGCGATCCAATGAAAGACAGATTTCAAAATTTAGCAATGGGAAGACTGAAAAGAAGTAGTTTTATTCATCAGGCGAAACGACTTCGCAGGCAAATTATGGATCTACCTGAAGTTGACATCCCCCTAAAGTATGTGCCAGAACAAACCCCTTGGAGAGAGGAGCATGGACTATCAGTATGCATTCAAACAAAAGTGAAAGGAATATTAGACAAGGATGAACAGAACAGTGTGCAACGTAGGATAGTGATCCTCAATTTCCTGGATGAAGAATACCCACAAGACCTCTGGATCAGAGTATACACAGATGGGTCAGCACAGAATGCAGTAAAGAATGGTGGAGCGGGAGTGTACATAGAGTACCCAAACAACATTAGGGATACAGTCAAACTGGGAAATTCTGTCATATATATGATGCAGAAATACAGGCAATCAACGTGGCAACTGAGAAACTGTTGAACACCAATGTCGGTCCACAACCTGTAGTATTTCTTACAGATGCACAATCAGCACTCCAAGCACTTAAATTTGAGAAACTGTCAGATCTACAGGCTCTACTGTCTGAACTGAGCAACCAGCGCAAGATTGTCATGCAGTTGATACCTTCTCATTGTGGAATACCAGAAAACGCGAGAGCAGATCGACTGGCAAAGGAGGGTGCTGCAGACGAGCAACCAGATGTGCCAGTTACAAACCAACAGAAGATAAGGATGATCAAATCAATCAGAAAGCCACCAACAGTAACACCAGACGATTACCATAACATGAACAGACAAGAGCAAACTGTTGTGTTGCACCTTAGAACAGGACACAACTGACTCTGCAGCCACATGTACACATAAATGAAGATTGGCAACTCAGCCATGTGTACATGCGGACAGGCGCCCCAGACAGCAGAGCACATACTGCAAAACTGCCCCGAATATGATATAAAGAGAAAATCTCACTGGCCCATAGACACAACACTGGAAGAGAAGCTTTATGGACCTGTGTGTGAACTACAAAAGACTGAAGTTTATACAAGAGACAACATTGCAGATATAGACAATATTTTAAAGCGAACGAAAGAAGAAGAAGAAGAAGAAGTATATGTGCTCTTGTTATTGTGAAGCTAAATAGAGGAGCAAGTTCAGGACAAACTCAAAGAAACTGGCACTCAAAGACTCAGTGTTGGCATAAACAAAACTAAGGTTCACACAGACAGTTAGTACTACCCTCCCCTAGGTATGCACACTCACAGAACTGAAAGATGAAATAGAAGGGGTCAAAGAAAAAGGCGTGCAGACAGACCTAGAGAGAAGATACATTACAGAAGAGTGCACGGACGCTAATTATCCATCAGACAGGTGGGCACATGTCTATATGAATGGCTCAGCTACAAATGCCAGCTGGGACAGAGGGGGAGAAGGAGTGGGGATGAGACAGATTAATGTCACGAGAGTAATACAATAAAATTAGACATGTCATGAGAGTAATACAATATAATTAGACATGTCATGAGAGTAATACAATATAATTAGACATGTCATGAGAGTAATACAATATAGTTAGACATGTCATGAGAGTAATACAATATAGTTAGACATGTCATGAGAGTAATACAATATAGTTAGACACGTCATGAGAGTAATACAATATAGTTAGACATGTCATGAGAGTAATACAATATAATTAGACATGTCATGAGAGTAATACAATATAATTAGGCATGTCATAAAAGTAATACAATATAATTAGACATGTCACAAGAGTAATACAATATAATTAGACATGTCATGAGAGTAATACAATATAATTAGGCATGTCATGAGAGTAATACAATATAATTAGACATGTCATGAGAGTAATACAATATAATTAGACATGTCATGAGAATATTATGATATACATGGACATGTCATGAGGAAAAAAAAATGTACAGCAGCTTTACTGTGAATCTTAGGATATTATTTTATTATATATCTGAATTGATTTAGCAAAGGCTAATAAAATTCCTAGAGCAGTGTTTCCAAATAGCTGGTCCAAGGTCTGGTTCCGATCTGCTGAAATTTCCTGTCAGTCTGTGAAAATGTTATTTCAGTTAAACTTTTTACCTGTGGAGGTCCCTTTGAGAAGATCTAAGCTCTGATAGACTCATTTTGTTAACTCAAATGACGTCAGCTACACAAGTATCCATACTTTTTGGACACAAGAGCTCATCTAAGTTTTGTGTGTTTATCAAAGTATATGAAATTGTATTTTAAGACATCCAAATATGGCAAAATGTAAATTAAGTCAATCGGAAATTAATAAACAAATTTTGGAGTTGAATTTATCTACTAATACCGTCTTGTGTATTTAGGAAGATAAGTTATTTTTAATAATGGTTTTCTATTTCTGTCTGAGCTGTCGGCAAAAAATTTTTCCTAATTTCACTGGTCCACGAAAAATGTTTCCTATTTTCATTGGTCGGCAGGAGTAAAACTGTTGGGAAACACTGTCCTTAAGAATATTCAGATAACCATCCCTCAATAACTCCTTTAGCTTCTTATAAAAATTATTATATAATGCTAGCTGGTCAAATTTGTATTATGTGTTTACTCTTTTCTGCAAGAAATATTAATTTAAAGAAAGCTTATTTTGACTTTCAGTTCTAACAAACGGTATTTTAAATTAATTCAGTTGTACCGAGTGCTAGTTCTTTTTTTTTCAGTCAAACTATTTATTAAAGCAGGATATGCTTCATAAATGTGGGCTGATCCGGACATGGCATTGATAATGTTGTTGTTTAATGCGCACAATGAGTATGTTTACTCTTTCGTGAAAAGAGCGTTAAGTGATGAGTTATAGTAGCTTTCCGCACATGCCGAGCATGCTTGATGAAGGTGTACCACGGTCCTCCTGACGGTTGTGCTATGCTTGGCTTCTTCAGCGTGAGAAAGAGTGCATTAAAACAGCCTGTTTCCAGGGAATGCTATTTGGAAGAGAGATAGTGGTCTTGATCAGTATATTGTGCCTGAACCTGACACGACGTCTCGGTCAGTATATTGTGCCTGACCCTGACACGTCCCGGTCAGTGTATTGTGCGTGACCCTGACGTTATGTCCTGGTCATTATTTCGTGCCTGACACGATGTCCTAGTCATTATAGCACATATAATAAGCTTTACTCATCACTTCTGATGGCACCACATGCCAGAATCACAAGTTTTGTTGTTTGAACCGTGTTCATCTTGATAAATAAAATTATTCTGCATGTTTCAGCTAATTTAATTATTTAAAAATAATTAACACATAAAACTGTTGCCAGGTATTCATTACAGTTTTGTCTCATTTTTGGTGAGAAACAACCTTTTAACCACAGCCAGATTTTATTTCTATATTTGGGAATGTTTATCTTTTTAATTGTGAGACATGACTGCCATGATGTTACCTTGAGTGTCAGTCAGTATATTGCCCTAGATGTAACTTTGGTTCTGTCAAAAACTTATAAAAGGCAGTTCACCCAGTGAAATTTTCTAAAGCAAATCATTAATAGCAAAATGTATGATGATGTTGAATGCCCACAATGAGTAGGTTTACTCTTTTGCGCACCCTAAAAAGGACATTAAGTGGCGGGTTGTCGTAGCTTTTCTCACATTTCAATTGTGCTGATGAGGGTGAACCGGGGTCCTCCGGGCAGTTATGCTATGTTTGTCCTCATCTGTGTGTCGATCACTACTACGGGATCATGTCAGTCCCTCACCTTGTTAGTCAGGCTGCCATGAAAACAGCCCGTTTCCAGGGAGGACTGCAGAGAAGTCAAGGTGAGGGCCTTGGCCAGTATATTTTGTCTGACCAGACGTTAGTCTTCCTCCCCTAGCAATATATATATATATATATATCTGGTATCAAATGGTTTCTAAATAAATCTATCATGTCTTTAGAAAGTTATAAATATGTGAATATCGCTCTTATTTGTTAGTCCCTGGCAAAGACATTGTGGTCCTAATGTTGGCACAGTCTTATACTGTACCTATGTTAAATAATTTGTCCTACACCTTATGGCTGCGAATCATGGACAATTACCAAAACTTCTAGACAAAGAATCTAATCCTTTAAGTCAAAATGTTACAGAAAGATCCTCAGAATACCCTGGACAGAGAAAAAGACAAATGTAGACATTCAGCAAGAGTTGAGCAAAGTGGAGAACTGGTTTATCAATTCCATTTTGGCTAGAAAATGTAAATACTTTTGTCACATCAAGAGACTCAGCGGTCTTGAGAGAACGGCGATGGAAGGTATGGTGCCAGGCAAAAGAGGCAGGAGTAGACCAAGAAGACGATGGCACCAAGATATCCAGGTATGACTGTGGCGGAGGCTGGAGTTTTGGCAAGGGAAAGAGTTTCTTTCAGACAGACTGTGATGGGAGCGACGTTCTATAAAGGACATGCTACTTGATGACACCTATTATACAAAAATGTGAACACCACAACTAAATAAATATATAAATTGTATCCAAATGTTATATTTGATTAATTTATTAAGTGCAATATAAATGTTATATATGCTTTTGATTATGGCAGACTGATTATACTAACAATAAATGTCTCATGTTCCGTATGCCAAACAATGGCAGCTTGTTTCAATTTGGAAGGAACATTTGGTATTACATGATTCTAGTTATTTGTTTTATCAATTTCTTCTAATTAAATGATGATGCCAAATGTAATCATCGTTTATTCTCAATGTCTTTTTTCACCATTCCAAAGTGGCAATGTTCAAGAAGGGAGCTGCAGCAGTGCTAGGTAGCCCCCACCCCTCCCTTCTTGTATTTCTTTGTTGTGTTTTCTTGCACTAGTTTGTAGAAAGACTGACGAACTGTTACTGCATGTCTACTACATTTTACAGTTTGATGGCTCTCTCTCTCTCTCTCTCTCTCTCTCTCTCTCTCTCTCTCTCTCTATATCTCTATATCTCTCTATCTCTCTCTCTCTCTATCTATATCTCTATATCTCTATATCTCATTCTCTCTATCTCTCTCTCTCTATCTCTCTATCTCTATCTCTCTCTATCTCTATCTCTCTATCTCTATCTCTCTCTATTTCCCTCTCTCTATCTATCTCTCTATCTCTATCTCTCTCTATCTATCTCTCTCTCTCTATCTCTCTCTCTATCTCTCTCTATCTCTATCCATCTCTCTATCTCTCTCTCTCTCTCTCTCTCTCTCTCTCTCTCTCTCTATCTCTCATCTCTCATCTCTTATATATATATATATATATATAGGCTAATAATGGTTTGCATGTGTTTGATAAATGTTGCATTTAGGCTAATAATGGCTTGCGTGTGTTTACTTGTTTTATCTTTTATTGTTAATTCTAGTGATGTAATGGTTAATTTCTTTTTAACTAGTTTTGTAATTTATTGTTAATTCTAGTGCTGAGATAATTAATTTAGGACTTTTTTACTGGTTTTATCTTTAATTGTTATTTCTAGCAATGTAATGGTTAATTTACGACTTTTTGACTAGTTTTGTCTTTTATTGTTAATTCTAGTGATGTAATGGTTAATTCCTTTTTGAATTGTATTATCTTTTACTACTAATTCTAGCACTGTGGTCGTTAATTTCTTTTTTAAATGTTTGATCTTTTATTGGTAATTCTAGTGCACAGAAAAGTTAAATTTCTTGTTGACTATTTTTATCTGTTACCGCTAGTTCTAGTGTCGTGATGGTGAATTTAGTTTTGACTTGTTTTATCATGACATGGTATGTGTATAATAGAAACGCATACACTTTCAAAATGTATGTGCCCAAGTGGCAGATTGGTTAAAGTACGTGTCTCTCACAGCAAATTCGTATGCACAAAGATGCTTCTAACACTATTTTGTCTACTTCTTAGTTGACCTGTACTTCTGCAGGGGCAGATACCCCTGTGCAGGTCCCAGCTCTGGTATGAGCTGGATGTAGTCGGGAGAATGGTTTCATGCTTAGCGTGCTAGGCTCAAGGCAGCTTAATACTCTGCTGCGTTGGGACAAGCGCTTACAGAGGGTGGTTAACCGATGTGTGAGTCCATCTTAATAGACTCAAAACAATAAAGCAAAGTAGACCTGCAGCCTGTTGGGCGCCATCTATGCTGCTCTAAACAAACCACCTAACCATGGCCGGTGTTATGCCATGTCACACAGTTAGTTGCCTCTTATGACATGCTCTCTGTGAGGCAGTGGTGCTATTATTGTCCTTGTCATACACAAAGACCCTGGCTGACCACTCCTACTTTGGGACTATATTTACCTTACCTTATATTAAACTAATAGGTGAATGTCCCAAGCATATTGCTCACAGGTAGTGAGTCTAACATATACATTGTTAACAAACTTAAATATCTCTTGTCAGTTGCATGTTTTACTGTTTTGTAAACTTCTGTCTTTCATTGAATGATCTCACCCAGGCTGCTCAATAAATTTTTGTATGTGCATAAATTAATTGTATCTTCATTTGCATGCATCATTTTTGTTAGTTTTATTTTCTTACACCCTCTATATTAATGTCTAGGTTTTGAAACTTCTTTGTTGCTAATGGAAGTGTTATATAGATCTGTTAACTTTGTGATCACATTATTTAGTCAAGCAGTTTTTACTGTTTTAAATGTGTGAGCGGGGACGGCGTAGGCTAGTGGTTAAGTGACACGACTCACATCCAGAAGGTGCTGGGTTCGCTCCGCATCACAGCACCGGCTATTACCCCAGAGAAGCAAACCGTTAGAAAATACAGGAGGAAGCAGACCTTTGCTTAAAATGCATACCGAAGTTGGATGCATTGGACCGACAGGCGTAAAATCAAAACATAATGTAACCACCTTGAGGAATAGAAAAATAAGGTAAACGCAAACAATTTTTTATTTTTAAATGTGTGAGCAATGCAGTAAGGGGATCCTGGTATCGAGATGTGGAAATGGAGATCTATTCTTTCCTCCCCAGTAAGGGATCCTGGTATCTAGATGTGGAATGGAGATCTATTCTTTCCTCCCCAGTAAGGGGATCCTGGTATCTAGATGTGGAATGGAGATCTATTCTTTCCTCCCCAGTAAGGGGATCCTGGTATCTAGATGTGGAATGGAGATCTATTCTTTCCTCCCCAGTAAGGGGATCCTGGTATCTAGATGTGGAATGGAGATCTATTCTTTCCTCCCCAGTAAGGGGATCCTGGTATCTAGATGTGGAATGGAGATCTATTCTTTCCTCCCCAGTAAGGGGATCCTGGTATCTAGATGTGGAATGGAGATCTATTCTTTCCTCCCCAGTAAGGGGATCCTGGTATCTAGATGTGGAATGGAGATCTATTCTTTCCTCCCCAGTAAGGGGATCCTGGTATCTAGATGTGGAATGGAGATCTATTCTTTCCTCCCCAGTAAGGGGATCCTGGTATCTAGATGTGGAATGGAGATCTATTCTTTCCTCCCCAGTAAGGGGATCCTGGTATCTAGATGTGGAATGGAGATCTATTCTTTCCTCCCCAGTAAGGGGATCCTGGTATCTAGATGTGGAATGGAGATCTATTCTTTCCTCCCCAGTAAGGGGATCCTGGTATCTAGATGTGGAATGGAGATCTATTCTTTCCTCCCCAGTAAGGGGATCCTGGTATCTAGATGTGGAATGGAGATCTATTCTTTCCTCCCCAGTAAGGGGATCCTGGTATCTAGATGTGGAATGGAGATCTATTCTTTCCTCCCCAGTAAGGGGATCCTGGTATCTAGATGTGGAATGGAGATCTATTCTTTCCTCCCCAGTCAAGGGACCCTGGTATCTAGATGTGGAATGGAGATCTATTCTTTCCTCCCCAGTAAGGGGATCCTGGTATCTAGATGTGGAATGGAGATCTATTCTTTCCTCCCCAGTAAGGGGATCCTGGTATCTAGATGTGGAATGGAGATCTATTCTTTCCTCCCCAGTAAGGGGATCCTGGTATCTAGATGTGGAATGGAGATCTATTCTTTCCTCCCCAGTAAGGGGATCCTGGTATCTAGATGTGGAATGGAGATCTATTCTTTCCTCCCCAGTAAGGGGATCCTGGTATCTAGATGTGGAAATGGAGATCTATTTTTTCCTCGCTACTATTTTTTCCTCGCCAGTCAGGGGACCCTGGTATCTAAATGGGAATGGAGATCTATTCTTTCTTTGCCAGTCAGGGCACCATGGTATCTAAATGTGGAATGGAGATCTATTTTTTCCTCACCAATCCGTTACCATTAGGAAGTGGACCCTTTCTTTCTTCCTCTGACCCTTTCTTTCTTCCTCTAAATCCACATTATGGTAACTAATCAGAAACTACTTCGTTTATTTAAATCAATCATGCTTGTCTTGAGTGGTCCCACTGTCCAACAGAGAGCATGTCATAAGAGGCGACTAACTGTGTGACATGGCATAACACCGGCCATGTTTACGTGAATTGTTAAGAGCAGCATAGATACCGCCTAACAGGCTGCTGGTCTACTCTGCTCTAGTGTTTGAGTCTATTAAGATGGACTCGCACATCGGTTAACCACCCTCCGCAGCACTTGCCCCAATGCAGTGAAGTAAAAAGCTGCTCAAGCCTAGCCCGCTGAACAAGAAATCTTTCTCCCGGCTACATCCAGCTCATACCAGAACTGGGACCTGCACAGGGACATCGACACCTGTCGGAGTACAGGTCGACTAGACTAAGACTGTTAGGGATGTAAGGGACTATTTAAAAAATAATTTTAAAATGTCTACTTGCGGTCAAATTCTGGTGATTTAAGACATTTGATGTTTTTTTCTTGATAGTTCTTATGTAGTCTATCCTTCTTTTTCTTCTTCTTCTTCTTCTTCTTCTTCTTCTTCTTTCTTCCTTCTTCCTTCTTCCTTCTTCTTTTCATTCGTTCTCAAACTCCCATTACCATGTTCACAAAAATGGTTTTTGCAAGAAGCAGGATGTAGTCCTGAGAGCGGAATGTGTTGTTTCGTAGTTTACAGGTTGACTGTAAACTGTGCACCTTTCAGCATGCCATTTTTGGGTAATGTGTTAGCCTTCACTCTTATATCACTTCTCCTTAGCCAGTCTTTCCTGTTGCAGTCTGGTATCCATAATCTTTATGTGGAGGTTACAATTAGTCCATATCAATGTATGTTATAAATTAGATAATGTGAGGACTTTTAGTAGGTTATAATTAGATCTTGTTAATATTTGACATAAATTAGATAATGTGAGGACTTTTAGTAGGTTATAATTAGATCTTGTTAATATTTGACATAAATTAGATAATGTGAGGACTTTTAGTAGGTTATAATTAGATCTTGTTAATATTTGACATAAATTAGATAATGTGAGGACTTTTAGTAGGTTATAATTAGATCTTGTTAATATTTGACATAAATTAGATAATGTGAGGACTTTTAGTAGGTTAAAATTCATCATTATGTAGCATGTCCTTTATGGAACGTCGATCCCATCACAGTTTGTCTCAAAGAAACTGTTTCCCTTGCTAAAACTCCAGCCTCCGCCACAGTTATACCCAGGCGTTGTTCCTGGATATCTTGGTGTCATGTCTTCTTGGTCTACACCTGACTCTTTTGCCTGGCACCATACCTTCCATCACTGTTCTCTCAAGACTTGTGTCTCTTGATGTGACCAAAGTATTTACATTTTCTGGTCAAAATGGAATTGATAAACCAGTTCTCCTCTATGTTTAACTCTAGCCGAATGTCTATATTTGTCTTTTTCTCTGTCCAGGATATTCTGAGGATTTTTCTGTAACCTTTTGGCTCAAATTATTCAATTCTTCGTCTAGAAGTTTTGGCAATCGTCCATGATTCACAACCATATTCTGCCATAGGAAAAACACAGGCTTTCAAGACTTTCACCTTTGTCGTTTTGTTGGTGCTCTGCCATAATTTCTTCGAGCTTTTCAGTTGCTGCATCGCCATGGCTAGTTTTCTTTTGATTTCTTTAGAGCAGTCGCCATTTTTTTTCAATTCTGGAGCCCAGATATTCAAAATGCGTGACCTGATCTATTTCATCAACACCCACTGTAAATTTATGTTGACAGGTTTTGATCTTTACCATGTCCATTTACGGCTGAAATTAGCTGCTCTAGCACTTCTGCACTTCTTGATAGTATCACTGTGTTGTCTGCATTGGAATCTCGTAACCGCCAATTGTAAATGCATCAAAATTGTCAATGTTCTTGTCTTCTCTAACATTTCTGATAATACATTCCACATATATGTTGTATAGATAAGGTGAGAGGATACACCCCTGTCTTTCTCCCTTTTGTACTGCGAACCAATCTGATGTTTGCCCAGATACTCGGACAGCGGCTCATTGATCTTAGTATAATATTTCAATGAGATGGATAATATGCACAGGAAACCCCATTTCCTTCATGATGTTCCACAGATTTTGATGCTTTACCATATCGAAGGCCTTGATGTAATCAATGAAACGCGTGTACAGGTCTACATTAAACTCTCTACATTTTTCTAAGATTTTCCTCAAATTGAATATGTAGTCTCAGGTCCCTCTGTCTTTCCTAAAACCTGCTTAGACTTCGTGAATTTCAGATTCAAACTATTTCCCTATCCTTCTTAGTAGAATCCGCAAGAGTATCTTGCTAGCGTTACAATTATACTTTTTTAATATCTGCCATAAATGAGATAATGTGAGGACTTTTAATCAGGTTACAATTAGACTTTGTCAATATCTGCCAGATCCTAGATAGCGTAATGACTTTACATAGGCTACAGTTAGACCATGTCAATATGTTGTAAATTAGATAATGGGAGGACATTTTGTAGGTTACAGTTAGACCTGGTCAATGTCTGCCATAAATTAGATAATGTGAGAACTTTTAATAGGTTACAGTTAGAACTGATTATCTGTCATGCGTTATAAATATTTTCATTTTTCTTTTCCTTCCATGTACTTGAAGCGCTGCAAAGATCTCCTGCTATTCCTCCGGAACCTGACAGAGATTCATGCGGTAATTAGAGAAAACGAAGAGAAAATGTGAGATGAAAGATAAGGGGACAAAATGGATGAGCTGTTGAGTCAGACAGGGTCAGGTCAATGTGAAATCAGTGTATGTTACAGATGCCCTATGAGTCAATGTTACACATATTTTTTAGTCAGTGTTACACATACTCTGTCAGTCTATGTTGCAGAGGTCCCCTGATTCAATGTTCACATGCCCTATGAGTCAGTCAATGATACTCTGTCAGTCTATATTGCAGAGGTCCCCTGATTCAATGTTCACATGCCCTATGAGTCAGTCAATGTTACAGATTCCCTTTGAGTCAGTCATTGTTACAGATTCTCTGTGAGTCAGTCAATATTACAGTTTCCCTTTGCGTCAGTCATTGTTACAGATTCTCTATGAGTCAATCAATGTTACAGATTCTTTATACGTCAGTCAATGTTACAGATTATCTATGAGTCAATCATTGTTACAGATTCCATCTGAGCCCATCAATGTTACAGATTCCTTATGAGTCAATCATTGTTAGATCCCCTTTGAGCCAATCAATGTTACAGATTCTCTTTGAGCCAATCAATGTTACAGATTTCCTATAAGTCAATCAATGTTACAGATTCCCTATAAGTCAATCAATGTTACAGATGCCCTATAAGTCAATTGTACAGATGTCCTATGAGTCAATGTTACAGATGCTTTATAAAAAATAATGGCCTTCAGAAACTACAAAAAACAGCTAATTGAACATCCTATTTTAGGCACTCATGAGTAACAGCTTCAATTTGAACAAAGTAAATAAGATATAGATTCCTGCGCACTGTAAGATCCATAAAAATGAGGAGGCAGAGGGACTAGCCGAAGAGAGGAAGCAGAACCCTAACTAAAGTCAAGGCTACATATAAAGATGATACAAATAATAACAAAAAACAAATACATTATCTGATATAGATAAAGCATGCTACTCCTTGCCAAAAAGAGATCAGTTTACAATATTCAGAAAGGAATTGAGACGCTAGTCCAGTCAAGCACAGCGTACTGACCAGGACGCGTTGCGTCTGTGTCAAGGGCATTGTACTGACCAAAACCACACCTTTCTTCTATGTAATATTCCCTAGAAACCGGCTGTTTTCAAGGCAGTCATGGTAATGAGATGTGGATTGAAGTGATCCTAATATTAGATAGTGGCATGCAGATGGGGCCAAATGTAGAACAACAGCTTGGAGGACCCTAGTCCACTTTCATGAGCCCACTCTGGATGTGAGGAAAGCTACTGAACCTGTCACCACGTAATGTCCTTTTCAGGATGCATAAAAGATTAAACATACTTGTTGTAGGCATTCAACAACAATAATAGCAATATTCAGGCTGGGAACATGTCACTGCAGAATCAAATTCATCTGTTCAACAAATACAAAATTGATCACACAGACCTGTGCCCATGTGGGGAGATCAAACTAATAGTAGAACATGTTCCCAGGTCTGCGTCTCTACAAGAGAAGTAGAGTGACATGACTCTCACCAATCCAATTAAGGATCTGACTTTATGGCGACGGGACAAGTCTGAGACAGACTGCCAAGTTTATGAAGCAAATATGAGGGCAATTTAAAAAGTTTTACCTCCAGTCCAAAACTATGACAATAGTGCTCAGAGCAACATGACATCTATGTGAAAATAATCCCTAATGAAAATCCTATAGGGGCATGTGGTGGCATGTGCATGAAAAGTGACACATGCATACATCAGACAATAAAATGGCAGGTTACATAGAAATACGGTTAAAGCAATGTGCTGTGATTGAATTCTTAATGCTTAATGACAGAAGGTTGTCGGTTGTCTGCCCATCGACATGCATCAAAGAGTGACTGCGGTATATGGTGAGACGCCTGTGTGGATGTCGGTACTGTCGGTAGGTGGGCACAGACTGTAAAATACAGCAATCCAGCCATGACGAACCTGCATGACAAGGCTCGCAGTTGATGACCGTCACAGCTGTAAATGCACAGCACCAAGCTCGCATGGGAAATGATTCCTGCCAATTACCGTGTCAAGAAAGATATCATCGCCACGTTATCCATGCCTTGCTCGGGAATAGGAAAATGTATGCCAGATGGGTCATTCGCACCAAATTGTTTTCGTTACGAGTCATGGGCATATCATTAACACCAATCTATGGAGTGCAGACATAAGAATTCACCTACCCCAAAAAAAATTCAGTTGTGTGTACCTGGTTTAGGGCAAAGTCAGATTTTTTCCTCGAGAGGATGCAAGAACTTGTCCAACATTTGGTGTTTGTCTGTGGATGGGGATGGTGACTATGTTAAAAAATAATGATACATCACCTAAACGACAGTTCAAACTTTAAGAAAATGTATAGCTCATGTGTAAATCTTAACACGTTAATGTAATCATCTCCTCAAAGGCAAAACTTTTTAAATCACCCACGTAGATGCAATTATTTGTTTTTGAGTTCACCTTATTTCTCTATTCCCCAAGGCAATGTGCATTGCACTGCGGTTTTTATTTTGCGCCTGTCGGCCTAGTGCATCTGATTTCGGCATGTGTAAGGGTCTGCTTCCTCCTGCATTTTCTAAGGGCTTGCTTCCCCTGGGTAACGGCCTGTGCTGTGATGGAGAATGGACCCAGCACCTTTGGTTTGTGAGCCGTGTCACTTAACCACCAGCCCATGCTGTCCCCATGCAGTTATTTAAGATTGAACAATAAAGAATAAGTAAAAGTTACATTTTGTTTCTTGTTGAGGACGGACAGATGACTTACATCATGTTTTGCGATGTTGACACTAATGGTAACAGAAACATAAGGAAAGATCACATGTAAATTTACATGACAACAATATAAAGTCAACTATCAACGTTTTAAATTCTAAAAGCATAATTAGTGTCCATTAATAACCTTTGCCACTCTGAATTTTAAAAAGTACCAATTTCCCCAGCATCTGAGTTATTTTTCAGCACTTCACGTTTAACTATGGTTGTTGAGTTTGAAAGCTTGTAACATTTTTATTTGACAGTTTATTGATATGATTTGTTTATGAGTAGAGAAATACATGAATAAAGAATTTGTTAGTGTTATTGTTTTTGTTGTGTCTGTGTTAGTTTCTGAGATAAAAGAAGCTAAAGGTGATGGTATTAAAAAACAGTTCAAACATTAAGTCCCTTGGCTAGGAAAGAAAATTTGCCGACAACGGATTACCGATGTTTACCGTAATGGCCGTATCTGTCACTTTATACTGTCACTTTCTCTGGTTCTCGTATGTGGGGCAATTTTGCAGCAGATGTTCAGCAGTCATTTTCCCTGTACCACAGGTGCATTCGTCAGTGCCACCTATCTTCAGTTTATTGAATAGATAGTACCTCAGTCTGTTGTGGCCTGTGTGGAATCTGAAGACCATGACCTGCTCTCTTCTGTTCAACTGGTAATAGGCATCATTTTTTGTGTAGCCAGTATGCTCTGTTTCCCATTTGGCTATGTATCTGTCCCTAATAAACCTTTTGGACTCTTTGTAGGTCACACTAGAATCTGGTTGTGGTAATCTTGCACCTTCTTTTGCCAGTCTGTCTGCCTCCTCATTGCCTTGAATGTTACAGTGGGATGGAATCCACTGTACCTCTACTCTTTTTTGGTGCGGACTCCTGGCATAGTTGACAGAGTGCTGTTCTTAAATCATTAAGTTCTGTATTTTTCTGGCTTTCAATCGATGGATTTCTTTATTATCAAAAGTTGCAATTGCCATCTTCTTTTTCCTCTTCTACTTTTTCTTGTCCCATTTTTGTTCCTAATTAAACATATGGCTGTCATTATAGGTTTGGCTTACACCAGGAAACCTGCAACAAACCATTTGATAAGTTCTCAGCATGGTTGTTTCTGTAGTCATTTGTTTTACATGATGAGGTTACAACCACAACCATTAGGACCATCGATAATGCTTTTGCTATATTAAGTTGCTATTGTTACATTAATTTGATATTGCTCTGTTGAGTTGCTGTTGCTACATTAATTTGATATTGCTCTGTTGAGTTGCTGTTGCTACATTAATTTGATATTGCTCTGTTGAGTTGCTGTTGCTACATTAATTATATATTGCTCTGTTGAGTTGCTGTTGCTACATTAATTTGATATTGCTCTGTTGAGTTGCTGTTGCTAAATTAATTATATATTGCTCTGTTGAGTTGCTGTTGCTACATTAATTTGATATTGCTCTGTTGAGTTGCTGTTGCTACATTAATTTGAAATTGCTCTGTTGAGTTGCTGTTGCTACATTAATTATATATTGCTCTGTTGAGTTGCTGTTGCTACATTAAGTTGATATTGCTCTGTCGAGTTGCTGTTGCTACATTAATTTGATATTGCTCTGTTGAGTTGCTGTTGCTACATTAATTATATATTGCTCTGTTGAGTTGCTGTTGCTACATTAATTTGATATTGCTCTGTTGAGTTGCTGTTGCTACATTAATTATATATTGCTCTGTTGAGTTGCTGTTGCTACATTAATTTGATATTGCTCTGTTAAGTTGCTACGGATTTCAAACTACAACATAATGAGTAATAATGTTGCTGTTTGTTGCAGAGAGGTCAATAAAATTCTCTGAAACTATGAAGTTACCGAAAAACTCGGATCTTAGTGGGCCAGATGACTCCAAGCAATTATATAATAACCAGAGACCCCTCAGTGCCTTTGCGTAAGTTCATATTCCTGTCAGTCTTATTTATGTGAAACATTTGTCTGTTTTATATGATTGACAAGTACAGTCTGTTTCAGAGGTCTCAAACTCAAAATGGGCAGCAGTGTGGCGAAGCGGTTAATGACACACCCCACAACTCAAACTTGACAGGTTTGAAACCTTAAAAAAAAGGTCTTACCAGTAAGGGAAGTAAGCACATTATAAATGCATGTAGCTGTGAGGTGAACTAAGTCATTAGTGCAAAAAACAGTGGAAAACACACCACCTAAGTAGGTAAAACTGTAAGACTTGAATCACACCACAGTCTAACTATCATCATATCTTGTACTATCTTATGACTCATCAAACACACATGCATTGTGGGTCATATAGTCGCAAGTTTCGAACCCATTGGTCTGTGTAATGCACATTGTGATGCCAGATACATTTCAAACAAGATATGGCGCCAAGCATTTATGTGTCTGTGTTTGTATCTGTTGTTGAGAGAAGAATTTATTTAGGCAATTTATAGTATAAAAAGTAAAGATCCGATTTCACACCAATCTGGCATGTTGGAAATATAGTATTAGGCTGATATTTTTCTTGACATCACACCGGCAGACTTACTGCTTTCCCAGATTATTCTGGAACCCAATTTTTAAGTCTAGGTGTACCTCAGGAGCCGTTTTGTGATTGGAAAATATCCCGCACCAACTGAGAACTAAACCCCGATTGTTCAGCTGGTAAGCCAGTGAACTAACCATTGCACTACCTCTGCAATTGATGAAACAGTTGAATGCCTTGTTGGAAATCAGGTTTAAAGATGTGGACTGGTTGGTTCAGATCTTGACAATCATATATACATTTAATGAAAATCTAATTCTTCCTTTGATTTCCACAATGTCATAGATATCACCTTCATCTAGTAGGGCCCGAAATAAACAGAATAGGACCACTGTAAACTTCCAAGCATATCATAAAAAATGACTAACAAGGGTTGTACATGAGGCTAGCAATCTCATGTAAAACCATTGCTATTGAAATACCACTGAAATGTTTGGATACATGCTTCCTGTAAAGGGGCCAGCTGTAGTGGTGACCTTATGCTTCACTTGGAGCAGAAAGGTGAATAAACTGTACATGTCAACTTGTACAACCTTAACACCGGTACCAAAACAATATCAACTGTAAACTGTACGTGTGGTTGGGAACCCTGTTTACATGAAAAGATGTATGCGTGTATGTTAGTTTTGTGTGTGTATGAGGAGGGGATAGCGAAGTGGACTAAAACACTGGTCAGAAATGTTTTGGACTTATTAAATAACACATTATTCATATTGGCATGGTATGGACATTTGTCATGATCGCTGAGGCTGTCCAATACTGTCCTACACTGGCCTGGGAAGTGTGGGAGAGGGAAACCGAAAAAGGGATGGGAGGACAACATTAAAGAGAAGTCTATAGCTGAAACTAATACCCTGGCGAACGGCGGCTGAACATCTTTCACGTGAGGTGCCTACGGCGTATATTGGGGATTTGGTGGCAAGATAGAGTGTCACATAATACGGTCTTACAGAGAGCAAACACTCACAGCATGTACTCGATGTTAAGTCAGCAACGTCTACGGTGGTTGGGACATGTTTATCGCATGGAAGACGAGAGGCTGCCAAAGGATATCCTTTATGGATAGCTAGCCATTGAAGTTAGAAGAATCGGCCGTGCCACACTGCGATTCAAGGACGTATGCAAGAGGGACATGAAGTCATGTGACATCCCATCCGAGGGCTGGGAAGAAATTATTCAGGATTGAGCTGTCTGGAGACAGTCAGTTGGAGGGGGCATAGTGGCTGCTGATGCTTGTAGAGGACTTCTGGCTGCAGAGAAAAGAGAAAGACTGAAAATATCAAGGAACAGTCAGGCAAGCCAGCCTCCTCAGTATGGTTGTACGATCTGTGGCTGGGACTGTCACTTGCGGATTGGCCTTTACAACCATAGCAGACAATGGTAACATTTTAAACCCACAATGAGTAGAATTACTCTGCTGTGCTCCCGGAAAAGGACACTAAGTGGCTGGTTGTAGTAGCTTTCCTTACATCCCAGCATGCTGATGAAGATGGACCGGGTCCTCCAGGCAGTTGTGCTGTGCTTGGCTCTTTATCTGCTTGTCACTCACTGCTACTGGGATCACGTTGATCCCCTACCTTGTTTGACAGATTACTATAAAAACTTCCTGTTTCTGCGGTGGACTACGAGGAAGTCGAGGTGGAAGTATTGGCCAGAACATTTTGCCTGACTAACATGTCTGATCAGTATGTTTTGCCTGACCAGACGTTAGTCTTCCTCCCCCAACCCCAATAGAATAAAAAACTACAACTCATGGTACTTCACACCTATCTCATATCTTGTTGTCTGCAAGGAGCGACAACTCTAGAATTGAAATCTGAGCATGAAGCTTTTAGGACCCAGCCTTTAAAAATATTTCTCACCCTGACACACATTGTTTTAAAAAAAACTATTTCCACAACCTAGATTAACCAATTTTTTTGCCAGTTTGACTTTTGAGGTCAGATAATTTACAACTGTGTTGCTAGATTATATTTTTCACAGCTTGTAAATGTGGATCACAGCTTCCCTAATGGTGGTCCCATAGACCAGTACTGATCAGAGACGGGCAATCAATATGAAATTAAATGAAAGCATGCATGTATGAAATAAAGGAGGTAGTGCAGTGGTTAGTGCACTGGCTTCCCAGTCGAGTGATTGGGGTTCAGTCCCTAGTTCGGTGATCCTGGATAACAGGCTGCAGCAGTGCAGACTGGCTAAGGAGAAGGGATCGAAGAGGGAATGGTAACCCGGTACTCAAAAAATGCTTGCTGAAGTCGAATGTATTGGGCCTAAAGGTGCAAATATCGCAACCAAGCTGTAAACTATGACACAACGCATTCCGTTCTCTGGACTACATTCAGCTACTTAAGCCCTTTCAGGGTTTGGTAGTGGGAGATTGAGAAAGAATGAATAAAGCCAAGCCAGTCCGTAGTTGATGTGAGAATTTTCCATTTGAGAAATGGCTCCTAAAGTCAACCCAGCCTAAAATATTTTATCCCAGACTAATCTGGGACAGTAAATGTTGCTGGCGGGACATTGACCACATTACCCCTAGTGGGCCATTGTTCAAGAAATATATAGACCCAACACCACATTCCAAAAATGCCACACTGGTGTTTTAGCAGGATCTTTACTTTAACTATGAAATAAAGTCGTTCATAAATTCAGAAGTTATAAAAAAAGAACTTGAAAACTTCTTATTGTAATATTTAAAATAAAATTATCACCATTCATGATCCATGCTGTTTTAGGTAGGTGATCATGTATCTTCTAAAATTCTTGACTGAGTGTTGTTTTTCAATTCTACCGTTGATTTTCATTTGTGTCATGATGTTAAACTGTCCAGAAATTTTGCTCATGTCACAGTGTGTTCCAACAATAGAACTAATCATTTTAAAAATATGCCATTCATTATCAACCTTACACATCTCCAGGCCATGGTTTTTCACAGTTCATATTTTCAATTAACTTTTTTCACAATTCACAAATTTAATTTCTTTTTTTTTTCTTCCCAGTTCATAATCTCAATAAACTTTTACACAGCTTATAATCTAAATTATTTTTTTTCACAACTTAAAATTTAAATTATATTCTTTCACAACCCATAAACTATTTTCACAATTCATAAACTTTAATATCATCTTGTAACATGTTCTTTATGTGGCAGTAGGCCAATTCTTGTCCCTGCCATGTACAAAAACCTTCTGGAAACACTGGGGCAAAACCTGAAAACCTTTGAGTTGTGTCTCTAACACTTCACGATTTGGCTACCTGTATCTGATTTTGTATTTGGGTAAAGGTCAAGGTGGGTCCCATGGAAAAAATTGGCGTCAGGGATGAAGATAATTCTTCATGGACTAAGCCTCAGCATATGCTAGCTGGGGTGGCCAGTCCTCTTCCTTGTTGTATTTATCTTGCCCAACTCATAGTCGGGTACCAATTTACAGCTGGGTTGACTGGAGGAGCGATCTTGCCAGGAACGAACCACGCCTGGATTTTTTCTGTCTGTCTGTGATTTTGAACCCTGGCGCAGAGTAATCCCAGCTTAGCAAACCAGTTCACTGTCGACTAGGCTACACACTCCACAATTTGGGTGCATGGGTCTTAATTCTATCCTCCCAAAAAATGAGTCCCTGGGTCAAGCTAAGGAAAAAAGAAGATATGATACATTATGAGCTAAGGTAACAGTAGTGCCTTAGCAAATGCTATTGTCGTGGATGAAGTGTTAGAGACTTCATTGTACATGCCCACAGCTTGTTTATGAGGTAGGGTGGACTTCTCCTCTGCCTTTCCTTATCTAACAGTATGTCAGGTACCCATTTACAGCTAGGATGACTGGAGCTTGCCGGTAACAGGAATTGAACCCATTACCTTTGCAGTGAAAAACGAATGCTCTACCACAACATTAATCAGATGCTCTAAGAGAACTCTGCAATGTCCTTCTCAGCATATTGTGCTATTTTCCCCTCCCCCATTACTCCTTTTGTGTTTTCCTGTACCCACTCTAACCTAACCTTTCCGTCCTTGGTGATGATTGGATGATTGGGCTTATTTCAGCTCTAGCGATGACAGCCAGTCAATATCGAGTCTTGACCGGTGTCAGCTGGCAGGAGAGAAGAATAAACTTTTGATACCCAAGAGAAGGGAGAGGGCGACAGTCATCATGGTGGATGTCCCAAAGTCCCGCCTGTCCATGTAAAATCATGCTCTGCTGTGGCATTTATTTTCGTTTGTGTGCTTTATCTTTGTGCCTTCAGCTCCAGTTAATTTCAGTTCCTTCTTGCCTAATCCAGCGCCTGACTTTGATCCCTTCCAAACTTGTTTTTAGCATGGCAGCAAGTCAAGTTGTCCTTCCTAGTACAATGTATTATATTTTTTGTCATTACTTCCTCACTAGATTGAAGATAATTTAGTTGCTAGGTTAGTTTTGTTTTGCTCCCCCCTATGTAGGTATCCTTTGTTGAGTTCCTGTAGATATGACAGATGACTGCTGTTTTGTGCCATGTGATGTAGATAGACAACTGATGAATATGCATCGGCTTCTGTGCTACAATGACAGTTCAATACTTTATTTATGTAGACTGCTCGATTTCATATATTTGTGAGTCTAATTTGTGAACTTTCACTTTAGTGTTCATATTATTATGTAAGTTGAGCATCCCTTATTCACATTGTTTGGGGAAATAGGTGCCCCGAATTTAATATTATTTTAGTATTTCATATCTTAGTATATGGTAGACCAGGGGTTTCAAACTCGCGCCCCTTGAATCTGTCTTCTGTGGTATGCGATGTGATTGCTATTTTAATTAGTTTGTGATTAGGGATAATATAAGTTGGACAAGAATATAGGATATTATATACCATGAAAGAGGTAAATGACATAAACATGGTCTAACTATAGAGAAATATCCGTAAAATGTGACTGCAAAATACAGATGTTAAAATAAAAGTGCAAATCTGAACAAAAGATGTCAATTTAATAGACAAATCAAGAACATGAGTGATAGCGGGGTTCCAGATCAGAGTTTTGAAAATAAAAGCCAAACACTGCTGGAAAACGGTCAAGAACAATTCTAATATGGCTGAAAACATGAACCAAAAAAAAAAAAAATTGAAAAGTGTAAAGACAAAAATAATTATACAATTCCCAGTCACCAATAAAAGGTCTGACCAAAATCACATAGTATCATAGGTCTAGAATAGCACTGTTATCTACACACAGTTTTACACCATACACTTTATCAGACTTGTCAGTCGTTGAACATTTACACTGACACAGTTTTACACCATACACTTTATCAGACTCGTCAGTCGTTGAACATTTACACTGACACAGTTTTACACCATACACTTTATCAGTCTCGTCAGTTGTTGAACATTTACACTGACACAGTTTTACACCATAAACTTTATCAGACTCGTCAGTCATTGAACATTTACACTGACACAGTTTTACACCATAAACTTTATCAGACTCGTCAGTCATTGAACATTTATACCATACACTTTATCAGACTCGTCAGTCATTGAACATTCACACCATATACTTTATCAGACTCGTCAGTCGTTGAACATTTACACTGACACAGTTTTACACCATAAACTTTATCAGACTCGTCAGTCATTGAACATTTACACTGACACAGTTTTACACTATACACTTTATCAGACTCGTCAGTTGTTGAACATTTACACTGACACAATTTTACACCATATACTTTATCAGACTCGTCAGTCATTGAACATTTACACCATAAACTTTATCAGACTTGTCAGTCGTTGAACATTTACACTGACACAGTTTTACACCATACCCTTTATCAGACTCGTCAGTCGTTGAACATTTACACTGACACAGTTTTACACCATAAACTTTATCAGACTCATCAGTCATTGAACATTTACACGATACACTTTATCAGACTCGTCAGTCATTGAACATTTACACCATACACTTTATCAGACTCGTCAGTCATTGAACATTTATACCATACACTTTATCAGACTCGTCAGTCATTGAACATTTACACCATACACTTTACCAGACTCGTCAGTCATTGAACATTTACACTGACACAGTTTTACACAATATACTTTATCAGACTCGTCAGTCGTTGAACATTTACACTGACACAGTTTTACACCATAAACTTTATCAGACTCGTCAGTCGTTGAACATTTACACTGACACAGTTTTACACGATACACTTTATCAGACTCGTCAGTCATTGAACATTTACACTGACACAGTTCTACACTATAAACTTTATCAGACTCGTCAGTCGTTGAACATTTACACTGACACAGTTTTACACCATATACTTTATCAGACTCGTCGGTCATTGAACATTTACACCATCCACTTTATCAGACTCGTCAGTCATTGAACATTTACACTGACACAGTTTTACACAATATACTTTATCAGACTCGTCAGTCGTTGAACATTTAAACTGACACAGTTTTACACCATAAACTTTATCAGACTCGTCAGTCATTGAACATTTACACTGACACAGTTTTACACCATACACTTTATCAGACTCGTCAGTCGTTGAACATTTACACTGACAATGAATAGAAGTTCTTATAATTTTTATTTAAAAGCAACATCTCTACTATCATCTAGATGCCAATAAGTTATGACTGTTTCTCTTGTACTTTTTTTCTTTTGTATATACAAGAGTGAATATCCTCTCGCCAGGACAGCATTGTTTTTGTATTCACTTGTGTTGCTAAACAAGCAATGGAAAAGGTGGCAAGCTTTTCAAATTCTTTGTTTGAATATGTCAGTCTAAAAGGAGTTTTCTTAAGTTGAGCTTTTCTCTCCAACCAACAACATTAATATTTTAGTGTTTCATTTTCATATTTCTTGAAATTGATCGAGGGAAAATAGAATATAACTTTACTGAGATTCTTTCAGCAATGACAAATATCTTTGTCTTCGTCTTTTTTTGTTCTAGTTTGATGAGATTCAATGTTCTAATTCTGCTGCTATACAGCCTTGTCACAATCTTTTTAGAATTTGATGCTGAAATCAACTTGAGGAATACATTTTTTTAGTGCTCATTAACATTATTTTCTGTTCTGAAGATTATGTGGAGTCAGCTTTGATTTGTTAAAAAGTGTATTCTGCTTTGATTGGGTTAGTTCAGGAGAAGTAATGAAAGGATTTATCTCCTCCTGCTCCATCAAGATTATAAACATAGTCAAACTTCTCACTAGTCACAGAGCTGATGATGATTTTTGAAAATGAAGAAAGGGAATTCAAGAAGGCTCAGACTATAATGAAACTAGTAAGATTTATCTGAAAATGTCAGCTAGATTTCAGTAATGTAAGCTAGATTTCAGTAATGTTACTTTAGAGAAAAAAAAAGAAAAAAAATTTGGCAACTTGGTTAGCAAACCTGTTACATAATTTTGCTTATTTAAAAAAAAATAATACTTTATATTAAAATACGGTTTTTATTTCTTACTTTGAAAATATTTTTGTTAAAGTTAAGACAAGAAAAGTTAAACTGATTCTTCTGGTGCCAATTATTTTAACCGAGAACAAACACAAAACGTGCTGAAACCTTTCTAGAGCATTCTAGAATTTTTCATTTGACCCATTAAAAAAAATGGTTTCAAATTCTTTGTTTGAATATGTCAGTCTAAAAGGAGTTTTCTTAAGTTGAGCTTTTCTCTCCAACCAACAACATTAATATTTTAGTGTTTCATTTTCATATTTCTTGAAATTGATCGAGGGAAAATAGAATATAACTTTACTGAGATTCTTTCAGCAATGACAAATATCTTTGTCTTCGTCTTTTTTTGTTCTAGTTTGATGAGATTCAATGTTCTAATTCTGCTGCTATACAGCCTTGTCACAATCTTTTTAGAATTTGATGCTGAAATCAACTTGAGGAATACATTTTTTTAGTGCTCATTAACATTATTTTCTGTTCTGAAGATTATGTGGAGTCAGCTTTGATATTTTCTGAGTTTCAGATATGGGATGCTGAACCTATATAAGCTAAATTTTTTCAGTTTCTACCTTTTCCTTTAAGTCTGGTAAAGTTTTTTGTTTGTTTGTTGACTTCAAGAACTGAATTTGTTAAATAAATATGTTGAGGAAGAGAAGTGCGGCTTATGATGTAGATACAACAAATACTCAACATTTTAGTCTGGTCATGAGGTTAAAGAAATGAGGTCACTGTGGTCGAGAGGTAAGGCACTCGCCTCTCAAAGCGATGAACGGAAATAGTGTGGGTTCGAGCCCCGCAGGTTTCAAGCAACCCCTGGTCTCAAAGGAGGTGGGACCAGAGTGCCTGCATCCTTAATTACCTCCAGTTGTCTTAACTTATGTCTTGCCACTGGCTCAAGGTAGCTCGGGACCAGAGAGTGAGGTTGATGATCAACGCTGTTTCTTCCTCACTATAATCCAAATATAGTGCAAGTTACATCATCAAGACAAAACCATCTGATGGTGTCGCCATTATTCGCTTGTGAGGGGCAACTAACAAATTTTTTTGTAAAAAGGAAGTATACTTCTAATATGACTTGAGATCAAACAGGCATCTTTCTGTATGTTGACAGATAATGAATTAAAATAAACAAGTAAATGAAATGGAAGATTATAGAGCAAAATTATCGTCACGGTTTAACAGGTTTGCTTTACATGAAAAGTCAAATTAAGGGAGAGGAAGAAAAACTGTTTTTCATACAAATTTTTTTCAAATACAGGAAGATTCTGAAAAATGTTAACACTTATATGGCACTTCTGACATTGCTTTATAGGTCGCAACTTGTTCGCCATCGTTGGCAACACATTTCTGGAACCTTTCCTGTGAGCTCTGAAGAGCCAGGATGGACGTTTCTGGTGGTATTGTTGCCATGACATCTGTAATTCTCTCTCGGAGATCTTGAATATCTCATGGATTTGTAGCATAAACACATTATTTTATCATACTTCACAGCCAAAAATCGCAAGGCATAAGATCTGGAGAATGTGAAATGGTTAATCACAATGATGGATCACTGTTGTGGATCAAGATGCTGAGCAGCACATGAGCTGCAGTGGTTAGCAACCCATAGCTGACTGCTAGTATCAGGGCCAGCGAACTAGAGCTGCCAAGACCCTTCTACACCTCCACGCGGTGATCCTGGATAACAGGCTGCAGCAGGGCAGACTGGTTAAGGAGAAGGGATCGAAGAGGGAATGCTAACCCGGTACTCAAAAAAATGCTTGCTGAAGTCGGATGTGTTGGCCCGAAAGGTGCAAATATCGCAGCCAAGCTGTAAACTACGACACAACGCATTCCGTTCTCTGGACTACATTCTGCTACTTAAGCCCTTTCAGGGTTTGGTAGTGTGAGATTGAGAACGAAGAAGAAGAAGGATCACTGTTGAAGTATGCTTGATATTTATTTTGAACAATTGTGGGTTACTGAAGTACCTCCTTCCATGCAGGAAACCTTTCTTCTTTGCTTCAAACTCAGTTTGGTAGCTATTTTGCAAAAAACATAACTGCAAAAAGAAGCGAAATAAATTGCCTATAAGTATTCATATTTTTTTTAATCACCCTGAATTGAACAATATTTTTGTTGGCAGACAAATTTTTTTTAAATTTACGGAAAACAATCTGCATAAATGATTAATAAGCATAAATATAGATACAAGTTAACCAATTCATTGTACATAAAAAATTAGATAGCGATGATGGAAATAACTCATCTTACTTCCTCTCTCTTGCCAAAATTTAAAACTTACAGATGTGTACATTTTTTATAGACATGCTAAATATTACAAATGTAAATTACAGAGGGAGAAATACTATTTGACAGAACAAAAATTAATGAACATGTTACTCAACCGAAAATGAAAAACAAATGCAAATAACGAATCCATGATTGTAAAATTCGCTGATGACACAAAACTATACAGTAGTATCTCATCTAAAGCAGAAGGGGATATATTAAGATCGGCTTTAGATAAAATTCTAGAATGGTCTGTGAGCTGGCAAATGGAGTTTAATGTAGATAAGTGTACAGTCATTCACATGGTTTGATCCAATATGGAACATAATTACAGAATTGGCGAGAAAAATATTAGAATGGTAGGAAAGGAAAGGGACCTATGGGCTATAATAGATCATACAGGTAAAGTGAGTGAGCAGATCCAAGTAGCAGTGAAAAAAACAAATGCAGTGTTAGGTACGATAAAACAAAATATTAAAAATAGGAGCAATGAAGTGATTGTCAAACTGTATAAAGCATTAGTTAGACCTAGATTGGAGTATTGTGTACAGGTGTAGAGTCCTTATCGTAGATGGGATATAAACCTGCTGGAAAGGATAAAGAAAAGAGCGACAAAGCCGATAGTGGGATTCCAGAATTACAGTTATGAGGAAAGGCTTAGAAAAACCATCCCACGGTGTCTAGAAAAGATAAGAATTCGAGGTGACTTAATACAGATGATGTGATTGTTTATACGTGAGATCTACATACTGTTACAGTCTCAAATAAATGTCAAGAATTACATTTAACAGAATAATAGTTATGGTTTTTTTAACAAAATATATTGGGCATGTTAGGCTGTCATGGGTTAACCATGTTTTGATTTTCTTGTTGAAAGTGCCAAACCGCTACATGTCTGATGACCTCATGTCACATATTTCCTCATTCATGCAACCATTTCTTGTCAGTTTTGATGGCTACTGCAATATAAATAGCAATTAGGGTCCCCAATGGCAAGTTTAGTTTGAAGTCAGTGGCTGTTGGACTTAGGAGTTAAAGGAATGCAGCCCTTAATAATACTCTGTAAATTGTATCACCAGTTAGGGGAACTGAGACACTAGTCCGGTCAGGCACAACATACTGACCAAGATGTCGTGTCAGGGTCAGGCACAACATACTGACCAAGATGTTGTGTCAGGGTCAGGCACAACATACTGACCAAGACTTCGTGTCAGAGTCAGGCACAACATACTGACCAAGATATTGTGTCAGGGTCAGGCACAACATGCTGACCAAGTTGTCGTATCAGGGTCAGGCACAACATACTGACCAAGACATTGTGTCAGGGTCAGGCACAACATACTGACCAAGACTTCGTGTCAGGGTCAGGCACAACATACTGACCAAGACTTCGTGTCAGGGTCAGGCACAATATACTGGCCAAGATATTGTGTCAGGGTCAGGCACAACATGCTGACCAAGATATTGTGCCAGGGTCAGGCACAACATGCTGACCAAGACGTCGTGTCAGGGTCAGGTACAATATACTGACCACGACCACTATCTCTCTTCTACGTAGCGTTCCCTGCAAATAGATTGTTTTCAAGACAGTCTAGCTGACGAGATGTGGATCGATACAATCTCTGTAGTAGTGAGCTCCACGCAGGTGAAACCAAGCATAGCAGAACCGCCTGAAGGACTGCGGTCTATCTTCATCAGCACGCTCAGGATGGGAGAAAAGTTACTACAACCTGCCACTTAATGCCCTTTTCAGGGCACATAAAAGAGGAAACATACTCACTGTGAACATTAAACAACAACAACAGAATGTTACCAGCTCGAATAACTTGAATTACAATGGATTCCTACTTATAACTTGTATTACAATGGATTCCATCTTATAACTTGTATTACAATGGATTCCATCTTATGCAGTATCCCTGGCAATGAAGAGGCTGGCATATTGTGAGAGGAAGGTGAAAAATGACCTCAACCTGATACAAGTATAATCTATCAAAGGCTTGCCAAGTGTAGATGCAGGAAGAAGGGGAAAGCAAAGAATCACAATCAAGCAAATATTGTGTATGTTACCAGCTAGATAAAAGTGAACTAGTCGTCTTCTCTAGACTACATGAACTAGTTGTCTTCTCTAGACTGCACAGGTCACAACAGATTCAGATTCAATCATGAATGTTACCAGCTGAATAGAAGTGAATTAGTCATCTTCTGTAGACTGCTCACAAAAGATTCAGATTAAATCCATTCACCAAACTAAAGATAGAAATAGCCGATGTAGATTGCTGCGGGCTGCACAGGTAAAATGACAAATCAACATCTACTATAAAGTTCCCCAACATATGAGGAAAAGAGAATGCAATTTGACTATTACCATTTCTGGCTCTAGTAAAAGATGGCAGTATAAAGGCACAATTTAATCATCTACACAGAAATCAGAATATACACCAATGAAGAGAAGACATGAACATAAGCAGTACACTAGACCCAATTCGCCAATTCAAAAGATACCTAAAAACTACCTTATTTCACCTGAGAACTGGTCATTGCAGAGTACTAGAACATCTATTCTGACTAAAGATCTCACACACCGATGAATGCCCATGTGGAACAGGGAACTATAATCCTGAACACATTCTGCAGGAATGATCACTCTGTATGGAAATGAAATACCAGAGGGTGCTGAGACAAAAGCTGTGGGGCAGCCGCTCTGACCTGGTGAACCTACAGACTTCATCATGGCCTGTAGATATAGCATAACCAAAGATCCTAAATACAAAGAAGGAAGAAAGACCATTTCTGGATAAGCTCTATAGAGATGCCATCAGTCACTGACTTCCACTGCTTTCTTGAATTATATTCAAGTTGGCGTCTGAAAATGTAGAAAGTAGAAATCCAAATTGATGCTACTATAGTCTTTCAGTTGTAAGGAATACTATAAAGGAATTTTGGTCCTCAATAGCAAAGTCTAGTTTGATGTCATACCTCATTCTGTCTATAAGAGGGCTCTCAAACTCAGGCTTTACACACACCACTATTCACTTCTTGATCATTGCTCTCTGCTCCTAAGAAGGTAGGTTATTTTTTTGTATGTACTTGCAAATGGTTGTGCAGATAAACAGGTGATCGACCTGTCATATTATGCAGGCCAATATTGGGTAGAAAGTTAGTTAGGATTTGAATTTCTGTTCAGACAGCGGGTAACAGCCTGCTGTTTTAAATTTTTAACTGCCAAGTGTTTTTTTACCATGCACAGCATGTACAACAGGACCTCTTGAACTTATCATCTATCCCTGATAGGACTAGGTGCTGATCTCACCTCCTTTGAGACCAGGGGGATGCTTGATGCTCATCAGATCCATACTTTTGTTCATTCGTTTCTTGAGAGCCGAGAGCCTTAACTCTTAGCTACAGCTACCCCCATCACCTTTCACGTTGGCCACTCTTCTGAGTGTGAAATAGTCTCTCAGGTCTGAAAAAAGGTCTAGAAACAATATCCCAAACATGATTCAGGAATTAAAACATTTTAATAATTAGATGATTTGTGGACCAGAAGATGTTTTGTGGACCAGAATATTTAACAGTACAATAAATGACAGATATGCAATTTGACCCTAGTTAGTATTTGTGCAGCTGATCTCAAGAATATATCAAAGTTAACTGACAATGGTATACATGCATGTGTGGCATCCATATGCTGTAGGTGTCAGAATTTGTATGCTAACTAACTCGAATCTTTGACTTGTTTACAACCACTTGCACATGATAATGAATTCTTCTGACATGCATTGACTTGCGAACTTGAATTGGAATTGTGTGTATTTTTTTAAGCTACATTGATACATTTCATGATCTCCTGTTATCTTAACATACCACAGATTGCTAGCATTTAATCCCATGAAGTGTATATTATTTCATCATTTCTATATTCTAACCAAAGTGACTTCATAAACATATTCATTCATCTTTCATTTGCCCTGTTACTCCGATTGACGGAGTATAGGTTCAACACAGCATTTCGTTTGCCCTAACCAGCCTTTATGGAAGACTGAATACAGTTACTTACACTGCGGTTTCAGAAGCAGTGGCTTTTAACATGGTGAGGTTGATAGCCCCATGCACAACTTTCCCTAGTCATCTGTCACAACCCACTGGGAAATACAAATGATTCAAACAGTTTTATTTAAGAAAAATAGAAGATGAGCTATAAAGGTCTTTATCAAGAACTGGACAAACAAAAGGCAGCACACAAAAAACAGTGAACAAAGTTTAATGTAATCTGTATGTCATCCAAAGCAGTAAACAACATTTCTGTGTTGGCCTGCCTAGGATCATCAAAGGTATTATATAAACAGCTTAAAAATGGTAACCGAAGAAGAATTATGTGAATACTGCCAAGAGAGAGCAACAGGAAAATGTTAACAGCTGTCATACAGACAAAGATACTAGGACAATGTCAGTAAATAGGTCACAGATAGATATTTACAAAAAAATCTCAATGAGATTCAAACTTATTGAACTTAACATTGTCCCTTATCTCTCCACATAATTTCTACCAACATTAATACACTTATCCCAGCTCTACCAACATTGATACACTTATCCCAGCTCTACCAACATTGATACACTTATTCCATCGTTTTATCAGTCCACCAAAACATGCAGTATAGAAGTCTTTGATCTGCTGTTTGTCCTATTTGTACTACATTTCCAACCTCTTTATCAATTGCAAAATGTCTCCCACCAAACGCTTTAGGCTAAACTATGTGAACACCCTATTGTAGTTGTTACACTATCTGTCGTTACTCGCCTGTCAGCTCAACTTATCTCCCCACCTGCTGCACAAATTCTTCTTTTACAATCCGAACAGGGCTACCAGTATGGACTTCTTCAGCAATTTTTTTAGCGTCCATCGGAAAATTTATCGACCCAGTTATGCACCACTATACATAACAATCATTTCTCACAATAAACAGGAACAATTTCCTTATAAATATACTTTGTAAAAAGTTTTTCGGCAAGAAAATGTGGACAACAGCATGCTGTTCTTTGATTGTGCACTCTATGAGCACAGATGCCATTTTGTATCTGTGCACATGCTTTTGACACCTAGTGTCTACTGCCTACAATAATCACAAAGTTGGATGTTGCTGCCACCTAATGACACCTTTAGAAACTACCAACAACATTTTTCAGCTATTCCATATCAGTTTGTGACCTACTTACCGATGTACTCTGGTATGTAAGTAATCCAAACTGCATGGTTTAAATGACCCTACTAGACAAATTAGAGGGTTCTCGAGAACCTATATTTCACAATCCTGATACAGTAGCTAGCTTGTTTGGCTTGATCTATTGATTTGTGATACATTTTTTGCACATAAATTAAACAAATGTTGATCTAGGAATGTAAAACTAGAATGCAAAATAGAGCTTTTTTGTAAATCCATAATTTACACCAGCCTTTTACCTCAGTACAATATAAATTTTATAGATTCCTGGTTTCAAGAGGTTCATGTTATCTTTTCATTCTTAGTTTTTCTTATTTCAATTAGGCTTAGATTCCTCTTTCATTCCTGATATGATTCTTTTTTTAAATTTGCCTCTTTCTTCTTACCTTCTTAACGTTCCTTATTTTAATTATGTGGCTTTCTTCTTTCATTCTGAAAATGTCTTTTTTTCTATTATTTTCAGTTCTTTCAGTATCATTTCTTTCCTCATTCACCATTTCTAGTCTTAATCCTTTTTTAGGTTATTTTTTTTTCAATTTTCCATGCTTTCTATTTTTATTCTGATTGGTTTCTTCTTTCATACTTAATATTCATTTATTTTAATTTGCTTTGTTTCTGTCCTTTGTTCTTTCACATCCTTATTTTAAATGTGCTGACAATTTAAAGTTGGTGATACTATATCTTTAGCCAGAATATTCATTTGTTGTTGTTGTTGTTGCTGCTGCTGCTGCCAGAGAGAACTGCTTGGAAGTGAAGTGGGGGTCTTGATCAGTATGTTTCACCTGATCAAATGAGTCTCCTCTCGACAGAATATTCAGTATTTTTGTCAGCACCAGTGAATGTTAGTCTGTACAGTACATGTTGTTGTTGTATGCTATAGAGTTAGCATCGGTGATGTCACCTCCTGGGAGCTGCTTGCACCGAATCGCTCAGCCTGGTGCACTACCATCACACACAGTGCTCACATTGCCAAGAAGAGACTCATCGCTGCAGTGTCGAAAAGAAAATCGAGCTGCATGAAAGGACGATGCATGACAATCAAGTCACAGACACTGTCCATGTTTGCCCTACGTAGAGTAGAGTCATATCAGACTGTACAGTCCCACACTCGTTTCGGATTGTACTGTCATCCACACTCATATATGATTGTACAGTCATATGCTGTCACATTTGAATGCACATGTCTGATGCTGTTGCTATCTTTGGCTGCAAATGGACAACTAATAAAAACATAAACTTAACCGTAAGTCAGAGAAGACAGGACAGCGAGGAAAGGAAATGGATACCTAACTGCATAAATGCTGACATTAACTATATTCATTGACACCTTCCACAATATCACCCGCAATGACACTTCCTCTAATAACACTTACTCTATTGACACCTTCTTCAATGGTACCTCCCACTTAGGACACCCCTAATGACACCTCTTGCAATGACACTTTCTCTAATGACACCTACAATGACACTTCCCACAAGGACACCTCTAATGACACCTTCTACAATGGCACCTCCCACAAGGATACCCTAAGAACACTTCTAATGACACCACTTGCAATGACACTTCCTCTAATGACACCTTCTACGATGGCACCTCCCACAAGGACACCCCTAATGACACCTCTTGCACTGTCACTTCTTCTAATGACACTTTCTATGATGACACTTCCCACAAGGACACCCCTAATGACACCTTCTACAATGGCACTTCACACATGGACACCCCTAATGACACCTTCTGCAATGACACATCCTACAATGATACTTCTTATTAATTAAGTATTAGTTTGACTTAGATTGGAGTACAGGTCTGGAGTGCTTATCGTAGAGGAGATATAAACATGCTGGAAAGGATACAAAAAAGAGCGACAAAGCTGATGTAGGAATCCAGAATTACAGTTATGAGGAACGGCTCAGAAAAACAGTGTCTAGAAAAGAGAAGAATTCTAGGTGATTTAATACAGGTTTATAAGATAATCAAAGAAACGGATAAATTAGACTATAACAAGTTTTTTTTCAAAATACAACCACCTACAAGAACAAGAGAGCACAGCTACAAATTAACTAAAGAAAGGTCCAGATTAGATATTAGGAAATATTTTTTTAGTCAAGAGAGTGATGAATGCTTGGAATGCATTGCCACAAGAAGTAGTGGAGGCAGGGACAATTAATGCATTTAAGAATAGATTGTATGCACAAAGATTTTAGAGCAAGGAAATGTAAATTAAACTGGTTGTATACAGACTCTTCACAGTCTTCTAAACCAGCATAAAGACAAAAGTTCCACTTTCAGAAATAAAGCAAACGAGAGGAGCAACAACAACAATAAAATAAAATAAAAGAAAGAGACAGTCAAATATTTGAATCCAAGTTTAAAATTGCTTTGAAAAATTAATTATTTTTATGTGCACAAATTTCAAAACAAAGAAATACATAGTACAGATTTATTTCTGTTACTTCTCCACTCTGTCACTTCTCCATTCTGTCACTTCTCCATTCTGTAACTTCTCCATTCTGTCACATCTCCATTCTAACTCACCTCCATTATACCACTACTCCATTCCACCACTTCTTCCATTCTGCTCATGTCCATTATACAACTTTCCTATTCTGCTGCTTATGAAGCATAGAACCAACTTTGTAGATGGCTCATTACAAGAAAACTGTGCTGTATCACTTTGTGTCCTTCTTCAGTTTTAGTTTTTGTTGCAATTTGTTTTACATGATGAGATTGCTAGCCCTACTCACAACTCTCTTTAGCAGCCTTTAACAGCATGCATTGAGTTGCAGTGGCTCCTTTTCTTTCCTTCCCAGTAAAGGGGTCTGAGAACCACATGAAGACCAGGCTTATTTACATAAAGACACACTTTCTGAAATGTCTATTGACATTGTTATTACAGATTGTTTGTCTTTATTAATAGGATTATTTAGCTCATGTAATTAAGGACACAAACGTTAGAGGACCCTTTTTATATGGGCACAATTATTTTAATAAACTACAACTTAAGCTACAACTGAAAGGTCTTCATGCACGATATAGGGCATAGTAGATGAAGCTAAAGGATTGTTGTTGTGTTGTTATCCCATAGCTGCTGAGCAAGCAGTCTTCTTCATTTGTGTCACTGCTCCGTACAGTGTGTTGGCAATTGTCGGCAGTGCTTGTAAGAATCTTTTCCTCATGTCCGCAAGCGCCTTGCACTCAATGAGTAGATGTCGAATTGTTTCATCATGATGAGAGCAATGTGTGTGTGCACAAGGACAGGTGCTGGGGATTGATGCGGTTCAATGCACTCTGTGAACCCACCTCACCCCCATCAATGCAGCAAAACCACCAAATGACCAAGGAAGGAAATGGCAAAGCCAAATACATCTATCACTCATGGAGAAAGGCACATCTAGTGTGCTCTTTGGGAGGCAGAAGTCTGCAGCAAAACAACCCAATACTCCAAAAGCTAAATGATTATGATGGAAACTATTAAAGAATTGTCCCCCATAATCTCATGTATGCTAGATTTAGCCCAACATTTTCTGGTAAAATGAAAATTTGTGCATAATAAGCACCATGATTTATAAAGATTTTTTTTTTTTAAAACTTAAAAAACTGAAAGTATGGGTAATAATAAACAGAAATAGGCATGCAACATAAAAATGTTAGGTACTTTTTACTCCCTCGTCATCATTCTCACTAAATAACACACGACACATTCAATATTCAATTTCATTTCATTTTCACTGTCAAATTGCGACAAACTTTCCAATGTAGGTTACTTTCGGTTTTAAAAATGGCATATTTTATAGTGCTCATGTATAATACACACCTGAGGTTTAGTGGGCACGAATGAATACAATTTGGGGGTATTATTTGCAAGATTTTACAGCATGTGCTAAAAAATAACAAACTATAAAGCTATCATTTAGGTGATTGTTCTCATTGCTGGGGTAAACCAGAAAACAGAAATTATATATATAGAGGAATAAAGGTCACTTAGCTTTTCAGTTACCATACACTGTACAGAATAGGTTTTTATTTTACCTCAGATAGGAAAAAAAAAGGATGCTTTACCAAGGATTTGAACACATATCCATGTGGTCAAAAACTGACATCCAATCCACTCGGCTAGCCTATTAATACAACATTGCTGAATACAACAACCAATAAGACAGAATAATAATGTTTTGTTTGTCTAACATGATGAAGGTGGTGCCAAATTACATGTTTTTGTGCTCCTTTTGTTTTATTCTGAATGACCTTTTTCCATGAACCTGCTTTAAGCTGGCTGTGACAAAGCCTGTTTGTCTTTCAGCATAAATATATGCATCTCTGTTACTTTCTTAGTTAAGCAAAGTTTAAAAGTAGATCAACTTCTGAAACTGCATCTGGATGAGATGTATCAAGAGATATCACACACAAGTGACTGCCCATGTGGAACCAGAGTCCAGACCCTGAACACATCCTACAGGACCTAAGATGCCAAACTTGGCCAGAGAGTGCTGAGGTTACACAGAAGCTGTGAGACTGCCACCTGGATCTGGGGAAAACTTAACTTAACTTAACGTCTTTATACTGGTTTAGAAGACCCTGCAGAGTCTGTATACAATCAGTATCATTTACATCACCTTGCTCTAAAAGCTATGCACATCCAATTTATTCTTAAATGCATTAACTGTCCCTGCCTCCACTACCTCCCCTGGCAATGCATTCCAAGCATTCATCACTCTCTGACTAAAAAAATATTTCCTAATATCTAATCTGAACCTCTCTTTAGTCAACTTGTAACTATGCCCTCTTGTTATTGTGGGTGGCTGTATTTTAAAAAAAACTTGTTATAGTCTAATTTATCTATTCCTCTGATCATCTTATAAACCTGAATTAAGTCACCATGAATTCTTCTCTCTTCTAGACACTGTAGGCTGGTTTTTCTGAGTCTTTCCTCATAACTGTAATTCTGGAATCCCATTATCAGCTTTGTCACTCTTTTTTGTATTCTTTCCAGCATGTTTATATCCCATCTATGATAAGGACTCCACACCTGTACACAGTACTCCAATCTTTGTCTAACTAATGCTTTATACAGTTTGACTATCACTTCCTTGCTCCTATGTTTAATATTTCTTTTTATCATACCTAACATTGCATTTGCCTTTTTCACTGCTACCTTAATTAACTTGCCCACTCACCTTACCCGTATGATCTATTATAACCCCTAGGTCCCTTTCTTTATCTATCTTTCTAATATTGTTCTGTGGACTTCGTCTGAGCGACGGGACTACAGATCTAGCTTGGCCAAATAGCCTAAATGCAGAAGAAGAAGAAGAAGAAGATGTATCAAACCTTCTCAAAGCAGTAGGCTATTTTCAACAATGATTGCCAAGTTTTTTTTGGGTATTCTAAAAGCATTTACACTGAACAACAAAAAGTAAAGTAAAGTAATACGCACAATACCCACGTTCTCCAGGTAATGAAAGCTGCACACTACAAGAAAGAGTTGTTTTTGCTATAGTTGTTGATGCAACCTAGTCTATTTACAGTTTACTAGTCTCTGGAGTTTCTGCATTTCTTATCTTAGCTAAAGACCAGCAACTTTTTAAAGGCATCAGATGACTAGAAATATTCAAGGATAACTGAACATGCCATTGATTTAGGCATTGTACAAATATCTGATTTAGCAAAAAGTGATCATTTCATAATAGTTATTTATTTGTTGTTTTAGTTATGGCAATTGATGACTTTGGTCCATAAATCCTTTTTGGGCCCTTATCCAAAAGCTGACAAGGCAGTCAGTGACCGTAATGCTCAATGATATATTCCAGGACACCAATAGAAACTCTCAAATTTGCTCAGTCTGAACTCATTTGTTGTACAGTGTCCTAGCATTGGTTCATGAGTTTTATATTAGCTTTGGTAGCTCTTGGCAAGTTATTTTGTTATTCTCGGGTGCATAGCATGGATGGTTCTGGTGTTAGTACCTGGATCCTATGTGAAAGGTTTTTTTTTTCTTTTTAAATATTTTTTGTTTCTAACAATACAACCAATTTTGCTTCGATGAACGCATCTTCAGTTCTAACAGCTTGTAGGTTTCCTTTTGTACAATTCTGTAGAGATATAAATTGCCCAGTGGATACTCGCCTTCTAATATGGGGTGCATTAGCTGTTCATAGTGAGCAATTCACTATTTTCTGTAGTAACAGTGTACTTTGGTTTCGAATTGTGTCCGGAGACTAAATAAAAATCTGGGTCGTGATGCTAATCGGGGACCACTTCTCCAGTCAACTCAGCTGTAAATAAGTACCTGACGCATGAGTTAGGGAAAGTAAAAACAGCAAGGAAGGGCACTGGCCACCCCACCTCTCACAGGCTGCAGCTTAGTACAATGGAGTCTTCAAAAACTCAATTTTCAACCAGTGGTTAATTCTGCTGAATTTCCACTTTACTTTTAGTGTTTCTCACCATAAATTGGTTTTCCTAACTAAATTTTTCTTCAATTCTTTGTCAGTGTCTGGCAGAGCAATCGGTGATCTCTTTATGGGCAACACCCCCCACCCAAAATTATATGGTGCCGCATCACTGCTTCATAATCTCTTGCTAACAAGCCCTAAACAGCGCTTTGCAAGTAGCAGAGTGTAGCCCGGAGAATGGAATGCATTGTGTCACTAGCTTACAGCTTGACTGCGATGTATGCACCTTTTGGTCTGACACATCCGTCTTTGCCAGATTGGCTTTACTAAACTATTAAAACAAAAGTGTTGAAGACATTTTGAAAATGTCATGTCCAGTTAATTGCAGTAATTCTATTTTGGTTCCTAACATGACGACTAACAATTTTTGTAATGGGTTTCTATTTTTAGTAGCGCAACAAATATGCATAATTTGGCCAGAATGATTTTGTAGGTGTTGTCTCTAGTTTATTTTTCTTCAATATCGTTCTTCCTGAAGGATGTTTTGTTAAGTCGTAGTTTACAGCGAGACTGCAATATCTACGACTTTCGGCCAGACACATCCAGTATCAGCACGGCACATTTTTGTGGCAGAGTTTGCCTTCACTCTTCAATCCCTAATCTCTCAGCCAGGCTGCATGAATATAGCATTTTCCCAAGCCAATCACTTAGAGGCAGAATAAGGGGGTGAGCTCTGATTCGCTAACCCTGATGGAAATAGTTTTTAAAGATGACGGTGATCCCATAGCAGACAATGCTGTTGTGGATGGCATGCTATAGACTTTACTGTTCTAGATCTCAGATTTTTTAGGAGGTTGGGTGTCCAGTTCACTTCCTTGCTGCCTTTCCTTTCCTAACAATAATCCAGGTACCCATTTACAGCAAGGTCAACTAGAGCATGTCAATAATTTGGATCAAATTCTGGTACCTCTGTCATAGGAAGCAAGCACTCTGCTACTAAAACGCCCGGTGCAGTGGCCATTTCATCAGTTTATTCATGACATGACTGCTTCTTCCAGTTGACCCAGCTGTAAATGGGTACCTAAGTCAGGAGAAAATGTCAGAGCCTCTGTGGGAGCTATGGAGTTCTTTCTGTCGTCAACACTCTCAGCAGGTAATTGGACTGAGCATATATGGGGATACCCAAGTACAATGAAGTCGGTTTTTAATAGCCTTTTCCATTACTCAGACATTCAATGCAGCTTTACTTACCCAAACAATTTCAACCTTGCAATCTATAACCTAATCAAGGCACTCAGCCTGAGCCTGTATTGGCGTGTACGCTTGGTCTTGTTGTACCAAGTGATATTTTGTGTCTGCTTGTGTTGGAGGGGTGTTGTGTGTCTAGCAGAACTAACCTACTGTTGTGCCCCTTGATGCCCTTGCAGTTCGGGTCCTCTGTTATGGCAGGTAGCCCAGAAGGTCAAGTTGTAAGTCAACGCAGCATGGTTCTTTACTTACATCATAATCAGCAGCTGTATTCACTACATGTATTTTGACTATTACTACTGAAAATTGTTTCAGGCTATTGAATTAAATTCATATTTCAATAACCATTCTAGGTCACTTGTGAATTTTAAAGAAACATTCATAATGAAAAAACATTTTATACAAAATTGACATTTCTTTAACTCGTTGCATTCTAACAACGCCATTATATTTTTTTGGAAATTGTAGTCATTATTCTGATAGTGACATCTTTTAGTTTTATACAAAAATACTAGAATAATATCTATAAATTTTTGTGAAGAAATAGTTTATGAACGAGGAGGAAAAGAGGTGTCTCCATGCTCTAATACATATATATTTCCTGTTTCAAGGCTTAGGGTCTAAGGGGTCAAGATAAGAATATTATGGGTCGTGGTAGTGCAGTGGTTAGTGCCTTGGCTTCCCAGCCAAAGATCATGGATCAATCCCAATTTGGTACAGGATTGTTTTTTCCATTCCAAACCGGCTCTTGTGGTCGACCCAGCCACAGAAATTGGGTACCAGAAAAAAATAGGAGAAGTAAAGGCGGCCGGCACTATGTGCCGTGGGTCACAAAATAAAATGGGCCTAACATTGCTTCCCATACGCCGCATGGCATGAAACAGATCCTTTACTCACTTTGTTCTTTAAAATAACGGCTTGAGGTAGTTTTGATTAGAGATCTTGGCTGAAAATCAAATATCACCGAAAAGCTAAACATAGCCATTTTGTCAATTGGCGATACATACTTAAACTATGATATATTAAGCGTGCAATAGAGGTAGGGCTGAAAATGTTACATCAAGGTGCAGGAGTCAGTGACTCATAACTAGCTGCTTGCATCAGGGTCAGTGAACCAACATTTAAACTTTGATATATTATGTGTGCTATAGAGGTGCATAACAATGTTACCGGCAGGTTAGTTAGTTACCAATCGCAAGCGATGTTTGTGACATCAGACTGTTTTTGTCTTTCTGATGTAACTTGCGCTGTAGTTGGATGATAGTGAGGAAGAAGCTGCGCTGGTCATCAAATTCACTCTGCTCTTGGCAGCCCAATGCCATTCTTATATAGATACAGGTCTTCTTCAGTTGTCTCACTGCTCTGTACAGTGTGTTGGCAATTGTCGGCAGTGCTTGTAAGAATCTTCTCCTCATGTCCACAAGCGCCTTGCACTCAATGAGCAAGTGTCAAACTGTTTCATCAGAATGAACACTAGTGCAGCCTTTTTCCAGGGCCACTACTTGGAGGTGAAATATGGTCTTGTGTCAGCTCTGAATGACTGAGCCTGATGCAAGCAGCCAGCTATGAGTCGATGTCCCGTGTCAGCTCTGAATGACTGAGCCTGATGCAAGCAGCCAGCTATGAGTTGTCTTGTGTCAGCTCTGAATGACTGAGCCTGATGCAAGCAGCCAGCTATGAGTCGATGTCCCGTGTCAGCTCTGAATGACTGAGCCTGATGCAAGCAGCCAGCTATGAGTCGATGTCCCGTGTCAGCTCTGAATGACTGAGCCTGATGCAAGCAGCCAGCTATGAGTCGATGTCCCGTGTCAGCTCTGAATGACTGAGCCTGATGCAAGCAGCCAGCTATGAGTTGTCTTGTGTCAGCTCTGAATGACTGAGCCTGATGCAAGCAGCCAGCTATGAGTCGATGTCCCGTGTCAGCTCTGAATGACTGAGCCTGATGCAAGCAGCCAGTTATAAGTCGATGTCCCGTGTCAGCTCTGAATGACTGACTAAGCCTGATGCAAGCAGCCAGCTATGAGTTGTCTTGTGTCAGCTCTGAATGACTGAGCCTGATGCAAGCAGTCAGCTATGAGTTGTCTTGTGTCAGCTCTGAATGACTGAGCCTGATGCAAGCAGCCAGCTATGAGTCGATGTCCCGTGTCAGCTCTGAATGACTGAGCCTGATGCAAGCAGCCAGTTATAAGTCGATGTCCCGTGTCAGCTCTGAATGACTGACTAAGCCTGATGCAAGCAGCCAGCTATGAGTTGTCTTGTGTCAGCTCTGAATGACTGAGCCTGATGCAAGCAGCCAGCTATGAGTCGATGTCCCGTGTCAGCTCTGAATGACTGAGCCTGATGCAAGCAGCCAGCTATGAGTTGTCTTGTGTCAGCTCTGAATGACTGAGCCTGATGCAAGCAGCCAGCTATGAGTCGATGTCCCGTGTCAGCTCTGAATGACTGAGCCTGATGCAAGCAGCCAGTTATAAGTCGATGTCCCGTGTCAGCTCTGAATGACTGACTAAGCCTGATGCAAGCAGCCAGCTATGAGTTGTCTTGTGTCAGCTCTGAATGACTGAGCCTGATGCAAGCAGCCAGCTATAAGTCGATGTCCCGTGTCAGCTCTGAATGACTGAGCCTGATGCAAGCAGCCAGCTATAAGTCGATGTCCCGTGTCAGCTCTGAATGACTGAGCCTGATGCAAGCAGCCAGCTACGAGTCGATGTCCCGTGTCAGCTCTGAATGACTGAGCCTGATGCAAGCAGCCAGTTATAAGTCGATGTCCCGTGTCAGCTCTGAATGACTGAGCCTGATGCAAGCAGCCAGCTACGAGTCGATGTCCCGTGTCAGCTCTGAATGACTGAGCCTGATGCAAGCAGCCAGTTATAAGTCGATGTCCCGTGTCAGCTCTGAATGACTGACTAAGCCTGATGCAAGCAGCCAGCTATGAGTTGTCTTGTGTCAGCTCTGAATGACTGAGCCTGATGCAAGCGGCCAGCTATAAGTCGATGTCCCGTGTCAGCTCTGAATGACTGAGCCTGATGCAAGCAGCCAGCTATAAGTCGATGTCCCGTGTCAGCTCTGAATGACTGAGCCTGATGCAAGCAGCCAGCTACGAGTCGATGTCCCGTGTCAGCTCTGAATGACTGAGCCTGATGCAAGCAGCCAGTTATAAGTCGATGTCCCGTGTCAGCTCTGAATGACTGAGCCTGATGCAAGCAGCCAGCTACGAGTCGATGTCCCGTGTCAGCTCTGAATGACTGAGCCTGATGCAAGCAGCCAGTTATAAGTCGATGTCCCGTGCCAGCTCTGACTGAGCCTGATGCAAGCAGCCAGCTACGAGTCGATGTCCCGTGTCAGCTCTGAATGACTGAGCCTGATGCAAGCAGCCAGCTACGAGTCGATGTCCCGTGTCAGCTCTGAATGACTGAGCCTGATGCAAGCAGCCAGCTATGAGTCGATGTCTTGTGTCAGCTCCTTCACTGTGCAATATCTTCAGCACCAGCTTGACATTTAAATTAATGGCTACTCTACTAGTTATCATTGGTATACTTAGATGCCATTATAAAGAACACACCAAATTTGTAAAAATTATATAAAGCAGTCACCTTACAAAGCTTGACAGTGTGGACAATTTCCAGAATACACTGAGTACAGAAACAATGCAGACAGACTAAATTATGAGCATCGAAAGTGTGCAGACATCTTCTGATACTTTGCTGACATATTATGCTCAAAACTGCAGAAAGAGAAATGAAACGCAAGGGTAGTTTCGGAGGATGGTAATTACAAGCAAAGCAGCAAGCCTGATCAAAGAAAGTAAGTAGCATTTCCTTTGCAGAATGTCGCTTCTTACAACCGCCAGCCTATTTGGCTGTTATAAGTTTCTTGGTAAGTGTGCAGTACAGTAGGTTGCCATTACTTTCCATACACGGAGGAGCGAGAGAAAAAAACAGGACACGAGTTAGATTTGAACCTGGTGTGTAGAGATTGTGAAATGGACGCTTCACCACTAGGCCACACAACCTTCTACGATCTCAAAGACGAGTGTATTTTAATATGTTTTCAGAGTGTTTCAACTAAAATTGTCTTTCGACTGTTGTTGGTACTTTATTTAGGAGTGTGGATTGGACAAATTGTACATGGACATCACTAAAAACTTTTTTGTTAAAGGAATGATAACATTCTAGGCCCCACAGTACGATGAATATGAAAGCTATTTGTAATGTTAACTAAGGTTACATCCAGTTTGTTTAAGTAGTTCTTGTATAACAAAAAGGTATAGGGAATTATAATGTTTTTTTATAATACTGAAACAATTTTCTGACATTTGATTTAAAAGCACTGTTACATAGCTTGAATATTTTCACTGATTTTCTTACCAAAATACATTACAATTCATAATTATATTTCAGCACTTGTATGCACAGCCTGGTTTTTATTACTTCCATGTCATTGCACTTTTGACTTTCAACTTTGCACTACTTCTGCTTGGAACAATCTTATCTGGTTTTATTTTTTTCACTATGCATGAAATACAAATCACATTTTGTGTGTGTTTCCTGGACTAATAGTAAACTGTTAGAAATTAGAATGCAATATATATCCATTAGCTTTTGTACATCATTTTGTCCATAGTATCAATGATTTTCGATTTTTTTTAAACTACAAAACAATGTTCTTCATTGGTACTGACTGCACCCTACATGAAACATTAAGACCATTTCTGTGATAAACAATAAATGAATTGCTTAAGCAATCTTATTGATTGAATTAGCTGAGAAACAATAGTTGACCAAAGCTACCGAGAAGTTTGTTTTTAAAAGGAAAGCAGAAGAAACTTTTGTTGCTTGAATTAGTTAAAACAATTTTGTTAACATTTTCCAGTCTGGCCTAGTTTTCAGATGTGGGTTTTACACAGAATTGAACTTCTTTTGAATATCCACGTGTAAAGTAGATACGTAATCATTAGCATGATCAAATAATAAGTAATTTCTCAGCTTGTGTGGTCATAATTCCATCACACAAAAAGTCATAAGTTTAATACTTTTCCAATGATATATATACTGATGAAACGGAAAAGACACTGCATTACATAGAAGCTGCGAAGGCATGTTAAATTCTTGCCACATTAGATTGTTCTAAAAACTAATCTTGCATCTACGCAATATATCGAAACGTAGATTTCAGTCAAATCGGACGACAGATTTAAGTCGAATCGGAATGTAGATTTAAGTAGAATCCAACGTTAATGAATGTATTGTGGATCATCATCCCACATGGCATGGGACTGTAAAGGTTTAATGTCAGTAGTCGTATATACATTTTCAATCATTTGTTGATGAATGCAGCACAGATCATTTTATTTGATGTAAACAGTACAAACGTAGTGTATTAACTTTATTACAGCGTTTTTTTATTTGCTAGAATTTATGCCGCTACATTTTCTGCATAGTGAGTAGGCTAGATTATTATTTCATCCACGATAGATAACAACTTAGGCCTTATCGAATTCAAAATATGTCTCCAGACTGGAAGTCTAACCTAGCTGCTCAACCAGCCACTCGCTTTATTGATGTATGCACTACAGCAGTGCTCTTCAACCTAGGCGCCAGCGCCAAGTAGTGGGCAATTTTAGCTTTCAGCTGGGCGGTAACAGAATAATGACATGCTGAATTAAAAACACAACCTGAGGAAACTATCGCAGAATACCAGCTAACCAACAAAAGTGGTAATTTTTAGAACCTGTATTTTTCCTGTGGCGGCATACGTCTGTGAAACATGGACAGTTACCCGAAACATCAAGGAAGAGAAGTTCTTCAAGTCAAAATGTTATAGAAAGGTCCTCTGAATAACGTGGACCGAAAAAATGAAGAATACATACATTCAGTAAGAGTTGGGCATAGAGGAGAACTGGTTCATAAATTCAAGACACAAAGGTATTGAGGAAGGTATGGTGCTGGACAAGAAAGGCAAAGGCAGACCAAGAAGACAATGGCACCAAGTTGTCAAGAACATGCTTGGGAATGACTTTAGAACAGGTTAGAAATTTGACAAGAGATCGGATTTCTTTCAGACAAACTGGGATAAGAGCGGTGTTCTACATGATGATTAAAAACATCCAAAGTGCACAGACTCAGTGGTTGATCGCAGAATTTTCTTCAACTTAAATTGTAGCGGGCGGTAACAATAATTTAGCCTCACAAAAGATCAAGAAGTGGGCGCTAGTTATACAAAGGTTGAAGAGCACTGACTATGCACACTCTCTTTAGTCGCCTTTTATGACATCCTTGGCAGGTTACAGCAGTCCTATTATTTTCAATCCGGGTACCACTCAGGTGTTGCTAACTTAAGCAATTCATTAAGCTCTCTGTGTCTGTGTGGTGAAAGTAGAACAGAAATATTTGTTGATGTAAGGTGGCTGGCTCTGTCGCTGATCTCAACCTAGGTAGGCTTATTTTTTCATCAATCCCTAAGGACATCAGGAATCAATAATATAATGTTCACTGGTCGTCCATTCATGGTAGCAGTTATTATATCAAATCAATGTTCGTCGCTTATTTTGAGGCATAAGCCATTGACGGCCCTCCTCCAGCAAGTTCGAACTAGAGGTGCCCTTTCTGTCTAATTCCAGTTGAGGTCCAGGGATCGTAGTTTATTTTCACAGTTTCATCTCCATGTGTTTCTTGGTCTACCTCTCTTCCTATTCCTCCATGGATTCAGGACCTGTCTGGTCATGTTTGATGGTTCTTTCCAAAGCATGATTTCTATCCAACCCCATTTCTTACTTTGATTTGTTGCTGTACTGGTTGTTTGCTCCTTCCCCATAGATCTTATTTCCTCACCATGTTTTGACAGCTTGTAGCCATTATCCTCCGTGGACATTCATGGACAAATGACTGAAGTTCTCTGAGTATTGCTAAACAATTATTACACATCTTTTGAATTTGAAAGCCAAAAACAATTGATATCTCACAATTTTCAGTTTTAACCTAAGAATTAACACTGCAATATGCAATGGTTCTCTGCCTTTTCCAGATCGAAAACTCTCCCAAATAAACATATGGGGATAAATTCAATACATATTCACACATTTTTAGTATTCTGCGTAACCCATTTTATAAAATCAAACAAATTCCAGTTGGTTATTATATTATTAGTATTGTTTTATGGAGTTTGAATATTTAGCATGGATTAATACAAATTGTTGGTGCTGTTTTTCTGGCAAAAATTAAGAAAATAAAAAAAGGATATATATTTTGCAAATAACAAAATTTTTTTTTTTTAAATATAAGAGAAAGCACAAATAAAACTAATAAAAAAATTGGATTCGGTTGATGTACCTCCACAGGTCTCTTCGTAAACCCCAAAGTGAACAGAGTCACCAGATGTTAAATTATGCATTACAGCAAACAATACACTTGAGCAGATATTCATATTCTAATAGCATGCGTCATTTCCATCAGGCATCTTTAATATCTTGTCATGAGGATGTTGCCATATGAATGTTGGTATAAGAATCTTGGTCTACAAATTTTGATATTAGAATCTGGGCATAAGAATCTTGATTTAAGAATTTTTGAATAAAAGTTTGAATAAAAGAATATTTTTTTTGAAAATCCTGTCCTAAGAATCTTGTTATTATAAGAATTTTGACATAAGAATCTTGATATAAGTCTTTAACTTTAATTAGTTAAAGTCTTATATCAAGATTCTTATGTCAAAATTCTTGATATAAGAATTTTGACATAATATCAGGAGATATGAATCTTGATATAAGAATCTCGGCATTAGATCCGGATATAATAATCTTGGCATAAGATCTGGATAAAAGAATATTGATATAAGAATCTTGGCACAGTAATCTTGATATAACAATCTTGGCATAAGAATCTTGATATAGGCATAATAATCTTGATATAAGAATCTTGGCACAGTAATCTTGATATAAGAATCTTGGCACAGTAATCTTGATATAAGAATCTTGGCATAAGAATCTTGATATAAGAATCTTGTCATAAGAATGTTGCTATAGGAATCTTGGAATAAGAGCACTATCATAATAGGATAATATTCACTGCATGGCCTAAAATATATTGTAAAAACCTCTTCCTTGCACACTCTCTCTCGCTCTCTCTCTCGCTCTCTCTCTCTTCTCGTCTCTTCTCTCTCTCTCTCTCTTCTCTCTCTCTCTCTCTCTCTTCTCTCTCTCTCTCTCTCTTCTCTCTCTCTCTCTCTCTTCTCTCTCTCTCTTCTCTTCTCTCTCTCTCTCTCTCTCTCTCTCTCTCTCTCTCTTCTCTCTCTCTCTCTCACTCTTCTCTTCTCTCTCTCTCTCTCTCTTCTCTCTCTCTCTCACTCTTCTCTCTCTCTCTCTCTTCTCTCTCTCTTCTCTCTCTCTCTCTCTCTCTCTCTTCTCTCTCTCTCTTCTTTCTCTCTCTCTTTCTCTCTCTCTCTTCTCGTCTCTTCTCTCTCTCTCTCTCTCTTCTCTCTCTCTCTCTTCTCGTCTCTTCTCTCTCTTCTCTCTCTCTCTCTCTTCTCGTCTCTTCTCTCTCTCTCTCTTTCTCTCTCTCTCTCTCTCTCTCTCAATATAAATAGGCCCATGTATATGTCAGACACGTTAGTCAAGGTCAGGCATAATATTCTGGCAAGACCCCTCACTTCAACTACCTCATAACTCTCTTTGGAAACAGGCTGTTCTTCTTGGCAGCCTGGCTGATGAGGTGAGGGATCAAATTGATCCCCATAGTAGTGAGCGACATGCAGATGAAGACAAGTATAGCGCAACTGTCTGAATGTCCCCTATCCACCTTCATCAGCACGCTCGGGATGTGAGGAAAGCTACTGCAACCCGCCAATTATAGCCCATTTCAGTGTATACAAAAGGGTAAACTTATTTATTATGAATATTCACAACAGGAATATATATATATGTATTTAAATATATATCGTGCGCACGCTTTTTTCACCCACATGTGCGCACACTTTCTGTCTTTCTCTGTCTTTTTCTATGTCTTTCTTGAATCTAAACATTCAAAGAGATGCACATAATTGTATTGTTTGATCCATTCTATCAGAGATTGCCTTGCAAGTTTAACTTAGAATGTATTATTTGATATATATTAGTTTACCCAGTAAAATGTTTATATATTTATAGTTCACAATCATTTTCTTCCATGTTTTTTATTACCCTTTATGTAATGTGACTTCCTTTTTGTACCATTTCTTAGTTCCATAACTTTAGAAATTATCTCACCAAATCTGCATGCTAGATATTTTTTTAAGGGCCTTGTTTTTTTCTGTGGCCATTTGATGATTGTTGAATGGTTAATTTTTCTAATATGAATGTAGATGAAAGCATGTTTGAGGAGTCAAATTTGTTTAAATGTAAGCAGGAGTCAAAAAGTAACCTTAATGTATGTTGTTAACAGAATATAAGGTTAGTTTTTTACTACCCGTAATACATACATACATGTCAGCTTCAGCCAATGAAAACATGTACACAGTCCAACCAAAACAAACAACAACAAAAGGGAAAAAATGTCACCTTTTATTACATTCATTGAAGGTTGTAGTGCTTATATACTTTTCAACTTGGGCACCACTCAGGTGGTTAGAAAAAATATTTATATACATAATTCATTACAAATTTTGATATACATAATTCATTACAAATTCCCAAATAATAGAAGTGTCTGTGTGCGTCTAATCAATGCAAATCATTCTCATGGAGAAATTATATGGCCTGGTGAGTGAAGAGCACATGAGAGAAGACACAAGATGATGTATAAAACACATTCTAAATGTATATTCAACAGTATAGTAAGCCAAACTACAGGAGGGTGGGGTCGAAAAATTAGAATGCTAATCTCCTATTCTTGAGACATGGGTTTGAACCCTGGTAAAGCCTATGTAGTTTGTTTTTTCTATTAGTCGTGAAATAAGAATCTATCCTGCACGCCGTGCATCAGGTGTAATATCTTCTTTGCCTGCCTGCCTGATTTATCAGTCATGCATATTTTGTACTATTTAGTTCAATCTTCTTTTGTAGAAGTAATCTGTGTGTTATTGTTTGTCTATTCTTGAGTATATGACTAAGCATAAGCTCATTTATAGTAGATGTACTTTTTTAATTAATTATATTTGTAATTAACCCTTTCCAGCTCATAGGCGCTGAAAAAACATTTTCACCTGTTATGATCAAAACCGACTTCTAAAAAATGCGTATGCGTTTGGTGATTCAGTTTTTGTTGAATTTTATTTTTGTTAATGGCTTAACACGATTGTGGCGTCCACACTTGCGCAACTGATATTTGACTATAAGATTATCTCCGATAGGTAGACATTTGCGAAAGTTGTGATGTTTGAAAGTCGAATCAAATATCGCAAGAAAAATTAAAGCCAAGAAATTATTTATTATTTGATCAGTCCAATGCTCGTGCATCTGGATTATTCATGGATATTCAATACATACCTGATTCAAACTTTGACTGGACACATAATATGAAAGGTATGTGTAAAGGAATTGATGGATATATTAATAAAACACACAACGTGGTGAGTAAAAAAGTGTTTACTCTCCAATTTTCACCTCTGCATTAATGCTATTTGACACTTCATACTAATCTTTATAATGAATACTTCATGTCATAAATAGTTTAATTATGTGTCTTACAATGCTTAGATTGTAATTTTATCTCAATTTTTTCAATATTAATCCATTTAAAAAAAATAAAACTTTGATGTACAGAATTCAGCACTTGGACTTGCACTGAATGACATAAATCTGCAAAATTATCCAAAACTGGAAAGGGTTAAGTGTCAAATGTGGTTTCTGAATATAACAAGAAAAGACACATTTCCAACTATTGTAGAGCATTTCAAGAGCTGGATAAATTAATATTTTAGAGCTGTCACTTTGTTTGAAATGCATATGATTTTTATATACATTAAAAAAAATTATAATCTAAATATATTGTCATAATGGAGACCAAAACAGTTGGCTCTAGGAACAGTAGTGAAGCGTTAGAATAGACATGATAGGCTGTTTCCCCAAAAATGTTGTGAATAATTAGAGAAAACATATTTTGGAATAAAGCAGATGTGAAATAAATTAGAAGTTGAAATTGTAATGATCACTTTTGTTTAAGCATAGTGACATATTAGCAAATTCGCGAAGCAGCAAAGCTGAATGCATCCAGCCTAACACAGCGTAGTAATCAGGTCGTTTGGTAGCTAGGATATGGTCATTAGCACGATATTTTTTTCTCACAGCCCAATAGCCACAAATTGAGTCGGCCTTCCCTGGCTGGATTTCTATTTTTAGAACAGGGGAACAATTATATTGCTTTATGTTCATGACTCGGCTTACCCTAAAAATTATCATCGCACTTCGCTACTGTCTAGGAAACTTGATATATCGTAATAATTACATTTTTATGCTGAAGCCGTTTGGTTGGTGTAATAGAGCACTCGCTTTTCACAGCAAAGGTGCGTGGTTCAAGTTCCATAACAGTATATTCCAGTCAGCCCAGCTGTAAATGGGTACCTGGCTTACCGTTATAGAAGCAAAAGAAAGAGAGGAACTGGTCACCTCACCTCGCAGACATGCAGCTGTGGATTAGCCCAATGATATCTCTTAACACTTCATTTCCTGACCAGCAGTTATTGCTGTGGGGCTGCCTTTACTTTTTTTACGCTGAAGTCATTTTAGTCTGGCTTAAAAAAGACATTGAAATATGTTTTTTCTCAAAGAGGAAAAACAAACACATTTGGGAGGAAATTGAACATGGATTGCCATCATGTAATTGTGCTGAATAAATATGTCACCTGAGTAATGTGTGGGATTAAAGAATAGGACCACTGTAATTTCTCTAGCATGTTGTAAAAAGAGACTAAAGAAGGTTGTCCATGACAACACCATTGCTACACAAACTGCCAAAGTGTGTTCACATACAGGCTTCCTGTATGAGGCCAGTTGTAGTGGTATGATTCGTATTGAAAGGAAAAGGGGAAATAAGTCTTCAATGGATGTGTACATGTCACTTTCTATTGCCATTGTTGCCTATTCAATTGAACGGATTCAATACAGGGGAAGCAAACATCATAAATAATACCAGGTGTTTCTTCACCAGGTACAATTTTTTGGTCACCACTTTTAGGACAATCTGCTGGACTTTCAGTTTATTTTAAATGTACTATTAATCATCATACATTTATTTAATCAGTCGGAATGAAGTGTGGATTCTGCATGTTAAATTCTGCTGCAACAATTACAGCTTACCTAAACACTAAGCTCACTTTATCATCCTTGGATAATTTGTCAGACATCTCTTAAGCCTGCAAACAAATGGTAGACCAAACAAATTTATATCAAGGTGCATAAATTGAACCTGAAGAAAATATAAGAATCGGGTGTTATTTCATGTATAAGTAGATTATAAATACGTGTAACAAATTATCCCATTTTGATTGAGTAGATTAGAAATAGGCCCTATATAAAAATGTGTCTCATTATTTTTGTGTGAGTAGATTAGAAACAAATAAGAATTTATTTCATTTTGTGTGAATAGATTAGAACCATATAATAATTTATTTCATTAATTTGTGTGAGTAGATTAGAAACAAATAAGAATTTATTTCATTTTGTGTGAATAGATTAGAACCATATAATAATTTATTTCATTAATTTGTGTGAGTAGATGAGAAACATAAAGCATTATTTATTTAATATTTGTATGAGTTAACCTGAAGGAAGTATAATTATATACCAATCTTATCTGAGTAGATTAGAAACAATTGTTATAAATTATTCCATGTTGTATAAATAGACATTACATTTTTTTTTAATGTATCCTATGCTGTGTGAATAGATTAGAAACAAATATCATAATTTTTCCCATTTTGTAAAAATAGAACAGAAATATAAAAAAAATATACCGTATTGTGTGAGTAGACCTGAAATAAATGAAAAAAATTATCCCATGTTGTGTGAGTAGACCTGAAATAAATGAAAGAAATTATCCCATGTTGTGTGAGTAGACCTGAAATAAATGAAAGAAATTATCCCATGTGTGAGTAGACCTGAAATAAATGAAAGAAATTATCCCATGTTGTGTGAGTAGACCTGAAATAAATGAAAGAAATTATCCCATGTTGTGTGAGTAGACCTGAAATAAATGAAAGAAATTATCCCATGTTGTGTGAGTAGACCTGAAATAAATGAAAGAAATTATCCCATGTTGTGTGAGTAGACCTGAAATAAATGAAAGAAATTATAACGTGTTGTGTGAGTAGACCTGAAATAAATGAAAGAAATTATCCCATGTTGTGTGAGTAGACCTGAAATAAATGAAAGAAATTATAACGTGTTGTGTGAGTAGACCTGAAATAAATTATCCTGATTTGTGTAAGTAAAGATGAAAGAAATTATCTTATAATAATGTATAATGTAGTTTATTTTTCACATTAGATTGTAATCAAATATTGAACAAAGTTACAATGAGTTTTCTTCCTACAACTACCCTTGAATAATTACTATTAGTTTTATTAATATTAAGAAATAACTTAACAATGGAAATTTCAACTTGCTCCTGCAGGCCTTCAACGCAAAACAAAAATTCAAATAATATAGAGGAAATCACCTTACTAGAAGAACCTCGCAAGTTTGATTCAACTGGTATGTTCCACTGGTGTCCAGACAGGCCGCTCAATGAGACTCTGCTGGTGAGTCAACATACTTCTTCTTCTTTCTTGTTACATGTGAGGTTGTTGAAACATCACATCTGACTATATTATCATTTGTCGGTTTCCATTTCTGTCTGTGCTTTACCAGTGTTTCTGTCTCTGTCTAGGCCAGGGATCTTCTTCTTCTTTCTTGTTACATGTGAGGTTGTTGAAACATCACATCTGACTATATTATCATTTGTCGGTTTCCATTTCTGTCTGTGCTTTACCAGTGTTTCTGTCTGTGCTTTACCAGTGTTTCTGTCTCTGTCTAGGCCAGGGATCTTCTTCTTCTTTCTTGTAACATGTGAGGTTGTTGAAACATCACATCTGACTATATTATCATTTGTCGGTTTCCATTTCTGTCTGTGCTTTACCAGTGTTTCTGTCTGTGCTTTACCAGTGTTTCTGTCTGTGCTTTACCAGTGTTTCTGTCTGTGCTTTACCAGTGTTTCTGTCTGTGCTTTACCAGTGTTTCTGTCTGTGCTTTACCAGTGTTTCTGTCTGTGCTTTACCAGTGTTTCTGTCTGTGCTTTACCAGTGTTTCTGTCTGTACTTTACCAGTGTTTCTGTCTGTGCTTTACCAGTGTTTCTGTCTGTGCTTTACCAGTGTTTCTGTCTGTGCTTTACCAGTGTTTCTGTCTGTGCTTTACCAGTGTTTCTGTCTGTGCTTTACCAGTGTTTCTGTCTGTGCTTTACCAGTGTTTCTGTCTGTGCTTTACCAGTGTTTCTGTCTCTCTGTAGGCCAGGGGTCCACTTCTTCTTCTTCTTTGTCTTCCTCCTCCTGCTTCTCCTTTGTCATGACACTTTCAGGTGTCAACTTGAATGTATTTAAAGAAAACTGGTTAGAAATAAGCTATTGGTATTTACATGGAACTGGTCCAGGAATGGCATTGGGGTTGGCCATATGTGCTTTCTTCTTCGTATGTTGGACACCTTTGTTAGTTCTGCAAACACATTCATCAGCATTTTCTATCTTTCATTTGTTTAACTGTGTCATGTGCAGTCTAAAGATCACTACCTGCTCAGCGTGGTTGAGCTGGTAATATGTGTCCTGCTTCCTACTCATCCCTGTATCTACACCATCTTTTCTTGACAAGCTGTCGGCCTCTTCATTGCCATGTATGTTGCAATGAGATGGAATCCACTGCATCACAACTCTCTTGAACAGCCTACATAGTTTATAGAGTGTTTCTCTTAGTTCCTTGAGGTCTGTATTGTTTTGGCTCCCCAATGCCACAACTACTTACAGTGCATCTGTGAAGAATACCTTTCTTAGAACTTCTTCTTTTTCTGCATCAATCAACTGAAGCTATGCTTCTAGTCCAGAGAGGTTCATGAAGGAGACTGCGTTTCAGGTCTTCGCCGGTCTCCCACAGCTTTTCGAGCATGGTCGGCCCTCCCAGGCCAGACTGCCTCTCTTTGGACTGTATAGGTAGAGCAGTCCTGCAGAATATGTTCTGGTATTTGCTTGCGTGCTCCACAATTGCAAGTGGCAGTGTCTCCGAGACCCATTCTGTATAAGTCTACAATGTCTCGTTCCGAGTCTGAAGATCTTTGTCTGTCCATCTCTGCCAAGTTTGTCTGTACTTTCATTTTCTGGCTTGTATTCTTTGTGCTGGTCTCTCCATTCCGTTGTCATAGATAGTTTGATGAGTGTCTTTGCTTCTTTATAGCTCTGTGGATGGCGAGTCTGTGTCCCTCCACTTCAGCTCACCTACTTTCTTGTTTTCAGGGATCCCACAGGGGGCCAGAATCCACTATAGGACTAAATATGTTTTTTGAGACAGCAATCATATGTTGTATTTTATTTCACGTGAGAGTCTATCCTGTTTGAGGCTTGAGATGGCATGGAGTACACTCCTGAAGTCTGTTAAAATGACCATTTTCCTTGTAGTACTTCTGCTGCAATTTTCAAGGCATCTCCCTCTGCTCTGAAGATGCTTGAAACTTTTTGGTCACCACTAATAGCTGTCTTTGTGTGCTGTTTTTTCTGTTACTATTTCTCATGGGTTCCAGAAAGCAAGGATTCAGTGGATACTGTCACATTGTAACATCAAAGGAAACGTGGATACCGACAGTCTAGCCAAAGAGGGAACGAAACTCATACAGGAAGAATACCTGGTCAGTTATCAGGTCATAATGATTTTATGAAGACAATCACAAAAGTCGATGTGTTGTCGGTTCTCTGAAAAAGAATGACGGCCGATCAATCTGCTCCTTGAAGTGAATCAGTTAAACTAAAAAGTACTTTGTTCTTGCGGGAAGTAGATGAGTTTGTATATTTATTCAACCAGTAACAGTGGTTCTTTCCTTATTTATATTAACTGTTACTAGTGAGTAATGGGGCATCTGATTAGTGTTGTTGTAGAGCACTCACTTTTCACTATGGGGTTCAAGTTCTGCTACGGGAACACTCCAGTAAACCCATATATAAAGGGGTTCATTTGTAAATGGGTACCTGGCCTAGGATTGGTGAAGGAATAGCAGTTACTGCTCCACCAAAAATGGGTTCTGGAATTTCCTCCAGCTGTTGAAAAATTTGGTCTGTGTTAATTTTAACAACTAAATATTAAATGTGTGGCAGTAGATGTCTAAGAGGCGGTACCATGAGCCGGTAATCTTCAGACTGAAGGCGGTGCAGAATGACGGAAACCTGTCTGAGTTGTCATTTGCATTTCCACTGCCGAACGAGCCCAGGACCGATTCATAACCACTACGCCAGGGCCCTGAAACTGCGTTGAAATCACCCAGTAGGATGAATTCATTGGCCAGATTGCCTGAGGTTGAGCCTCGTTTGTGGGGGCGTAGATAACTATTATTGTGAGATGACTATGTTTATGTTTTAGCCGTGCCCAGAAGGGCAGAGATGGTGTGCCCGGATACTCTACTGTCTCTGAGTGGGGGTCTTATGAATAAGGCTGCTCTATTTCTATGCACCAGAGGGCATGTTGGCCTTGGCCCTTTAGTCTTAGTTCAGTGACACCAACGATTGCAATGTTGAATTGACCTAGTATTCTGGCCAGCGCCGTGACATAGCCAGTAACGTTTAGTGTCAGTATATTCCATGATGCGACCCTCATTGAGTCCCACATATCGGGGGACAGCGCTGCTACTGGCAAGGGTGCTGGGGACATATTTTGATATAGATTCGCAACCTCCGTTAGGGTTTGAATGAGATGTAAAACTAATGGTTGAGTGGATGATGTTTGTATGAGATGTAAAACTAATGGTTGAGTGGATGATGTTTGTATGAGATGTAAAACTAATGGTTGAGTGGATGATGTTTGTATGAGATATAAAACTAATGGTTGAGTGGATGATGTTTGTACTTACTTACTTAGTCGCTCCTCTTCTACCGTGAGGATGATGTTTGTATGAGATATAAAACTAATGGTTGAGTGGATGATGTTTGTACTTACTTACTTAGTCGCTCCTCTTCTACCGTGAGGATGATGTTTGTATGAGATGTAAAACTAATGGTTGAGTGGATGATGTTTGTACTTACTTACTTAGTCGCTCCTCTTCTACCGTGAGGATGATGTTTGTATGTGATGTAAAACTAATGGTTGAGTGGATGATGTTTGTATGATATGTAAAACTAATGGTTGAGTGGATGATGTTTGTACTTACATACTTAGTCACTCCTCTTCTCCCGTGAGGATGATGTTTGTATGAGATGTAAAACTAATGGTTGAGTGGATGATGTTTGTATGAGATGTAAAACTAATGGTTGAGTGGATGATGTGTGTATGAGATGTAAAACTAATGGTTGAGTGGATGATGTGTGTATGAGAGGTGTATTAACTATCTGCTCAATTATGACATGACTAGTAAATTTTTTCTGTATTCCACAACTGTAGCAGGAATACTTGAATTAATGTTTGTTAGTTAGTTAGTTTTCTTTCCACTTGTGCTGTTGAGCGTTGTGGGGAGCTTAAGTCGTCTATCCTGCGCCAAGTGCGTTGCGTCGGTTAGTGTGAGTCCATGTCTCTGTACAATAACTCTGTCATTCAATCACCTGCTTCGTGGCAGCCACCTTGCCCTGTAGCCAGATCTACCAGCGTTGTAAGCCATCAGGGGAAGTTGATGAGGGTGCATCCTCATGAGATGACCAAACAAACTTATTTTCTGCCTGGAAATGTATTCGGCACAAAACGTAGTGCCGACCATATTTCAAATGATGTCGTTTCGCATTCTGTCTCTCCTGGTAACACTGATGACATTCCTCAAACACTTCATTTCACACGTTGATATTCTATTCTAACGTGCCCTTAATGAATTAATATTACATTTATATATATTGGTACTAATGTTGTTGTCTTCATTTTTTTTTCAAAGACCTTGGTCGATGACTGAGAAAATAATCGGTGACCATGACACATTACCACATGCGTCAGAGGAGTCACAAACTCCCTCAATCACCCTGTGGTCATCCATCAGATGATGCTTCAGCTCTGATTCTTGATTTTTATTCTGGCTTCTATGGTTCTCCAAGCTGTCTTTGATCTTTCCTAATACACCTTCTCTCTGTGGTCCCATATGAAACCGATTCTTGCACTTTAAGAACTTCTATATACACAAGAGCACCAAAAAATCCTGATCATGGTTCTGAATATTTATGTTTTTTTCCAGGATCGAAGTCAGGCGTCTGCCAGTGGCCTGTGCAACCATGTTGTTGTGTGTCTGTTTGCTGATGCTACCTCTCCTCTGATTGGACTGCGAAACTTAGTGATGCCTCTCAGAGCCAGCAACTTCCATTACCATGAACTGAAGCATACGATAATTGTTGGGAATTTGGAATACCTACACAGGGAGTGGAAAACGCTGCAGAACTTTCCAAAGCTGTCCATTTTACCGGTGATTTCCTTTTCAGACTTGTGCCTTGGGAGTAACTCGAGACCGTCATTAATTTTCAATAATGATTGAGATAATAATGAAAAGAGAGTTTGTAACTCCTTGGCTGTCATGGCGATACACATCTGCATCAGTAACTATGTCAGAATCAGTATTTATATCAACATCAGTGTTTATGCCAGAATCAGTATTTATGTCAACATCAGTGTTTGTGTCAATATCAGTATTTGTCAGAATCAGTATTTCTGTCAACGTCAGTATTTCTGTCAACATCAGTATTTCTGTCAACATTAGTGTTTCTGTCAACATCAGTATTTCTGTCAACATTAGTGTTTCTGTCAACATCAGTATTTCTGTCAACATCAGTGTTTCTGTCAACATCAGTATTTCTGTCAACAGTATTTCCGTCAACATCAGTATTTCTGTCAACATCAGTATTTCTGTCAACAGTATTTCTGTCAACAGTATTTCTGTCAACATCAGTATTTGTCTTACACATAATAAAAGAAAAGATAAATACATCAAAAACAGATATGAAAACATTTTTAAAATGTGAAAGGGTACTTAGCAGGATGCAGCATATGCGCTCATCAATGGTTAGAGCACAAGTGAAATCTTTAGCCGTTGAGTTCAAGTGGCTGGCCAGGAAAGTGTATGAAGTGAGAAAAGTAGGTAAAGGCAGTTAGTGGCCAAACAAGAAATGACCAGATGGTGATGTGTGTACACATAAATCATCTAACTGAAAAACAAATATGAAGAAGAAAGACAAATGGAGATAGGGAGGAAATGTGAGAAGATATAAAGCCTAGGTATAAAAAGTGTTGATGGCAGAAGGTCAGTCTGTTAACAAACTCGAATCAATGCTGATAGGTATAAAAAGTGTTGATGGCAGAAGGTCAGTCTGTTAACAAACTCGAATCAATGCTGATAGGTATAAAAAGTGTTAATGGCAGAAGGTCAGTCTGTTAACAAACTCGAATCAATGCTGATAGGTATAAAAAGTGTTAATGGCAGAAGGTCAGTCTGTTAACAAACTCGAATCAATGCTGATAGGTATAAAAAGTGTTAATGGCAGAAGGTCAGTCTGTTAACAAACTCGAATCAATGCTGATAGGTATCAAAAGTGTTAATGGCAGAAGGTCAGTCTGTTAACAAACTCGAATCAATGCTGATAGGTATAAAAAGTGTTAATGGCAGAAGGTCATTCTGTTAACAAACTCGAATCAATGCTGATAGGTATAAAAAGTGTTGATGGCAGAAGGTCAGTCTGTTAACAAACTTGAATCAATGCTGATTATCCGAGGAGCAGGAGACGATGCCTGAGATGGTAGCATCAACCTTTTTCTGGTGTCCAGGACCGTTAAAGTGGCTGGCGATAGGGGAACCATAGTTCATATAGATGTCATTGAGGTATTGTGGGAAGCATGCATACAGTTGCAAACCAGTCTTGTTGATGTATGTTATACCACACTGGTGACATATAATAGAATGAATGAGGTTGCAGGTGAATCCCTCTTTAATGTCAAACACTGCTTTGGAGAAGACCATCGAATGTGTTTGGATGGCATCGGAACATATAACACAGCCATTGGTGTTATTACAAGACATGTTGTCAAGGCGTGGATTAGTGTTCATGTGGCTACTAGCCAACAGGTTTGTTGTAGGCGGCAGGGGAAGGATTAGGAAATCACTTGAGTATGGAAGGATCAGAATAAAAAATAAATGTAGGAATAAGATATTCTGGATAGAAGAGCTGTGAGGGTGGTAGGTAAGGACAAGTTTCACGCGGTCAAAGTGAGCAAGGGTGAGGGAATGTACTGAGGAAGGCAGACTTGTGTTTTTCTTGCCTTAACTGCGATACAAGGCTTATCAGCAGGTTCACCAATATTGGGTTCACAGTGTCAATCCCCATCTCATTAGTCGGGCTGTTATAAGACAGTGTGATATCAGGTGCATGCGTGGGACGTGAGGTGAGGCATTGCTCAGTATGTTGCACCAGACACGTGCTATTGCTTTGTTAGATTGCCACATGATTATTTCTTTGTTGTATCATACTTTCTAAAAGTCGTTTTTATAAATGAGGCCATGTAGAATGGGGGTGGTCCCTTCCACACCTCCAGCCGGCCGATGGGAGACCGTTGTTACACATAGCTGACTTGGGCATGATCTGGTGAGCTGGAACATCCTGGTCCAGTCGAACCATGTGACCAAAACACAGACAGGTAGCGGCGGACCAGAGTGTCTGAGATTGTCTTTGCAGACACTTCAATAATATGGACGAGATCGAACCGCTTGATACAGAAGATGGTTGCGCATGTGAAAAGCATCGAGTCTTGATATGTCCTGTTTAAGTAGGGTCCAAGTCTCTGAACCATACAGGAGGACAGGAATCACACTCCTCTGATAAATATATATTTTGGATCCAAGAGAGAGTCTACCATTATTCCACACATGGCGAAGGTCGTTCATAGTGAATGCAGTAAGTCCGATCTGTCTTAACATGTCAGGTGCACTGCGTCCATCAGATTAAAAAGAACTCCCCAGGTATGTGAATTCATTGGTGCACTCCACCGTGTGACCATGGACAACAATGCTGTGGAAGCCAGTGTCGGAGCCAAGGTTCTGAATTTTTGTCTTGGCCCAAGATATTGATAGGTTCTGTTTTGATGTTTCGAGATCCAGTTTCTCAAGTTTCTCGAGAGACTGTTGCAGAGCCACATTGTCTGGGCTGACAAGGACTATGTCATCAGTATAGGTGAGGTCTGTGATGCGTGTCAATTCCCTGATGGTGGAAGTCAATGCGGTAGAGACTCCAGTGGAGAATCTAGTTGATGACTCAACATAAAAGGTCAGGGGCAAGGACCCAGACCTGCCTGACCTGAAGATGTTGGGAACTTGTCTGAGAGAGTGCCACCAAGGCAGACTCTGGCACCGGTATTTGTGTGTAGCTCACTTATCAAGTTCAACAGTGGGACAGTAGTGCCGATGCCTTGCAGGGGTTTCCAGAGAGCAGACCTATCGACCTTCCCTTGCCTTTGTATAGGGCAACAACTAATCCGTCTCGCCAATCTGCGGAACCTGTAATGAAGTAATGAAGAATTTATTTTTCTATTTAAAGTTAGTTGCCCTTTGCAAGCGATGATGATGACACCATCAGACACTTTTTGTCATCATGATGTTGCTTGCGCTATATTTGTATTATCGTAAGAAAGAAGCTGTGCTGGTTATCAACCTCACTCTCTGGTCCCGAACTACCTTAGGCCAGTGGCAAGACATGTCAAGACGAATGAAGGTAATTCAGGATACAGGCACTCTGGTCCCACCTCTTTTGAGACCAGGTTTCGCTTGAAACCTGTGGGGATCGAACCCATATAGTTTATGTTCATTGCTTTGAGAGGCGGGTGCCTTACCTCTCAACCATAGTAACATTTACACAAACAGTCGTCATTTCAATCACAATGGCATGTTGTGGTCAGGAAACTGCCAGTACATTACTTTTTTCTGCATGGGATGGGCAGGTAATCCACAGACTCTTAATACTTATATCTAGCACTCATAGGGTAATCACTCATGGTAGCCAGTTAGTAAACAGCCGCAGCATTCACGAGAAATTATACTAAATTATTTGTTCAAACAATCATTTATGTATAATTACATATATATGGAATTTTGATGAAGAAAAGAGACACAGTTAATACCTCAATAATTAAACTGAACAGCTTGATGTGGTATAATGACACTTTTCTCTCTTTATTTTCATCCTGAGGTGAGTACAAATTAAGCTGTAGTTTTCTTAATTCTGAACAGATTTGTATGAATCAGATGCTATTGTGAAGATAATTAAAGGTGCTGTTTAACAAGCTCAAGAAGGATTAACTGTTCTGGGCCTCTTATGGTATTCAGTGTACAACAAATATTTATAGGTATGGTCGGACACCATGCTAAGACAAAATCGCATACAAAATCAATCTTATGACCAAAAGGCCTTAATCAGGGACACAACATACAACAAAAATATGGACTAACGAATCATAGAGAAAGGGATGGATACATAAAATACAGATATAAACACATAAATTAGTTTTAAAAAGGTACTTAGCTGGATAGCACATAGGAACTTTTTAACGAGTCTCCTCACCTGTAGATACGTCATTGCAGAGAACTGGCTCCATGACTACCTACATCTACTTCCTAAACCTGGCAAGGACAACACAATTCTAAGTGACTATATAACCTTACAGATTGTCTAGGGCTGAGACATGGACACTAACAAAATCACTAGAAGACAAATTGAGAGTGACCCAGACCTCCCTTGAGAAACGCTTGGTTGAAATCACTCTCTGGAACCAACGTGTGCAAGGTCTCCACAATTCTAACATAAGACAATTGCCCCTGGTGAATAATGCAGTAATCCACGCTGAGAAGGCAAAACAGATGAGCAGGTCACATGTTACAACGAAACGATGGAGCACAGCGACAGCAGTCTGGTACCCCCCAAGGTAAGAAGAGACAGCGGGAAAGGCCTCCAATGCCTTGGTTAGACTCCCTTGCTGTACATTGCAACATTCGAGGTGCCTCTAAAGAAGTACTTACAACGCACTGGACTTACGTGGCCCAAGACAGGGTCGCTGGAAATGAAGTTGGAACCCGCAGCTTCCCCGAGGAACGGGTCATTAAGATCAATAATGTTTATGGCAAATACTAGAGAAAATAGTGGACAGAATAGCCATGGCCCATGTAAAGAAGGAACATGTCCTTCCTGCTAATCTGGATAGTTCCAGATCAATGAAGGAGACACACATCAGTGTCTTCTATGTTTATTCTGTTGAACATACGATATCTGAGTCTAATTTCTAATTCTATTGTAATGAAAAAAAGATTGATAACTTTTTCTTGCCCTTAAACATCATATTCCCAATGTCTAGGGCTCACCGTTAAACCGTGCCAATCTCAGGGCTGTGAACATCAACCTCTGTGACATGTGTGTCATTGTGTCTGCCAAGGACCGCAACATGGAAGACCCTAATTTGGTAGACAAGGAAGCTATTCTCTGCTCACTCAACATCAAGGCCATGACTTTTGATGACACAATGGGTCTCATGCAGTCATCCAGTAGTAAAAGTACGGCTGTTTTGTATGTCCATGTTTGTACTCTACCATCAGGTTTTGGGACATATTGTGGGCCTTTTCAATCACACGAATGACACATGCCTTGAAAAGTTCTGTGCTCCTGAAGTAAAAGTCAAAGTGGCTGCAACAAAACATGAAAACAAATGGCGATAGACAAATGCAGGCTCCCAAGAGTCTCCCTAAGCAGACACAGAATCATGAGTTTTGGATAGTCTCCCTAAAGCAGACACAGACATCAGAGATAAAGTGTTAGGAACGTCATTGGGATCAAGATGCTGAGCAGCACATGAGCTGCAGCGGTCAGCGACCCATAGCTGACTGCTAGCGTCAGGGCCAGCGAACCAGAGCTGCCAAGACCCTTCTACACCTCCACGCGGTGATCCTGGATAACAGGCTGCAGCAGGGAAGACTGGCTAAGGAGAAGGGATTGAAGAGGGAATGCTAACCCGGTACCCAAAAAATGCTTGCTCAAGTCGGATGTGTTGGACCGAAAAGTGCAAGTATCACAGTCAAGCTGTAAACTACGACACAACACATTCCGATCTCTGGACTGCATTCTGCTACTTAAGCCCTTTCGAGGTTTGGTAGTGAGAGATTGAGAACGAACGAAGCCAAGCCAAGTAACATCATTGTTCAGGTCTCGGCTTTGAGGTGCGATGATCAACTCCCTTCATCATTGCCTTGCTTTCCTTAACTGTCATTCAGGTGCCCCATTACATCTAGGTAGTCTAGAACATGATTTGACAATGACACAAACAGGCTGCTTTGCTGTGAAAGACAATGGACACTGAGATGTGACATCTCTGGCAACATTCTGCACTAGTGTTGCCTCGCTAAGAGAATAGCAATAGTAGAGAGAATGCAAACCATGTTTCAGAAGTCTGACAGATATAACAGCCTCACTGTAAACATTCAGGACGAATGCAGAAGAAGATGTTCAATTACAGGGAAATGGAGGAATGAAAATCTGTCAATGTTGTTTTAAAAGCAATGTTGCTTTATTGATGTAAATCTTGGACAATACTTACTTACTTTTCATGTCCTAGGCTCTATGTCACATTTCATTCTTCCAGTATTCAGTCACGTGGATGCACTGGCACTCAGCGGGTCATCCATGCTACAAGTCTCTGGGAGGTTTGGGCAGATATCAGATGGTCCTGGTCTTGAGTTACTCCACATTTACATTTTTCATCATCCCTGTATCCTTATCTTTTCAGGTTTTTCCTGCATCGTGATACACCAGTTCGAAGTCTATTTAGTGACTTCCATGTTGCGTAGGGCAGGAGATGTCCAGGCGCAGGTTTTTCTCCCATAACTCGATCAAGGGGACCTGTTCAGCTGTTTCCAACTTTCAATGCATCGATTTCCTGGACTAGTCTGTAGGGACTGGGTTGGCTGTAAGAAACTTTGTCTTGACTTTAGTCTTGGGCGCTACCCCTTTTATGTCCGATCATGGAGTGTCTTGGGTCATTTACCTGTTTCTCTCTTTCTATTTCTACGCGACAGTTCTTCGTATCTCTGGTGTCGCTATGTCGATTATGGGGTCTATTTTTCATTGATATAGGTTTTAGGCATCCAGAAACTATACATCCCGTCTTATTTATTGCTGTATCTATATGTTTGACATGTACAGAGTTCTTCCAGACTGGTGCGGCGTACTCATCTACAGAGAAACACAGAGCGAGTCCTGATGTTTTGAGGACATCTTGGACAGTGGATAAACAACATATAGACATTACTAGTTGCAGTAGAAATGTGGTTCATGGGAAGAATTCTATGCATTCCTCTGACAGCTAAGAACCCAATGAAGATAAGTTACATTAAAATAGCTCTGTACGGTCACTGTCAACCAGACAGACAGAGGACAGGCAAAATTCATTGGGCACATGATGATGATTTGCCTTGTCCTTCCAATTGAAACTTAGGACCACCACTACATTTGGCCCCCTTACAGGAAGCATGTATCTGAGCATTGTGGTTGTGTATGATGAGGTTGATGAGAGGAGACTAACGTATTGCCAGGCATAACATACCGATCAGACTATGTTAGTCAGGGTCAGGGAAATCATACTGATCAAGGACACAACACAGATTGGGCACATACTGTGAAAGAAAGGTCACTAAAACCTGGTCTCAGCGGGAAATATCTAGGTCACAATATGCAAAGGAAGGCAGAGAAGGAAGATTATGGATGACATAACAAATTGAGTTGGAAAACAAAATACCAGAATTGCTGAAAAATTCAAAGGACAGATACCTGTTTAGGGAGTTCATCATCAATACTTACAAAACCTGACAATATGGTAATGGTTACATAGAAATTACTTTCTTGAGTCTGTTTACTACAGATAATAGTAAATGTTTAATGTTGATTTTATACAGCTTTTGTCCTTTTCAGACTTGATTCCTGGGGGATTTTCTCCTCTGCATGAAAATAGAAGATCTCAGTCTATTGGCAATGTCCCCCTCATCACAGAACTGGGCAAGTCAAGACGGTTTATTTTTTTATGTATTTAATGCCTCATGAATTAGACTTTAGCAAGCTTTTCCAGGTGTCACTGAAATAAGATTAAAGGGCCAAGGCCAACAAGATGTCGAAGACGCATGTCTGCTGCACTCTGGTGGCCTTCAACATAGAAATGGTGTGGGCTTATTCATCAGACCCCCACTCAGAGACAGTATAGTATCCTGGCACGCCATCTCGGACAGGCTCCTCATGGCACGACTGAAACATTAACATGGCAATCACACAATAATAGTCGCCTACGCCCCCATAGACGAGGCTCAATCCCAGGCAAAGGACGACTTCTACCAGGATCTGGCCAATGCCTCAGCCACAGTTCCTCCACATGATGAATTCATCCTACTAGATGATTTCAATGCAGTTTCAGGGTCCCAGCATAGTGGTTATGAATCTACCGCTATCCTGGGTTTGTTCGGCAGTGGAAACGCAAATGATAACGTACACAGGTTTCTGTCATTTTGCGCCGCCTTCAGTCTGAAGATTACCGGTTCATGGTACCGCCGCCTAGACATCCACCGCCACACATGGATTTCTAACGACCGAAGGACTAAGAAGAAACTCGACCACATCTTTGTGAGAAGTCTCGATCAAGTGACTTGCTGTCGTGTCTTTCACGGTGCTGAGGCCCCTGCCAACACTGACCATCGCTTGTGGATGATCAGGCACTCCATCAGCCCATATGCCCCTCCAAAACCTGTGCCAACCCCTAGGTGCAATATCCAGCTTCTCAAGGCTAACCAAGAAATACACAGATGATGTCAGGGGAAACCTGGCTGCATCAGACCCCTTCCAGATGACCCGGAGGCAGCATGGGCAGTCATAAAAATACGCCAGACGCAAGGCCGCCAAGCTAATCACCGGCTCAAGGACCCCAAAGCGTCAGCAATGGCTCTCCGATACCTCATAATGACCATGCCGAACGACAATGGCTGAAAGGTCAATTTCACGCGGTGGCCAGGACAGACAACAAACGCTTTCTCAAAGAAATTGTTGACGAAGTCGAAGCTTGTCTCAGATCTCATGACCTCAGACCCGTCTTTCAGATTATAAGGCTTCTCCGCCGTGGAGGCAAGCAGAATGAGAAAAAGAACATAGAGTTCATAAATAAGTCTGACGGCTCCATGTGCTCGTCATACGAGGAGGTAGCGAAAAGGTGGAAGGAGCACTACACGTATGCTCTCAACCACCCACCAACAATGACATGTCCCGATCTGTCTGCTGAATCTCCGGATCCTCCCCCAGATATGGAAACCAACATCCTTGTTCTACTAAATATTTTATTTTCGTTATAGGCGGAAGTCCAGATTTTGCACTTTTAATTTCCGGAGGAGTTAACATGAGTTTTGTTGAAAAAACATTTAGTTTTGTAACTTGGAAACCATAATTTTTTTTCAGAGGGCAACTTTCAAGCTATTCTATGCACCTTCAGCCACATCAAATAGAATTTTTTCAGTACAAGCTCGGTAAAAGATAGATTATATTATTGCTAATGGTAGTAATGATGAAGATATCAGTCGTTATGATAGTGCTGTTTCAATTTATTTATCTAGTCTTAGTTCCATGTTGAGCGATGAAAGTAAAACTAAATCTACTAACGAAGGGGCGGTGCCATCTTTTTTCTCAAGTAATGGTAATAACAATTCACAAAGTCAGTAAAGGTTCAAGATCCTGCATAGTCATTCAAGTGTTTATAATATAAATGTGAATATATATATATATATATTGAATACAGCACGAACATTCTTTCCGTGTGCGCGTAAATTGTAAACACTCACGTTATTGTTGATCGGGGCTTTTACTTTTGAGCACATTTTCAACTTCACTGGTCTTCACTAAAATGTAAATACTGTGAAAACAACTGCACCAAATTATGTGTAACTTTCAGAACATCTTCCCATGTGGATTACCGTCAATAGAAAATTGTTACGTTATTTGCGTATTGGTTTAGAGCTGATTAATGTAGTTGATGATGAACATCTTTGTTCAGAATTTTTTTAAAATAATAAACGATTATGCAACTATAATCCATCATACACAAATGTTCAGCTCCATTTGTAAAATATGTGTATTCTATTGTATTCTAGCCTCAATTGTGAACAGTTTCGAAAATAATATGTGTTATTTCAGTGAACGTTTATTCAAAACAAATAGATCGCAACTAAGTGATGCTGTGTTTCAGTTTTAACATTTAAAAAAAATTGCGTCCAGAGGTCCAAAATATTTGGGAGTGAATGAGTTAAAAGCAATATTTAATTATTTTATACATTTGTTAATATGTGGGTGAAATGTGAGACCAAGAATGTCATAATTGAATGTGATCCATACAGGCAACGACTCAAACGTTCAATTTCTTGATCAAGACGATGACGATGATCCTGACACCGAGCTGTATATGACACAACCATTTGCTTGTGGGACTGCATTTGCTGTCAGTGTCTTGGACTCTTTGATGAGCACAGTGAGTAAACTTTGTGGATGAGCTGGGTGATTGCCATAAGCATGTTCTGTGTTCAACATAGACAGAAAGGAGATTTGGTTGTTGGACAAGTCAGCTTGAAACTCGGAAGAAAAGAATAGTAAAGCACCAGTAAGGGAACAAGCCGAGTGTTTAAAATATATATGTATTATGTTGCGATGTATGGGCAGGCATATTGTCATGATGGAGTTATCACTCTCATGCCATGCAAACATTTTGTGAGGAAGTCCATCGCTCAAATTCCACAAAACTTGACAGTATTATTCCTTGTTGATTGTGTGGCCTGATGGAGCATATCCATGGTCTTAGGCCTAGTTGACCTGTACTTCCACAAGGGCATAATCCCCTGTGCAGGTCCCATCTCTGGTGTGAGCTGGATGTAGCCAGGAGGAGCATTTCCTGCTTAGCGTGCTAGGCTCAAGCAGCTTATTACTCCATTATGGAGGGTGGTTAACTGATGTGCGAGTCCGTCTTAATAGACTCAAACACTCCTGCCGAAGACGGATGTGTCGGACCGAAAGGTGCAAATATCGCGATCAAACTGTAAACTAGCAACACAATGCAAATCCATTCTCCGGACTGCATCCTGCTACTTGCAAAGCCCCGTTCAGGGCTTGGTAGCGGGAGATTGAGAATAAACGCAGAAGAAGAAGAAGAAGAAGACTCAAACACTAGAGAAAAGTAGACCTGCAGCCTGTTAGGCGCCATCTATGCTCTCTTAACAAACCACCTGGCCAGTGTTATGCCATATCACACAGTTAGTCGCCTCTTACGACATGCTCTCTGTGGGGCAGTGGTGCTATTCTTGTCCTTGTCATACACATAGACCCTGGCGTACCATTCATGGCGCACATTTTGACATTCCTGCAGCCTTGTCACGCACATTTGGATCTGGTAGAGTTTGAGGTATTCCACTATTCCATAAATCAATGATTCATCACCAGTAATGATTGTTTATACAACATTTTCAACACTGAAGAAGATCATGAACAGCTGAAACAATGGCTTCTTTCTGATCAGTTGAGAGCAATTTTTTTTAAACAAATTTTGATGAGATCCATCTCATGCCCAAATCTTCCATAAGCTTCAACTGAATCGAACGGAATCTAATGAGTAAGTCTTCAGACAGCTCACGAATTGGGATTTGGTGATTTGCCAGCACAGTTGCATGCACAAGTCCAACATTGTTTTTACTTTTCCTGGTTGCGGGCTACCCAGACTCTTCTTCATCACTCTCAACACTTTGACGACCATCTTTAAAATGTTTATACCACTCATAAACTTGTATATGACTCATGCAGTCCTTCCCATAGACTGTCTGTCATTTTAAGTATGTGTCTTTACATGTTTTACCAAGTTTTTGACAAAATCTTATGCAAATTCATTGATCAATGTTTGTCAAGTTTGTAAAATTTTATTATCCTCTGAATCATAGTTTCCTCAGCAGACCGTGGAAAACAGAATCCGGAAACGGAATCCGTTCAGAGTTGATCAGCAGGCAGAAATTTGGTTTCTCACAGCTGAAGGATGTTGACCAGTTGACATCCATCACAGAATGCAGCAGTGTATGGTGACAAAAGTGTGTTGAAGACAACAGTGAAGAACTGGACAACGAAATTTAAAGAAGGACGTGAGTTAACGAAAGATCTTGCGAGACCAGGTCAGGTGCATATTGTTGCGTCAGAAGATACCATCACTAAAAATGATGCAGCAATTCAGGTGGACCGTCGCTGGAACTTATGCTCGCCACACTTTTCTTACCATTCAGGGATGAATGTCAACTGGTTGACATCCTTTGGCTGTTAGAAACCGAATCACTGCTCACTGATCAACTCTGGACAGATTCCATATCACACCCGCCATGTTTTCAACGGTCTGCTGAGGAAATTATGAGTTGGAGGATATGAAATTTTGCAAACTTGACGGTTGATATGTGCTGTTTAAATTAGAAGTGACGCCATCATACGCATTGTACTTATGTTACCTTAGTGCAGTTAGGTACGGTTTCATTTGAACACGCCTCATATAAAGCCGATTCTGATACGTTTTGATCACACCTCAAATGTAAGGTAAAGGTAGTTTCATTACACGAGAATGAATCATAAAAGTAACTTTCATTTATATGTTTTCTGTTAATGAAAAATATTAAGATTATAGCTTGGTTCATCCTGGTAGATAGTGACTTTCAGAGCCACATTTTTTATACTTGATTGAATGAGATCTTCACTCTTGTGAGGTGGAGGTATATAGTTACTACTTTTACCTCTGATTGCCTTCCCTCTGGAAGTCAGGTACATGTTTACAGAGGGATGCAGTCTTGTTCTGAACAGTGTTGCAGTGAAAAGCAATGCCTCTAATATAATATATCACTACAAAACTTTTCATAATCCTATGGAGCATAGGTCTTCAAGAAAAACGCTCAAACTCATAAGATGTTGACTTGTCCATATCTATTAAATTGTGTATGGTGTTAAGTCTCTTCTGGATGGGGTAACCCGCCCATGCCCAACCTTAGTCAACTCTTACGATATGCCTGGCAGGTTACAGTGTTACTCTCTTTGGTTTGTATTACTGCTGCCCTTTCTGTGTGTTACTTTTCAGAGCTACTTCAATGACAATGCCCTGACCTTAATCCGAACATTGATAACAGGGGGAGCTACTCCTGAACTGGAACAAATTCTGGCCGAGGGAGCTGGTATGAGAGGGGGATACTGTTCACCCAGTGTATTAGCTAACAGGGACAGGTGCAGGGTTGCACAGATTTCCTTGTTTGATGGACCGTTGTGTCAGTTTGGGGTAAGTCAGAGAATGATGTTCTGTGTTTGATAAAATTTCCAACAGAGCTATCAAGGCAGTGAAAAGTAGATGGATCCCTAGTGCAAAGAAAGCTCTTCTTACTCATTGTCTTGAGTGGGAAGTCTAACATCTGGTCAGACAAAACATACTGGTCGGACATGTTAGTCAGGGTCAGACAAAACATACTGGTCGGACATGTTAGTCAGGGTCAGACAAAACATACTAATCAGACATGTTAGTCAGGGTCAGACAAAACATACTGATCAGACGTGTTAGTCAGGGTCAGACAAAACATACTGATCGGACATGTTAGTCAGGGTCAGACAAAACATACTGATCGGATATGTTAGTCAGGGTCAGACAAAACATACCGGTCGGACATGTTAGTCAGGGTCAAACAAAACATACTGATCGACATGTTAGTCAGGGTCAGACAAAACATACTGGTCGAGGACATGTTAGTCAGGGTCAGACAAAACATACTGATCGGACATGTTAGTCAGGGTCAGACAAAACATACTGGTCGGACATGTTAGTCAGGGTCAGACAAAACATACTGGTCGGGGACATGTTAGTCAGGGTCAGACAAAACATACTGGTCGACATGTTAGTCAGGGTCAGACAAAACATACTGATCGGACAGTCAGGGTCAGACAAAACATACTGATCGGACATGTTAATCAGGGTCAGACAAAACATACTGATCGGACATGTAAGTCAGGGTCAGACAAAACATACTGGTCGGGGACATGTTAGTCAGGGTCAGACAAAACATACTGATCGGACATGTTAGTCAGGGTCAGACAAAGCATACTGATCAGACATGTTAGTCAGGGTCTGACAAAACATACTGATCGGACATGTAAGTCAGGGTCAGACAAAACATACTGGTCGGGGACATGTTAGTCAGGGTCAGACAAAACATACTGATCGGACATGTTAGTCAGGGTCAGACAAAGCATACTGATCAGACATGTTAGTCAGGGTCTGACAAAACATACTGATCGGACATGTTAGTCAGGGTCAGACAAACATACTAGCCAAGACCCTCACCTCAACTTCCTCGCAGTGCTCCCTGGAAACGGGATGTCTTCATGGCAGCCTGACTAAGGATGTGAGGGATCGACAAGATTCTCGTAGTAGTGAGAGACATGCAGGTGAAGCCAGGCATAGCACAACCGCCTAGAGGATCCCGGTCCACCTTCATCAGCAGGCTCGGGACGATAGGAAAGCTGCAACAACCCACCACTTAACGTCCTTTTTAGGACACACAAAAGAGTAACCTACTCATTGTGAGAATTCAACAACAAGTCATTGTCTTCTAATTTTGTTACATTCGTATTTGTCTGTTGGTTTCCAGATAAATAAATGATTGCACATCTTGTAAGAGTGTGTTTCTAGTTTCTCTTGATATGGAAGAAAGAACAGGCTAAATGTACAATCAGTTCTATCATTTTCGTCATGTGCCATGCTAGCTGGTGTACGTGATCATGACCTCCACAACTCTCTGTACGATAATGACCTCCACAACTCTCTGTACGATCATGACCTCCACAACTCTCTGTACGATAATGACCTCCACAACTCTCTGTATGATAATGACCTCCACAACTCTCTGTACGATAATGACCTCCACAACTCTCTGTACGATAATGACCTCCACAACTCTCTGTTCGCTCATGACCTCTACAACTCTCTGTACAATCGTGACCTCCACAACTTTCTGTATGATAATGACCTCCACAACTCTCTGTACGATCATGACCTCTTAAACTCTCTGTACGATCATGATCTCTTAATCTCTCTGTACGATCATGACCTCCACAACTCTGTATGATTGTGACCTCTTAAACTCTCAATACAATCATGACCTCCACAACTCTCTGTACAATCATGACCTCTAAAACTCTCTGTATGATCGTGACCTCCACAACTCTCTGTACGATCATGACCTCTACAACTCTCTGTATGATCATAACCTCCAAAACTCTCTGTCTTTGGTGCTGGAAATCAGTTCTGTAGTTGGTGCTCTCAAATGTCACATATTTTTTTAGGCCTCCGTCTTCCTCTGCCTCTCCTGTCTGGAATTTTACCTATTGTAATAACATTTTCCATACTTTCACTGCACATGTCAGAAGAACGCTGATTTCCTCTATTTAATATTATTGAAAAGTTTTTGCTGTGCATTCACTTTTGACAGTATCTAGTCATTAGATTTTATGTCTATCCATGGAATTCTCAACATCTCAACATAAAACCACATCTCTCCAGCCTCTAATGAACCTCTTATACATTCACATATCCTCCAGGGCTCACAACCTTACATCAATATCAGAATTATATTACACTAAAGTATGTCTGTTTTCACTTCAAGAGATAGTGACTTGCTACATAATATATTTTTCATTTTTTGTGTATTTCTGCCTTTGCCTGTCCTGTTCTGATTCTTATCTGTGCAATGCATCTCCCAACTGATGTTATAGAGCAGTCCTCATATATCGAACTATTTGTGCTTGTTGTAATATCTTCCCATTCACTCTTGTGTTGCAACTCACTTGGTTTTGTCACTTTAAGATCACCATCATCTCCATCTTCTTACAATTTATGGATAGCCCTTTGTTCTCATTATTCTTCCACCACATCCACCAGAAGTAGCAGATCTATTTCACTTGCTGGTGTCAATACTGTGTCATTTGCATATATCACTTTTGTTTATATTGTGTCTACCCTGCCGAAGACGGATGTGTTGGACCGAAAGGTGCAAATATTGCAGTCAAGCTGTAAACTAGCGATACAACGCATTCCATTCTCCAGACTACATCCTGCCACTTGCAAAGCGCTGTTCAGGGCTTGGTAGCGGGAGATTGAGAACAAATGCAGAAGAAGAAAAAGAAGTCTCCACCAACTGGAGGGATCTCTTTTTCTTAGGCGTTTGTCTTGAAAAGGATGTTTGTGACGATGCGTCGTAGTTACAGCCAGACGACGATATGTATGCCTTTCAGCCCAATAAATCCGATTTCAGAATGGCATTTTTGGAACCGGGTTTGCCTTCCCTCTTCAATTCCTAATCTCTTAGCCAGGCTGTATGGTTGCAGTCTGTTTCCAGGGCCACCACTTGGAGGCGGAATAAGGTCTTGGCCTGTTATAGGTCACTGACCCCGATGAAAGCAGCTCATTAACTGCTGCATCATTTTTATCCAGTGGATAGTTTTGATCATTACCTCCACTAGGTAGGGCACATGTGGATGATGTGGGATAGAAGCATTTAGAAAGGGCTTGAAGAAAATAGGAAAGAGACTATCTGCACATAGTGAATCTGTGAGGAAGAGGACCAGCATTCTTAGTTTCGTTTCATTAACACCTCCTTCCCTCCCTTTTTTTTCTGTTTGGTTGTCATCTTTTCCAGCATTAACAAAAACCTGTTTATTCAAACATTCTTCTTCCCAACCGGCCATCTCTAATACCCCCTTCCAACATACCCGAATGACCCTCATTCAACCTGCCCATCTCTCCCCCTATCCAGAAGGTGCTAGATTTTAACTGGGTCTAACATTGTTCTTGTCATTAATTCTTTTCAGTTTCTTCGTATGTCTCCGTTGCCATGTATGTCTCCGTTGCCATCTCTGCAACTTTACTCGCTTGCTTCAACAACAACATAAACATTGTCCTCAACAATTCATACTTCTCTATATGCTCTGTAATTTAAAAGAAAGACACATAATTATCAGCATAACTACAGAAACTAAAGTATAATCCTACTCCTTCTTCTCATGTGTAACAGATATTAAATGCATAAAATCCGCATCTTTTTCTGAAGATGTTTTTATTAGTGTTCAGTTTGGTAACAAAATTTATTTTTTTAGTCCTATCTTGTCTTGAAGGGACAGTCAAACACTTACAATTTAATTTTAATGTTCCATGTATAATGGTCCAAAGGAAGAATCTATTTTTACATTTTGTGGCTCCAAAAATTTTGAGTTTGTTAGTTTTTAAAGGTTCAATGGAAGCAACTCAGTTGACTGCAAGTGACATGTCAATTGTTACATCAATACTATGGGTTATTAAGTGACGTCAGTAGTACACAATGTTGACAATTTGTGGAAGTTAGTTGTGAGAGTAATCCACAAATTAATTACATATTTGGCACTTGTAGGTCAACAAAGGTATATATATTTTTTCCATTCCAATAAGCTGAGAAAGTAGTGATCAGGAATCCCATTATTTAATTTTGTGTGTGTTCACTTTTATGGCTGTATGTAGCATCTACGTAGTAGAGGGCTAGAGAGAACACATCTCATGGCAACGAATCTTGGTCTGAACCCTGTTACAGCTTACTGGACTGTAAATATGAACCTGGCTTACAATAAGGAATGGAAAGAAAGAGGGAAGGTAACTGACCAACCCACCTCATAAAAAACAGACCTAGTACGATGAAGTCACTTCTCACACTTTATCTCCAATACCAATGTCTGCTGTGGGACTACAGACAGATAGTTTTCAAAGATCTGGTATATGAGTTTTTGTAGGTCTGGTAAATGAGTTTTTTGTAGGTCTGGTGTTTTAACTTTTATTGCTGGAAGTAGTTACAATGATAGTTGAACCTGTGATTGATATTGTTACATCATGTGTGTGTGTTAGAACTAAAAGAAACTATCAAATGTGTATCATATTCAATATTCAGATCAATTTGTCTTTATTTCCATTTACAGCAGGGAAGGACATATGGAGATCTGTTTGTTTTTGCACTGCGTCAATTTGGAATTCTATGCATTGGCTTGTATAGATTTAGAGACACAAATGAGTCTGTTCAAAGCCCTTCTTCCAAACGATACGTTATCACAAACCCACCAGAAAATTTCCAATTGTTGCCTACAGATCAGGTAATGAATTGTCATTCTCTAGTCTGTGTTCTATATTTAAATTTGCAATTTACAAAAACCTGAATAAATATATATATATATATATATATATATATTAGTTTTGGATGTCAGAAAGTTTAATAGCTGTAACCTTCTAAACATGTCATAGACAATGAATTAAGCATGTCATGCATGATGGGGGTTGCAACCTCACCATGAAAAACAAATTGCTACAGAAACTAGAACTATAAGAGCTAAATACAGTGCTCTCACCAAAAAGAGGCCACACTCAGTCATTATATTATACTAAGTATATATATATACACACACAAGGGACGTCAAATCAAACCATGACTTTATTTTTTTAAAGAAAACTTTAAGTAGTCAAATTGCCATTTATTTTTATTATATAATCTCCTGCAATGTTTATGGACTTATCCCAGCGTTTAAGTAATGTTTGAAAAGCTTCAGCGAAGAAAGATTTGTCAGTATGACTGAACCAATCCAGGACAGCCTGTTTCACTTTGTCATCAGTGCTGAAATGTTGACCTCCCATGGAATTCTTTTAGGGGTTTAAACAGGTGGAAATTGCTTGGAGTAAGGTCTGGGCTGTAAGGTGGATGTGGCAATACCTCCCAGTCGAGTTGTTGCAGATAGTACATAGTGCGGCAAATTGTATGAGGTCGAGCGTTATCTTACAGGAGCAGGAAGCCCTTTGTGATCAAACCAGGTCATTTTTTCCCCAGACGGTTGTGCACATCAATCAAAATTCCAGAGAAAGACTTGTGTAATTTCGCGACAGGTTATGCGTTGATTTTCCAGGATAAGGTGTTCCACAATCTGGATATTCACAGGAATGACTGTGGTAGGTTGAGAGCCACCACGGCTGGGATCATCAATCTCGGCTGTACGGCCTTCTCTAAAACATTTACACCATTCAAACATCTTGCTGTGGCTGAATGTCTTATCATCGTACTGTGATTGCAGTCTTCTGTAAATTTACGCAGGTTTCACATCTTTTTTCACAAGAAATTTCATCACAACATGCTGTTCCATGCAAGCACTAACAGTGTTGTCCACCATTTTTATTTCTGGGTACAAACTGGCCCATGGCAAGGGGGCCACCTAGCAGTTATAGGACACAAGTGCTCCTAACTAATGAAAGTAGTTTCAATACGCTATAACCCATTCAAGTAGAACAAGAACAAAAAGCCTGGTTTGATTTGAACGCTCCTCGTGTTTTATATATATATGTGTGTGTCTATGTTTCTATTTCTGTGTATGTGTACACATGTCTGCTTGTACGCGCGCACGCACACATACATGAGTGGGCTTCAAATGGAAACATAAAAATTGCAATATAAATGTCAACCACAATACCATTGTCATGTCAGGTGGCAGTATCATGGCGAAGGACTTGATGAGTGTTCTATAGGTGGCATCACAGTGCCAATGAGTCTCATCATGTCATTGAAGCTGTTTATAGATGGTCGCCCCACTAGTAACATGCACAAAGGAAAGGGCAGTGTTCTGTTATCTGGGTTTTTTTTTAGAAATGATGGAGTGAAACCTATTAAAATGTATCAATAAGGTTCAGTATTGTGATGCATGACTGTCACTTTAACAAGTGGAGTAGGAAGTTCCAAATAGGCATGAGTTCTGTGACAGACTTCTTAACTGGGTCAGGTAGACCAAGTAGTGACACCAAAGTGAGTTGCAGCAGTTGAACGCTGTGAATGGAAATGAAATAGCTGTATTGCTGGACATGAGTCATGATTTGACACACCACATCATTCGGGATATGGTCCAGTTCCACAAAATGTCTGCAAGGTTGGTGTCGTAGCTGACTCCAGAATTTAAATAACAATCTGATGCATGAGTGGCCACACAAAATCCTTATTTTCTGAAGGAATCCATGCACTTTGTATGTGCTTGGGAAAATGTACATTAAATAAATGCTACAGTTGTGTCTGATCTTTTCTTAAATAAATTTGGTAGAAGTTTGAAGGGAAAAAATGTAAGGTTTCCATTGGAAGCGGCTCTCAAATATATATATATATATATATATATATATATATGTGGGTGTGTGTGTGTATTCATGCGCATATATACATATACCTACAATGTGCACGTGTGTGTGGTGTGTGTGAGGACAAATGTATGTGAGATATTATGCAGAGAGAAAAATATCAATAGAGTTAATTTTATTATTAACAATTAACGTTCTGTCAACATATTTATATGCTCTTTAGTTACGAGAAGTGTGTTACTCTAGACCATCAGCCTAACAATATACTAGCCCTAGTTAGTTTTTATTTGTTACTAATATTTAGACGAGATACATTCCATTGTTGATAACTTTACTGCTGTGTGTAATCCATTTCTTTAGATTATATTAAATTCTGCTCATCTTTTAAATAATAAAGAGCAGTGATTCTTGGTTTTATCTGCATAAACACATTTCATATCTTTTCAATTTCCATTGCTTTCAGTATTTAGAGAATCATGTTCTCAATTCTGCATTTCTGAATTTTTTCATTTTTGGTGAAATATTTTGTCTCTATGTGTTTACACTTTCAGATACTAATAGGTTGTTTTTTTAAATAATGTAGTTTTCTTTGCTTTATTTGTTCATATAATCCTTCTTAATTTCATCTTCTTTAAAGAAACAAATTACCAAAGAAAAATGCACATTTTTTATCTGTTAGTGATAAATTTCTACACTTTCCTAAAATTTAAAAAAAAACACTGCAGATTTCACACAAGTCAGGCGAAAAGAGTTTGTTCAGAAAGACTAGCAAAATGTTGTGAAAATTTGGTTCAAACAAAATTGTTATAGTTCTTACAATATTTTCAGTTTCACCCAGAATGTATTCAGAAATAACACAATTAAAAGTCTAATTAACAATTTTTGTGGAAGACTTAAGAAAACTGGAAATATGTTTTTATAAAAGAGAGAAAGTAAACTTTGTGAAAGTTACATTCCACATTTTTTTTGCGAAGATAAGTTAGTTATTTCTAACCAGGGGTTAAGGGCTAGATACATTTCTGATTGAGCTGATGCATTTTTCATCCTTGAGACACTTGCTTGAGGAAATGTTATATCTGCGCGCAAAAGATCCAGATGAATTTTCTACCATGCACGAATGATAACGCTTGACATCTCCGAAACCAGTAAATTTGTGCAGTCTTTTTACTATTTAAAAACAAATATTTTCAGATGAGTTTAGTTTTGGAATATCATAGATCAAATATGAGAAATAGATTTATAGACTAATGCATGATTGATTTATTTTAGCCAAATCTATCTTTGAATACTGGAAAGTTAAATTATTTTGTTTCTTTTGCTTTGTCAAAGACAGATTTACACAACTTGAAGTGAAAATGTTTTTACAGCTTTTTTTCCCCTTTAAATTTGTGTGTGTGTGTGTAATCCCTTTTTACAAAAGCACATTCACTTATGTTTGCATTGAGATTTGAAGCACCACACATTATTTTCTTGTTGATAAGTTTCTTTATCCAATGCCAATATGCTGGAAATACTATTATTCACAATTATATGCTGTAACAACTATACAATCACTTGTGCTGCCTTGTGCAAATAGTCCTACTTCACATCACAGTTTGTGTTTTGTCTATGTTCAAGAGTTAAAATATGCAATGTCTTTTCTTATACCATGTGTTTGTGAGTGCTTTTATTTTGACCATTCCTCCTACAGGTCTATATCCTCACGAACAAATCCTTACAAAATCTATAGGGGCTGCCAAGTGCGATAATATTAGTTCAGGGGCGACATATCAACATTGCAGCAGAACCATAGTTGTTAAAGTGAGTGCCGCAGGAAATGCCCCACAGAGCTGCATGTTGCAGCAGTAAGCCAGCTGGTGCTGTATTGTTTGAATTTCTCCAGTTTACCGTGTTCATTTTCCACGTTTTAGTTCGGTGTGATTTGCTTTAGTTGAGCATTTATTTGTCACACAGCCACTGAGCTATTCACAGAAATATTTACTTTTCATATTATTTTGGTCATGAATATGATTGCATCATTGCCTCTAATTAATCCAGAAAGTAATCATAATTTAATTTTGGAGAATTTCAAGTTACAAAATTTCTGTTAATTGTATTTTCTTAAAGTAAATTATTTTATCTTATCATTTTGTCTATTACATATGAAGTATATATAGTAAGATATTATGGCCGCTTGTAAAAACTTGAATAACGGGCTGCCATAATTAATAAACCTGCATCTACTGCCATTCCTGCCCATTATTTTTCTTGTCTGCCTGTCAGCAATTGTCTTAGTGATGCATGACTTGTATTGTGCTGTAATGTATCTTTAGCTAACTACTAGTGTTAATAGCAGATTTATCCTGTTGATCTTACTAGAACAAATTATAGTCATCTTTAACTAACCACTAGCGCTAGGAAAAGATTCATCATTAACTAACCACTAGTGCTGAGTATTATAGAGTAATCTACATTTTTAACTGAACTTTTCATTTTGGTTCTTCAGTTTACTTATTAGTAAGATCTATTTCAGCGCTTCTCAACCGCCAGTCCACGGACCGGTGCCGGTCCGTGAAAAAGTGTTGGCAGCTAAAGCCACAAACTGCGGAGATTGGCTTTATGTGAACTAAGCTCTGACTGGTTTATGTTTAAATTCAGATGAAATCGACTACACAAGTATCCCTGCTTTTCAAACACAAAAGCTCATCTATATTTGGCGTATTTGTTTATCAAAGTAATTGAGATTTTGGGCGGAGGAAATGCCTACAAATATCGCGATACGTAAATTAGATCATCCGAAAATTAATAGACAAATTTTAGAGGTTCATTTATTTGCTAATATTGTGTTGTGTGTTATTAAAAATTAAACAACAAAAACTTAACTTTCTTCACATTTGTCCTATTTTTATCGGTTTGTGAAAAAGGTTGCCCAATTTTACCGGCCTGCATATGTGAAAATGTTGGGAAACACTTATCTGTTTAATTATTCTTGATTGTCATTGCTGAACTTGTGCAAATAACTTGAGATTGGAATAGTGTATTTGTGCATGCAGATACTGGAAATTTATAATGAACTCTTAAGCACATGTAACAGGCATAACTTGTTATGTAAACTTGAGATATAAAAATCAGAGTTGCAGGCAAACAGAGTATCAAATAGAAGTAACAAGAATGAGTTAAGAGTTATCTGTACTTCAGTGGTTAGTATTTCATGGTGGTGTACCCTGGAATGAAGAGGCAGGCTTGCAAAAAGGGGAGAAGAATTAGAACAGGCAGATAGTACAATTGTTTACTTTGAGTAAAAGAGAGCTATTTAGGCGATTAGAAGAGATCAGAACCAATCCATTGATGGATGACTACCACACTTTTGAACCACAGGGACGGATCACTGTTCTTCATCTCAGGATAGGACATAACAGACTGAATAAACACACGTACAAGCTCCATCTACCTTCTTCACCACTGTGTGCTTGCTGGCTGAGGGAACAAACTGTAGAGCATGTTCTACAGGGCTGTCCTCTGTATGGCCAGTTGAGAAAGACTCACAGGTCAAATTACTGAACACTAAACTCAAAGTTGTATTGAGCTAAAGTTGTATGGATCTAAAGTTGTGTAGAGCTGAAGTAGTATGGACCTAAAGTTGTATGGAGCTAAAGATGTATGGAGCTAAAGATGTATGGAGCTAAAGATGTATGGAGCTAAAGTTGTATGGAGCTAAAGTTATATGGGGCTAAAGTTGTATGGAGCTAAAGATGTATGGAGCTAAAGTTGTATGGAGCTAAAGATGTATGGAGCTAAAGATGTATGGAGCTAAAGTTGTATGGAGCTAAAGTTATATGGAGCTAAAGTTGTATGGAGGAATATTGAGCTAATTGTAGGGGGCTTAAGTTGTATGGAGCTAGAGATGAGTTCTAGACAACAGTTGAGCTTATCAGAGGAACTCATGTCACAATGAGAGAACACAAAAAGAAGAGGTTAGCTTTTAGAGAGTTGTTGATTTTTGCCTTTTGTGCCTGTAAAACTGGTCAATACTTGGTTCTATGTCAATACTTAGTTTCTTGTCAGTACTTGGTTCTATGTCAGTACTTGGTTCTATGTCAGTACTTGGTTCTGTGTTAGTACTTGTTTCTGTGTTAGTACTTGGTTCTGTGTTAGTACTTGTTTCTGTGTCAGTACTTGGTTCTGTGTCAGTACTTGTTTCTATGTCAGTACTTGGTTCTATGTCAGTACTTAGTTTCTTGTCAGTACTTGGCTCTATGTCAGTACTTGTTTCTATGTTGGTTCTATGTCAGTACTTGTTTCTATGTCAGTACTTGGTTCTATGTCAGAACTTGTTTCTATGTTAGTACTTGGTTCTATGTCAGTACTTGGTTTCTTGTCAGTACTTGGTTTCTTGTCAGTACTTGGTTTCTTGTTAGTACTTGTTTCTGTGTTAGTACTTGGTTCTGTGTTAGTACTTGTTTCTGTGTTAGTACTTGGTTCTGTGTCAGTACTTGTTTCTGTGTTAGTACTTGGTTCTGTGTTAGTACTTGTTTCTGTGTCAGTACTTGGTTCTGTGTCAGTACTTGTTTCTGTGTTAATACTTGGTTCTATGTCAATACTTAGTTTCTTGTCAGTACTTGGTTCTATGTCAGTACTTGGTTCTATGTCAGTACTTGGTTCTGTGTTAGTACTTGTTTCTGTGTCAGTACTTGGTTATGTGTCAGTACTTGTTTCTATGTCAGTACTTGGTTCTATGTCAGTACTTGGTTCTATGTCAGTACTTAGTTTCTTTTCAGAACTTGGTTCAATGTCAGTACTTGTTTTTATGTTGGTTCTATGTCAGTACTTGTTTCTATGTCAGTACTTGGTTCTATGTCAGAACTTGTTTCTATGTTAGTACTTGGTTCTATGTCAGTACTTGGTTCTATGGCAGTACTTGGTTTCTTGTTAGTACTTGTTTCTGTGTCAGTACTTGGTTCTGTGTCAGTACTTGTTTCTGTGTCAATACTTTATTCTGTGTTAGTACTTGTTTCTGTGTCAGTACTTGGTTCTGTGTCAGTACTTGGTTCTGTGTCAGTATTTGGTTCTGTGTTAGTACTTGGTTCTGTGTTAGTACTTGTTTCTGTGTCAGTACTTGGTTCTGTGTCAGTACTTGTTTCTGTGTTAATACTTGGTTCTATGTCAATACTTAGTTTCTTGTCAGTACTTGGTTCTATGTCAGTACTTGGTTCTATGTCAGTACTTGGTTCTGTGTTAGTACTTGTTTCTGTGTCAGTACTTGGTAATGTGTCAGTACTTGTTTCTATGTCAGTACTTGGTTCTATGTCAGTACTTAGTTTCTTTTCAGTACTTGGTTCAATGTCAGTACTTGTTTTTATGTTGGTTCTATGTCAGTACTTGTTTCTATGTCAGTACTTGGTTCTATGTCAGAACTTGTTTCTATGTTAGTACTTGGTTCTATGTCAGTACTTGGTTCTATGGCAGTACTTGGTTTCTTGTTAGTACTTGTTTCTGTGTCAGTACTTGGTTCTGTGTCAGTACTTGTTTCTGTGTCAATACTTTGTTCTGTGTTAGTACTTGTTTCTGTGTCAGTACTTGGTTCTGTGTCAGTACTTGGTTCTGTGTCAGTATTTGGTTCTGTTAGTACTTGGTTCTGTGTTAGTACTTGTTTCTGTGTCAGTACTTGGTTCTGTGTCAGTACTTGTTTCTGTGTCAATACTTAGTTCTGTGTTAGTAGTTGGTTCTTTGTCAATACTTGGTTCTGTGTCAGTACTTGTTTCTGTGTCAGTACTTGGTTCTATCATTGTTGATATGCTGTATGTCTAGAAGAGGATGTCTAAGGAGGACAAACCAAACCTTAGAACATAACCTCCAAGTTTGCTGGTTCCAGCAGGAAGATGACAAGACCTCCAAGTTTGCTGGTTCCAGCAGGCTGATGACATGACCAAGTTTGCTGGTTCCAGCAGGAAGATGACATGACCTCCAAGTTTTCTGGTTCCAGCAGGATGATGACATGACCAAGTTTGCTGGTTCCAGCAGTAAGATGACATGACCTCCAAGTTTGCTGGTTCCAGCAGGATGATGACATGACCAAGTTTGCTGGTTCCAGCAGAATGATGATATGTCCTCCAAGTTTGCTGGTTCCAGCAGGAAGATGACATGACCTCCAAGTTTGCTGGTTCCAGCAGGATGATGACATGACCAAGTTTGCTGGTTCCAGCAGGATGATGACATGACCAAGTTTGCTGGTTCCAGCAGAATGATGATATGTCCTCCAAGTTTGCTGGTTCCAGCAGGATGATGACATGACCAAGTTTGCTGGTTCCAGCAAACAATAGAGAACAAGAATAAAATATAGAAAGCATACTTACCTAGACAATATCATAGACAAGGCTGATAGGACAGACAGTGGTATAAGACTTAGGACAGAGAAGGAAAGATGTGTTTTCAATGTTTTGTTGGGGAAACTCTGAAATCCAGAGTGATCAAAAGTTTTATAATATTTAACTCAAGTGTCAAGTCAGTTCTGTTGTAAAGCTGTCAAACGTGGACATTAGGAATGGTAGAAGTCTTAAATTTTCATCCATTATTAAGTGAGTGTCTCCCAGAATAAAAGGACTAAAATAATGTGATATGGTAACCAATGTGGAACCGAGAAAGAATTTGATAAGCATCAATAGAACAAGAGATAGTAAAAACATTTTGTTAGGCTGATAAGTCATGTCTCTTAGAGAATTGTCTGTTAGCTTTACAAGCAATCATTCAACTGAAACCTTTGGAATAATCACAAAATGAAAGCATTTCAGTATCATCCTCATCTGGTTAATCAGTCCTGAGACTGGTTGTAAGGTTGTCTGAGCATGTCTCTCCATTTGACACTATCCTCTGGTTGATCAGTCCTGAGACTGGTTGTAAGGTTGTCTGAGCATGTCTCTCCATTTGACACTATCCTCTGGTTGATCAGTCCTGAGACTGGTTGTAAGGTTGTCTGAGCATGTCTCTCCATTTGACACTATCCTCTGGTTGATCAGTCCTGAGACTGGTTGTAAGGTTGTCTGTGAATGTCTCTCCATTTGACCCAATCCTCTGCATGTAGTTAACTAATTTTTAGAACATTATCAAAGTGTTCCATCTAATCTGGCAAGTTTCTCTTTGATCACATCTTATACATCAAAGTGTTCTATCTAATCTGGTAAGTTTCTCTTTGACCACATCTTATACATCAAAGTGTTCCATCTAATCTGGCAAGTTTCTCTTTGATCCCATCTTATACATCAAAGTGTTCCATCTAATCTGGCAAGTTTCTTTTTGATCACATCTAATACATCAAAGTGTTCTATCTATTCTGGTAAGTTTCTATTTGATCACATCTTATACATTAAATTGTTCTATCTAATCTGGCAAGTTACTCTTTGATCACATCTTATACATCAAAGTGTTCCATCTAATCTAGCAAGTTTCTCTTTGATCACATCTTGTACATCAAAGTTTTCCATCTAATCTGGCAAGTTTCTCTTTGATCACATCTTAAACATGACACTCATGTGACCCAGGAAGTACACCTGTGTTGTGATTGAATCTCTGATGTTGTTTTGCTAGGTGACAGAAGATAAAACCATCAATAAGTTGGCCATGATGTATAGTTAAGACATTACGTGTCTCCCACTGTTTGTGTACTTTGTGTTTGCATGTATGTCCCGCACCACCACCAGCCATACAGAATTGTTAACGTAAATGTTGTGGCTACCCTTAGTATTGCTATGTTATGTATCCGTGTGTTACCTGGGCCTGAAAGAGGAGTAAACAATAGTAAAGATGTAACCTACCAGATATGTTGTAAACTGTGACTAAGGAAGGCTGGACAGATTTGTGCAGTCTTTTGTGCTGTTAGAAAATAATTATTCAGAGGGCTGTTTTGTTTTGGAATATCAAAGATTATATATGAAAAATAGATTAACAGATTGGGACATGATGGATTGATTTCAGTCAAATCTATCGTTGAATAGTGAGAATACTAGAAAGTTCAATGATTTTGTTTCGTTTGCTTTGTCAAAGACAGTTGTTTTATGCAGCTTGAAGGGAAAATGTAGGTGTCAAGATGTCACAGCAGCCAGCGACTCATAGCTGGCTGTTTGCATCAGGGTCAGCGAATCATAGCTAACCAAAATCCCTGTTCCGTCTACACGTGGCGGCCCTGGAAATAGGCTGCACTGTTGGCTGAGGGATAGGGATTGCAGAGGGAAGGCAAACCCATTGCTTAAAAAAGTACGCTGAAATCAGATGTGCAGGCAAACTTCAAAACCAAGCCATGAGAGTTTTAACAGGAGGCATGAAAACGCCAATTGTAGAACTTGAAAAGATTACAAATCTGCAATCCATGACTGACAGAAGAGACTGCAGAGCCCAGCAGCAAGCAGAGAAACTAAGAAGACTGACAGACCATTCAATGCATCAGAGACTAAATAGATTTGGAAAAGGGAAACTAAAGCGGAGACACTTTGCAGAAATAGCCAAAGCAAAGATGAGCGAAGACCCAATGAACACTATAACAACACCAAAGCCCATCCCTACTGCACGCAAACCCACATGGAAACAACATATCATTCCTGAGGTGGTAGAAAATATACCAAGTATTGGAAACAAGAACAGCCAGACTGAAAAAGAAAAAAGAGACATAACCCTGAGGTACATAGCGGAAAACTACCCAAGCATGGACTGGACCCATGCATACACCGACGGTTCTGTAACAAACACAACACAGAATGGAGGGGGAGGGGTATTCCTGAGCCTAACAAATGGTAGAAAAATAACACTGTCAGTGGCAACTGGAAAATTCTCAAGCAATTTCAGAGCGGAGGCAGAGGCACTGAAGGCTGCAGTAAAAGCAATGCTGACAGGCGAAAGCAATGAAAGCCAGATAGTCCTGTTTACAGATGCCCTGGCCGTGGTTACAGCACTAAAAAGCCAGAAAAATACTGAACTTAATGATTTAAGAGCAGTACTCTGTCAACTATGCCAGCAGTCCGCACCAAAAAGAGTAGTGGTACAGTGGGTTCCATCCCACTGTAACATCCAAGGCAACGAGGAGGCAGACAGACTGGCAAAAGAAGGTGCAAGACTACCACAACCAGATTCTAGTGTGACCTACGAAGAGTCCAAAAGGTTTATTAGGGCCAGATGCATGGCCAAATTGGAAATAGAACATACTGGCTAAACAAAAAATGATGCCTACTACCAGTTGAACAGAAGAGAGCAGGTCGTTGTCTTCAGACTCCACACAGGCCCACAACAGACTGAGGTACCATCTATTCAATAAACTGAAGATAGGTGGCACTGACGAATGCACCTGTGGTACAGGGAAAATGACCACTGAACATCTGCTGCAAAATTGCCCGACATACGAGGACCAGAGAAAGCACATGTGGCCATCACCAGTGCCAACACTAGACAAGCTCTATGGCAGTGTCGACAGCCTCAGGATGACAGCTGCTTTCTTCGAACAAATTCAACTTGATGTCTGACAGCGTACGAAGAAGAAGAAGAAGTTGTGGAGGGTGGAAAACGCAGATATCGCAGCCTCGCTGTAAACTACGACACAATGTCACAAGTTTTCAGGATGAACGCTGAAGAAGAAGAAGTGAAAAAATTACTACACCTGAAGAAATTTCAAAAAACAAGATCAAGAAAAAACTGCTGCAAATCTTGGTAGAAGAGATAGCAACAAAGTCAAGTCGGTGTCTGGTTATGTTATATAAATAAACCAAAGCTGTAGTGGCAGAGGTCAAAAGTAGATAATAGCATAAAAAAAGTATTTTCAGTTGTTGCACTTGGACAGAAACAAAATAAAACCCATGTTACAGCCAAAACACCTTAGTCAGGAACACAGAGCAAAACAAACATAATCACCTGATGAATCATAGCTTCCGTGCTGAGAATGAACTTGAGATCCCAACAAATCCTTGGGTTGCCCTGGTGGTCTGGATCCCTGGCTCTTTATATTCCATGACTGCCAAAGTAACCGATGTTCTTTAATTTTGCAGATATGACCAAACCGCAGCAGTTGAGATTGCGCTACTTTGGTCTGCAAGGGCTAGGTTTTCAGATTGTGTCTTATTGTCTGATTGCAGATTCTGTCTCTTGTTAATTTGACCACCTTTCCATCTAATATGACGAGTTTGTCTTTGATCACATCTTATATATCATCAAAGTGTTCCATCTAATCTGGCAAGTTTCTTTGAACCACATCTTAAACATTCACATCTAATTTCTGACACTTGAAGATGGCATTTCTGGTTGTGGTTATTGCCCATGATTCACATCTGCCAGTCATGGTTTTTATTTTTCAACTGCTAATGGTAACAGCTCTCTTCTCCAGCTCCTCTTTTGAGATTTGGCGGTTGGTCTGGAGAATTGCTTCTGATATGGTAATCAGGGCCACATCATTGCTTATATAAACCGGTTTCATGTTCCAGTACCCACCAAGCACTTTTGTTCCTCTCCTTGCAGGCTTTGATGACATGAGCAGTATGAAAAGAAGTAATGACATAATTTTGCCTTGTTTTATGCCACTTGTGGTACTAAACTCATCAGATGTTTCGTTTCCTGTCCTAATGTAGTTCTGCACTGCTGGTCGACAAAGTTCATATTTTGGAGGACTGATCAGTGCACCTCAGTGCTATCCTAAACTGTCCGTCCACCATCAGCAAACTAGTCATAATGCGCATGCCTCAAGTTTCTATCAGCGACAGGCTCAATATTACGCCCAGTACAGATAAGGTCAAGAAAGCAGTCAGCCAAATGTCCAGCGGCAAATCTCTGGGTCAGATGCTATTCCTGCTGAGGTTTACAAAGCAGGAGGTCCCAAGGCTTTTACACAACCTAGCAGACAGTTTTCACTCACTTTAGTACATATGCGGCAGGAACTGAAGGATACCACCATTGTCTACATGTACAAGAACAAGGGCATTCGCTATTCTTGTGATAACCGCTTGGAAATCTACCTTCTGTTATGTGGAATCCCAGCGGGTCGCTGGACTGTTGACGTAATATTTGGAGCTCATCAAATTCAAGAAAAAATGTCAGAAACAGCTTGTAATTTGTAAACAAATTTTGTTGACCTGTCCAACGCAAACTCTGGAAAATCATGGCGAAATTCTGTTGCTCTGGAAAATTTCGCCCCAGTTGTCCATCAGTTTCATGATGGCATGTTAACTCGTGTACTGAATAATGTATTACCGGTACTGTCTTCAGCCTTCCCAGTCATAAACTGAGCACAAACAGTGCTGGCCACCACAGGTATTTTCTGCTGTGTTTTCTGATGGGACTGTGACACTGGGATACATGTCAGACACAGGATGGATAGGTAGCTGTTTGATCTAAGATCCCTCACAAAGGTGAAAGAAACAACCATCTTAGACATTTTCTTTGCTGATGACTAAGTCCTTAACATGGGGATGAAGACTAATGTCTGGTTAGGCAAAACATGCTGATCAGAAATGTTAGTCAGGGTCAGGAAAAACATACTTGCCAAGACCCTCTCCTTGACTTGCTGCTAGCCCTTCCTGAAAATTTGCTGTTTTCATGGCAGCCTGGCTAACACGGTGAGAGATCAACGTGAGCGTTGACAAGCAGTTGATAGCTGTGTCTACCATTGTGGGGAAAGGAGAAAATACAGAAAGGCAAAACATACTGATCATACTATGTTAGTCAGGGTCACATGAAACATACTGATCAGTCTATGTTAGTCAGGGCCAGGTGAAACATACTGATCAGACTATTTTAGGCAGGGCCAGGTCAAACATACTAATCAGACTATGTTAGTCAGGGTCACATGAAACATACTGATCAGTCTATGTTAGTCAGGGCCAGGTGAAACATACTCATCAGACTATGTTAGGCAGGGCCAGGTCAAACATACTGATCAAGACCCCCACCTCACTCTCTGGTCAAACATACTGATCAAGACCCTCACCTCACTCTCTGGTCAAACATACTGATCAAGACCCCCACCTCACTCTCTGGTCAAATATACTGATCAAGACCCCCACCTCACTCTCTGGTCAAACATACCGATCAGACTATGTTAAGCAGGGCCAGGTCAAACATACTGATCAAGACCCCCACCTCACTCTCTGGTCAAACATACTGATCAAGACACCCACCTCACTCTCTGGTCAAACATACTGATCAAGATCCCCACCTCACTCTCTGGTCAAACATACTGATCAAGACCCCCACCTCACTCTCAGGTCAAACATACTGATCAAGACCCCCACCTCACTCTCTGGTCAAACATACTGATCAAGACCCCCACCTCACTCTCTGGTCAAACATACTGATCAAGACCCCCACCTCACTCTCAGGTCAAACATACTGATCAAGACCCCCACCTCACTCTCTGGTCAAACATACTGATCAAGACCCCCACCTCACTCTCTGGTCAAACATACTGATCAAGACCCCCACCTCACTCTCTGGTCAAACATACTGATCAAGACCCCCACCTCACTCTCTGGTTATAGGCTGTTTCATGGCAGTCTGGCTAAAAAGTTGGAGATCGGCATTTTGATCCCATAGTGGTGAACTTACTGAGGAGCCTTGCATTGCACTACATCCATGAGGATACAGGTCCACCTTCTGAAGTACACCTTGGGATTTGAGGAGAGCCACTGTAACCTGGCTCAAATAGTCATCAAGAGTATTTAGCTGAAGTACGAGGGGCATTAGCAACAAAACAACAACCTCTCTTGGTCGTACCCTCACCAAAGAAGCTAAAATAGACTCTAATGTCCACAACAGGATTGCCAAGAACAGTGCTACTTTTGGAAGACTACGAGCAAACATTTGAGACCGACAAAGAATCAATGTTGCCACCAAGGTCAAGGTATATTGCACTGCTAAGATAGCAACCCTTCTATATATATGCGAAACATGGACAATCTACAGCAGGCATATCAGGAAACTCAGCCTTTATCACGTGAGCTGTCTCCATAGGAACTCAGGATAGGTAGCCAGGATAGAGTGCTCAACTCTGTAGCCCTCAACAGGGTGAGACTTTCAGGACAGGCAAGTGCTCATCTGTTGTACGATGAGCTCAGGACAGGCAAGCCCTCATCTGTTGTACAATGAGCTCAGGACAGGCAAGCCCTCATCTGTTGTACAATGAGCTCAGGACAGGCAAGCCCTCATCTGTTGTTCAATGAGCTCAGGACAGGCAACCACTCATCTGTTGTACAATGAGCTCAGGACAGGCAAGTCCTCATCTGTTGTACAATGAGCTCAGGACAGGCAAGCCCTCATCTGTTGTACAATGAGCTCAGGACAGGCAAGCCCTCATCTGTTGTACAATGAGCTCAGGACAGGCACGCCCTCATCTGTTGTATAATGAGCTCAGGACAGGCAAGCCCTCATCTGTTGTACAATGAGCTCAGGACAGGCAAGTGCTCATCTGTTGTACAATGAGCTGAGGACAGGCAAGAGCTCATCTTTTGTACAATGAGCTCAGGACAGGCGAGCCGTCATCTGTTGTACAATGAGCTCAGGACAGGCAAGCCCTCATCTGTTGTACAATGAGCTCAGGACAGGCAAGTGCTCATCTTTTGTACAATGAGCTCAGGACAGGCAAGCCCTCATCTGTTGTACAATGAGCTCAGGACAGGCGAGCGCTCATCTGTTGTACAATGAGCTCAGGACAGGCGAGCGCTCATCAAGTGTAACAGAAGAAATTATGTAAATACTCTCTGAAAGTTTCTTGAACAGTTTCTCCATCGATGCAGCCTCCTGGGAGCTGCTTTCTTCAAACCACTGTTAAAAAGGGAGGATTGTATAACACGCAAACATTTAATACTAAATCCTCATCACTGATGATAAATCCTATAAAGATTTGTGACATGTGTTACAAAATGACCATCGTAAACTGTAACTGACAAGTAACAGAATAATATTGTGATCATGACTTAAAAATAAATTTATATCTTTGATGGCACAACCATAGTTACGGGGGAGGGGGACGTTTGTCAACCACAGGACTAGCAGAAAATCTGTAAGTGCTGTACGTGCACACAAGATTAAGTTACACGTATATCACTTTTATTTTATATCGTGACATTTTTTAATGGGTAGTTTCAAATTTGACAATGTCTGATTGAATACCAGAATTACAAGTTGCAATTTTCAAATTTTGATGTTACCTGAATTCATAAATGTTCTAGATTTGGTAAAAATCATTGAAAATGTTTATGTTTACTAGAATTACAGTCAGGAAAAACTAATCAGAGGGGAAGGGACTTCATCACTCAGTCATGTTGTCTGCCCATCTCATCCTTGGATGTCCCTGCCCTCTCTTTTTGCTGGTACAGAACCATGCAGTATTGAATTTGTAATTTCGCTGAACCTTGTGACGTGCCCATACCAAGTCATCTTTTACCTTTTCGATAGCTGTGAACAGATCATCAAAAGGCCCAATTGCATTTTCCACTCTTCGTCACATTTCTACGTTCGTGACACGATCCTTATAAGTAACATTTAAGAGTCTTCTAAAGCACCTCATTTCCATCGCATGTATTCTACACTGGATATCTGCAGTAATGGCCCGTCTCACAGGCATACACAAATATTGAGAGCACCAATGAGCGCATTAGTCTAACTTTTATGCTGTGGGCGAGCCACTTATCCTGCCATATGGGTTTCAAATGCGTAAGCGCCGTTGTTGTCTGTGCTATTCTGGCAATTATCTCAGGCTGCAAGCCCTCGTCACTGATCAGTGATCCAAGATACTTGAACCGGTGTACAACTTTGAGTTCCTGACCATTTGCTTTTATCACAGATGTAAACCGTTCCGTGTAATTAGTCATCAGCTTTGTTTTCTCTGCATTTATCTCCATGCCATAGCTCTGCGCCGCTCTGTCCAATCTACTAATCAGCTCCTGGAGTTCCTTTTCCGTGCCTGCCAGACCATCTATGTCATCTGCAAATCATAGGTTTGTTATCGTCTTGTCACCTTCTGACCTTATCAACATGTCCCTCCAGGGTCGCCTCCATTATTCTTTCCAAGAATACATTGAAGAGTGTTGGAGAGAGTATACAACCCTGTCTCACCCCAACAGACGTGCAGAACCATTCTTCTATTATTCCGTCTACAGAAACTGCACTTGACGCCTTCTCATGAAGGTTCTCAATTACCTTCACAATATTACTATTGATCTTGTAATGTTTCATTGTTATCCATAGACCCGCATACCATACTCTGTTGAACGTGTTTTTGAAATCGATGACATGATAAACGTGTTGTTGATACTCTAAGTATTTCCCATTTCTTCTTCTTCTTCTTCTTCTTCGTACGCAGTCAAACAGTAACCATTATTTTTTCAAAAAAAGCGGCGGTCATCCTGAGGCTGTCACCACTGCCATAGAGCTTGTCTTGCAGTTCCACTGGTGATGGCCACATCTGCTCTCTCTGATCCTCGTATGTCGGGCAGTTCTGCAGCAGATGTTCAGCGGTCATTTTACCGGTACCGCACGGGCATTCGTCGGTACCACCTATCTTCAATTTGTTGAATAGGTGGTACCTCAGTCTATTGTGGCCAGTGCGAAGTCTGAAGACAACGACCTGCTCTCTTCGGTTCAACTGGTAATAGGCATCGTTTTTGGTGTAACCAGTATGTTCGGTTTCCCATTTGGTCATGTATCTGGCTTTGATAAGCCGTTTTGACTCTTCGTACGTCATACTAGTATCTGTTTGTGGTAGTCTTGCGCCTTCTTTTGCCAGTCTGTCTGCCTCCTCGTTGCCTTGGATGTTGCAGTGTGATGGGATCCACTGTACCACTACCCTTTTTGGTGCGGACTGCTGGCACAGTTTGCAGAGTGCTGCTCTTAAGTCATTAAGCTCAGTGTTTTTCTGGCTTTGTAGCGCTGTGACTACGGCGAGAGCATCTGTAAGCAGGACTATATGGCTTTCATTTTCTTTATGTGTCACCATTTCTTCCACTGCCGCCCTCAGTGTCTCTGCCTCCGCTCTGAAATTGCTTGTGTACTTACCAGTAGCGAATGACAGTGTTATTTTTCTGCCATTTGGTAGGTTCAGGAATGCTCCTGCCCCTCCGTTCTGTGTAGTGTTTGTTACAGAACCGTCGGTGTATGCATGGGTCCAGTCCATGCTTGGGTAGTTTTCCGATATAAAGCTTAGGGTAGTATCTCTCCTTTCTTTTTCAGTCTGGCCGTTTTTGTTTCCAATACCTGGTATATTTTCTACCACCTCTGGAAATATATCCTGCCTCCAGGTAGGTTTTCGTACAATAGTGATGGGTTTTGGTGTTGTTAGTGCGTTTATGGGATCTTCGTGCATCTTTGCTTTGGCTATTTCTGCAAAGTTTCTCCGCTTTAGTTTCCCATTTCCCAAATTGTTTAATCTCTGGTGCATTGGATGGTCGGTCAGTCTTCGGAGTTTCTCTGACTGCAGCTGGGCTCTGCAGTCTCTTCTATCGGTCATGGATTGCAGTTTTGTAATCTTTTCAAGTTCTACAATTGGCGTTGACTTCATGCCTCCTGTTATAACTCTCATGGCTTGGTTTTGAAGTTTGCTAACTTTATCGAAGTTCGCCTTTGCTGCTGTTGTCCGTGCCGCAATGCCATACTCGAGAACTGGTCTCACTCTTCCAGTGTACAGTTTCTTTAGTATGCTTTCGTCTGCTCCCCAGCTTGTGCCAGCAAGTTTCCTCATGATTGCCATTCTTTCTCTGGCTCTCATTCGGTTTCTCTCGATCTGACTTTTCCATGTCATGCTCCGATCAAATGTGACTCCCAGATAGTTTGAGTTGTCGTTTGGCTGCAGGAATTTGCCATTTAAAAGTAACTTGGTATTTTGGGGTTTGATTGAAAGCGAGAATATTGTGCATGTGGTTTTCTTCTCGTTTATTTTGACCAGCCATGAGTTCACCCAATCTTCCAGCGATGTTAGGGCCTGCTGCATCCGATTTCTTGCTATGGTGAGATTCTTTTCAGAGGTCCACATAGCCAGATCGTCTGCAAACATTGAGCTATGGACTCTTCTTGGTATATTCTCTGTAATGTCGTTTATATACACCAGGAAGAGTGTGGGTGACAGTACTCCCCCTTGGGGTACTCCCTGCTCGAGTGTCACCTTTCTGCTCATCTGCCCTTGTACTTGGACTCTGGTTGTTCTGTTTTTGAGGTAGTGGTTGATCCACTTGAACATTTTCCCACAGACATCACTTCTTCTTTGCTTGACTCTAAGTCCATCTTTCCAGACTTTGTCAAATGCCTTTTCCAGGTCCACCCAAACCGCTACTGTGTGCTTCTGTGCCTGGTAGGCATCTTCTATTTCCTGGGCTATGAGGATGACCTGGTCCTCAGTGGATCTGTGCTGTCTAAAGCCGGCTTGCTGTGGAATTAGTATTCGTTTTTCTTCCAGATGCCACATCAGTCTGGTGTTTATCATACGTTCCATGTATTTCTCATTTAATATCAGCAGATTAAATATCTGTTCAGTGGTACTTCTTCCCACTCGAAACCCTGCTTGCTCTTCAGCAATGATATTCTCTGCCTGTGGTTTTAATCTGTTGAGGATTATTCTTAAGAGAACTTTGCTAGGATGACTAATGAGGTTAATTGTTCTATAGTTCTGACACATTTTTAGGTTCCCTGATTTAGGCAATGGTAAAACCACTGATTTTGTCTAGATGGTTGGCCACTCTCCTGTCCGCCAAATTCTGTTACAGATGTATGTCAGAGCCTCAATTATTACCTCACCTCCCACTTGCAGGAGCTCTGCTGGGATATTATCCACACCCACAGCTTTCCCCTTTTTTAGCATCTTCACCGCTACAGTAAGTTCCTCTCTTGTTATCAGTTGATTCTCCTCTAACATATTCATTTCTGGGGCCAATGCATTTGCTGGTCACCTCAGCCCTCATACTTATATAATTCAGAACAGTACTTTGTCCAACGAGCCCGAATGTCTTGGGCTTGTGTGAGACATTTCCCTCTGTTATCCTGAATCGTTGTATTGCGACCTTGTACAGGCCTTTTTAGGTTCTTTGTATTTTATATGCTCCCTTGTTATCATTTCTTCCAAGATTTGATTCGATATCTGAGCAGTTATCCATTTTGCCTTGGCCTTTTTCATCTTGGTCTTTATGTTTCCATTTATCTCTCTGTATTTCGTAATCCTATCTAGGGTATTCTTCAACCTCTTCAGTAATCTTCTCTTTTAAAAGCTGAGGAATACAGGCAGCTTCACTACTTCTGTCGCCACGTTGTCGGCTGGCTATGTTTGTTCATTTTACCCCTAACAGAAAAACAACATATGCCTTACCGGGGACTCGATCTACTGCCCTTACTGTCAGCAGGGAGGCATCATGACCATTTGGCCACATGCTCCACTAATACCAAGTCAAGATTGTTTTATTCCAATGTCAAGTCAGTCCTGTACTGAGCAGAAACTTAAAGAATAGCAAAGCAGAGAAATCTTCAGTCATTCACCAGTAAATGTTTGCAGAGGATAATGGGTATAGACTGGCAAGGCATGGTGAGGAACGAAGACATATGGGAAAGGAGCCAACAACAACCAATGGAATTACAGATAAAGCGTTGGAAATGGAGTTTGATAGGACACACACTATGGAAAACACCGTAAAATGTGGTCAGATTGGCCCTGATGGAATCTGCAGGAAAAGAGGAAGAGAGGTAGACCAAGAGACATCTGGGAAATGAACTTCAGCCACTGGACCTCAACTGAAGATAGGCAGAAAGGGCAGCTCCTGATCAAACTTGCTGGAGGAGGGTTGTCAATGGTCTATGTCCCGAAAGAAGCGATGAGCATTGATTGATTGAAGGGGCTCAAGGATTCTCCTGTTTTTCTTCTTTCCTATAACTTCAGACACCATACCTCAATTTGGTATGAATTTGTTTGTTGCTATTGCTGTCTGTTCATCGCAAATGTTGTTGTCTCTTTCAAAGTAGTTTTTTCTGAACATTATCTATCCAGAGAATCCTGGGTCTTCCTTTCTTTCTTGTTCCTAGAACTGGTAATTTGAATATAGATTGTTGAACGTCCGTGATGTGCATCTCTACTCTTTTGTGCACCCTAAAAAGGGCTTTAACTGGCAGGTTGCAGCAGCTTTCCTCACATCATGAACATGATGATGATGTTGTACCAGTGTCCTACAGCTGCTGTGTATGTTTGGCTTCATCTGCGTGTTGTTCACTAGCATGGGGATCAACATGATCGATCCCCACCGTGTTATCCAGACTTTCATTAAACAGCTGTTTCCGGGAAGAACTGCATGGTAGAAAATGTTATCTTACCATGTGACCACACCATTGCAGTTTGCAAAAATTTACAGCAATCAGTACATTATGGCCTGGCATTTCAATGGGTTTTAATTGGATGTTGAGATACTGACCTTGCACGTTATCTTAAAACCTAAAATATAATTGGGATCTACATTATGAAACAAATACGTGAAAGTCACACACTTATGCTGTAGAACTGACAGATCTGGTTTTAGTTTATGAGCTTGTAGTAACTGTCATAGATGGCACACACTTCCACCCTATGTTGTCCTATATATTGTACTACTGTAACTGGAATTTATTTGTGTATTAGTCATATATTGTCGTATGTGACACTTGTCTGCTATGTATCATGTGCCTTGTCAGCACAATTTAATGAGAAGGAAGCTTGGAAAAAATGGTACAGGCCATGTTTTACCTGAACCCACAAGGGGAACAAAAAATAATGACACTGTAACCTGTCAGGTTTGTAAGAGACAACTAAGGAGGGCTGTGGATGGGGGTTGGCTAACCATATCCTCCAGAATCTATAAACCACATTAAAATTAAAACATCCCAGAGCAGAAGAAGTGCAATTAAGTCAAGTCATTAATATTTTGTAAGGAGACGTTATGTTTGCATGAAATCATACAACATGAAAACTTGGGTAATGTTCTTACAGATCCAGCAGCATTTGGGCTCTTAGCCTTCAGCCCTATGCCATGAAAGGGTATCTGCAGATTGTTTTCTTTTTTTGTTGTTTAGTACCTGTTGTTTTTTAGTACCATACAAAGCGTTCCATTTATCTGGCCTCAAAACTTATCAACACTGATGTATACACTGTTTAAAAAACATTTTCTCTTGATTTAACTTAACTTAACTTCATGATACTTGTTTAGAAGACTCCACAGAGTCTGTATACAACCAGCTTATTCCACTCCACCAATACTAAAAATAATCTTTTTCTTATGTATTTCATGACCCTGCCTCCACCACATCCTGTGGCAATGCATTCCAATTATTCACTACTCTCTTACTAAAATAGTATTTCCTAATCTCTAATCTGGCCCTGTCTTTAAACAATTTGTGCACTCTTGTTCTTGTAGCCGGTTGTACTTTGATAAACTTGGTATAGTCTAATTTATCCTTTTCATTAATTTATAAACTTGTATTGCCACCTCGAATTCTTCTCTGTAGTAGACACTGTAGACCAGTTTTTCTAGGCTTTCCTCATAACTATAATCTGGAATCCCACAATGATTTTTGTAGCTCTTCTTTGTTTCTTCAATTTGTGCTATTTAAAATATAAGACAGTAATCTTTAGATTTGATCTGAATGGCCTATTTTCAACATCGTTGCTCAGTTAACTTAACGTCTTTATACTGGTTTAGAAGACCCTGCAGAGTCTGTATACAACCAGTTACATTTACATCACCTTGCTCTAAAAGCTATGCGCATCCAGTTTATTCTTAAATGCATTAACTGTCCCTGCCTCCACTACCTCCCCTGGCAATGCATTCCAAGCAGACACCACTCTCTGACTAAAAAAAAAATATTTCCTAATATCTAACCTAGACCTCTCTTTAGTCAGCTTGTAGCTATGCCCTCGTGTTACTGTAGGTGGCTGTATTTTAAAAAAAATTTTATAGTCTAATTTATCGATTCCTCTGATTATCTTATAAACCTGTATTAAGTCACCACGAATTCTTCTCTCTTCGAGACACTGTAGGCCGGTTTTTCTGAGTCGTTCCTCATAACTGTAATTCTGGAATCCCACTATCATCTTTGTCGCTCTTTTCTGTATTCTTTCTAGCATGTTTATGTCCCCTCTATGATAAGGACTCCACTGTTCTTCACTGTTGTCTTCTACACACTTTTGTCACCATACACTGCCTGCATTCTGCGATGAATGTCAAACTGGTCGACATCCTTCAGCTGTTAGAAACCGAATCATCGCTTGCTGATCAACTCTGGATGAAATCTGTATCACACCCGCCATAATTTCAACGGTCTGCTAAGGAAACTATGAGTCGGAGGATAATGAAATTTTGCAAGGTTGATGGTTGGAATGTGCTGTTTACTCCAGAAGTGACGCCATCAAGCGCATCGTACATATGTTCACTTGTTGCAGTTTGGTCCGCTTTCATTTGAACATGCCTCGTATATAAGGGCCAGAACAGACCATGGGAAAACTGAAGAAATCCAACAGCATGAAATACATAGACAGACATTGATGTGAACATATGACAAGAATTCTTTGGAATCTATCCGTCGCATGAGTCAGTGATGTGAACATATGACAAGAATTCTTCGGAATCTATCCGTCGCATGAGTCAGTAATGTGAACATATGACAATAATTCTTATGAATCTACCTGTTACATGAGTCAGTGATGTGAACATATGACAAAGAGTTAATCTGAATCTACGCAGTACATGAGTCTATAACATCAGATAGCAGGGCTTCAAAATAAAAGAAAGTCCTAGAAAATGATGGATTGATGGATGTTAGCGAAACACTACAGAAGCATGGATTGAAAATGACAACAGCCGCACGGTGGCACAAAAGAGTATTACACATTCTTCAAGATGTCTAACAACACAAGTACAGAGATGAGTTGATGTGCAAGCAACAACAGATGATGTATGAGCAACAATGAATGGTGTGAGAGTAACAGTGGATGATTTGAGATCAACAATGGATGATGTAAGATCAACAATGGATAGTGTGAGAGCAACAATGGATGATGTAAGATCAACAGATCATGTAAGATCAACAGATGATGTAAGATCGACAGATGATGCATGAGCAACAATGGATAGTGTGAGAGCAACAATGGATGATGTAAGATCAACAATGGATGATGTAAGATCAACAGACGATGTAAGATCAACAGATGATGTAAGATCAACAGATGATGCATGAGCAACAATGGATGATGTAAGATCAACAATGGATGATGTAAGATCAACAATGGATGATGTAAGATCAACAATGGATTATGTAAGATCAACAATGGATGATGTAAGATCAACAGATGATGCATGAGCAACAATGGATGATGTAAGATCAACAGATGATGTAAGATCAACATGGGATAATGTGAGAGCAACAAGGGATGATGAAAGAGGAGCAAGAGATGAACGCATCCCTGAATATACTGGAGAGATAAACTCATCCCTGGCTATACTAGAGAGATAACTGGTTCCTAGGTATACTAGAGGGATAAACTTAAAACTTAACTTAACGTCTTTATACTGGTTTAAAAGACCCTACAGAGTCTGTATACAACCAGTTTCATTTACTTAAATCACCTTGGTCTAAAAGCTATGAACATCCAATTTATTTTTAAATGCATTAACTGTCCCTGCCTCCACTACTTCCTGTGGCAAGGCATTCCAAACATTCACCACTCTCTGACTAAAAAAATATTTCCTAATATCTAATCTGGACCTCTCTTTAGTCAACTTGTAGCTATGCCCTCTTGTTATTGTGGGTGGCTGTATTTTAAAAAAACTTGTTATAGTCTAATTTATCGATTCCTCTGATCATCTTATCACCACGAATTCTTCTCTCTTCTAGACACTGTAGGACGGTTTTTCTGAGTCTTTCCTCATAACTGTAATTCTGGAATCCCATTATCAGCTTTGTCGACTTTTTTGTATTCTTTCCAGCATGTTTATATCCCCTCTATGATAAGGACTCTACACCTATACACAGTACTCCAATCTAGGTCTAACTAATGCTTTATACAGTTTGACTATCACTTCCTTGCTCCTATGTTTAATATTTCTTTTTATCATACCTAACATTGCATTTGCCTTTTTCACTGCTACCAGAACTTGCTCACTCACCTTACCTGTATGATCTATTATAACCCCTAGGTCCCTCTGGGCATACTAGAGAGATAAACTCATTGCTGTATATACCATCAAATGTGAGGTCCTAAGATGTGAGAAAGGGATGAAATAATTTGTTGACCAGTGTCGCTGTACAGTTCCTCGATCTATTGGCTCTGGCTGCCAACCGTTACCTGATACCACAGATTTGTTGTCATTATTTTGATTCAGTGAAATGTAGAGAGGATCCAGTTACTGGAGTAAAGCCAGTTACTGTGCTTAATTGAGCTTTGATGTTGTGGTCCCTTTTGTGTGTGCTGTAATCATTGATTTTAATGTTTATTCCTTTGAGAGGAAGTTTTGTTGGCTGTTAGGGATGCTGTTAGTAGTACAGCATCCAATAGACTTTTGAATTTGGGTATCTTTATACATGGATTCAGTGCCACTTTATTGAAAGTAGCAATGTGCCAACAAAGTGTGCCTTAATGTGCCACTTTTTCTAAAATGAACCATAAAAAAGATATCCTTTCAAGATATCTTAAAAAGTCACTAACCAATTCCAGTAATTTAAATGACATTAAAAATACATAAGAAAGAGATGTTTGTTGAAATGGTCTAGCAGGAACAAAAATTATTCCAATAAAAAAAAATGGATAACGATTTAGTTGGTCATGTTCCTTCCTTATATTATCCCCCACCTCTCCAGGACATACTCCCTAAACTAGGTCTCAGCTGAGCCGTTTTATTTAAAGTCTCTCCCGTATGTATTTTTAAAACATCTCATAACTTATCAACTGGTTTCCAAAAGCTGTATTGCAGTTCCATTTCATTGTTCACCTTAAAAATTGTATGTTTAAACAAATTGTACATCTAGACCAGGAATTCCCAACAAATATGCTGTAATGAAACTTCACAAGTTTTTGATACTAGGTAGTTTAAATCAATCATAAATTAGACAAACATTTTGTCTGGCTGGAGTTTTGCCTAACAATGTCACACAGCCATGCTTGTACATCGTCCACCATTATGTCCTGCAGGCATCAGTAAATATTGTTCAACAACATCAGTGTAAGCAGTATTTGATATTTTGCTTGTTAAAAGCTGTGGCATTTCTTGATTAATTATGGATACGTTTCTCGTGAAAATGTGCAAAACTGAAGAAAATATGAGAGATGTACCCAATCTTAATCTAGTTCATGTTCTTCCAGTGGTGTCAATATTAATATGGAAATTCACACATTATAATAGAAGACTTATTATTAATTAGTGTCTAGTGTTATTATCTTATGATAACACAATATTAATAAAGTAAGAAGTGAAGGAATCTTCTTCAACCAAGTGTGTCCCCCAAAAGTGAATGTGTTGGGAATCCCTGATCTCTTCATTACTTTGTTTAATGGGTAATCATGAGAGATAACATGGGGACATTCAACATGATTTCAGAATGAATATCTCATGCTAGGATATTGAAGTTCCCTTGTGTTTTTGGTGCTTTTTGACTTTATTCATTTGCCTTGGTCTGCATTATCAGCATTATTTTTAGCATGGATAAGCTTAAGACATTGTGATTCCAATATCTCTATGATGGCATCTTCTGCACAGCTCACATTAACTAACATTCTAGAGTTTTGAATATAAAATTTGTTATCAAATTATATTTTAATGATTAGTGAATATAAGTGACGCTTCTCTATATCTAAAATGTACCATTTACTGAGATCTTTGATACTTGCTTTTATATATTTCTGTTACAGGCATTTTGCTTGCAGCCCTTCAACTACAATGACACTGTGAGAAAAATGAAACGTCGCCCAAAGAGTAGTCTGCGTAGTGAGAGAAATGAATCAGATTCATAGCCATAATCCTTAGTGCTTCTAACCATACACTGCTGGTTGGAAGAGGAACAGTTTTCCTCAACTAGGCTCTCAAGTCCATAATGGGGAAAATATGTTTGTGGGAGCAGGTGAACTAGTCCTGCTTGTGCAAGCTGTTTCATACATTCTATCAGTATTATATGTTCTCATATTAGATAACACAGGGTAGATATGCTAGTTTATTTCAGAGAACAAATGCACTTTGTTGTATATGGTATATGGAGGTTGATAGCCTTGTTTCATCCTCACACCTTCCTTGAGACTGATCAGAATATTGACAGCTCCAACCACTTCTATCATTTTGTTTAATCCACACTTCTATCATTTTGTTTAATCCACATTTCTATCATTTTGTTTAATCCACAAAATTATTTTGACAGCACGTGTTCCTATTACTTTATTACACCAAGAGAATTTATGGGGCGAATGAATAAAGGCCATTTGCCACTGTAGTCACCATGTAGTGTGCAATGTTTTTATTTGACTACGATAGATAAAAGTCAATACCTTACCAAGGTTTTGTACCGTTGTCCAATCAGTCAGAGGACTGGTATCGGAGCTGTTGGGTAAACTGCTCGTCATAGTCATTTCACAAGCTAATAAATAAACCAGTGAGAAAGTGCTGGCTACACATTTTCTTCTTTTTCTTTTTGCTATCTTACCTCTGTTCTTCTTCTAAAGCGAAGTGGTCAAGCCGTTTGCTTCGTGGTCAGATGGTTGAGGTTCGAATTTGAGCTACGACGGTCAGTTCATGATGGCCATTTATTTCCGGAGATCCCTGGGTTCATTGCTGGAGCTACGGAGTTTGTGCTTTGTGTGATGCTCTCTGCAGACAGAATACCGTTCTGTTGTGAGAGACCGAGCCATATGGGGAGACCCGCAGCGATGAAGTCGAGCCCTTAGCCTTAACCTTTGTGAAAATAAATTATCTGCTCTTCTATTCCAGAAATCTTATTTATTGGTTATTTGAAATCTTTCATTGAAACTCAGTTGACTATACCACACTCAGAAGACTTTTGGTCTGTATGAATGCTGGGATGTGAATTGCCATGACTCAAACAGTCTCACCTGTGTTGTATCCCATCTTCCCCTTTCCTGTATTCCCTCATCATTTCCTCTGTGTCTCTTCATCTTCTTTGTATCTTCTTTTCATCTTTCCTGGGGAGACAGCACACAAGCTATGAGCAACTGAGAAAAACAATGAGTTTAGTCACCTTAAAAATATAATCTTTGCTCTTTTAGTGACACATCTGTTAATGACATGAGTACTTTCTTGATACATTGACTCTTCTTTGTATATATTATCGGAGGGATGGGTTCATAAATTTTATCTAGTCTGTTATGCAGATTTGTAATTGTAGTTATTTTATGATTAAACTGGTTTTATAGAAAATAAAGTGGTAGATTAGTCTAATAATGTGTATATGTTTGACTGTATCAAGTGAATCAATAATTTTACAGTTTTATTTATTTTGTAAATTGAATAATTGTTAAATATAGATTACACAATGAATGATACATTGCTATATTCACACCTAAAACAGGTAATGAGTATACAGCAGTACTTTAATTGCTATTTACACACACGATAACGAAAATTCATATATAACTGTACATATTGCTATAACTACAAATATTGAAGGCAATGAATGTTCTATTCACAGTTCAACATGGCATTGATAAAAAGTCAAAGTATTCTATTCTTTTTATGATGTTATCAATTCTGAGTCTATACTTTTCATTCATTCACACATCTCTAATAACAAACACTGGTCAGGAACTCATTTGCTGATGGAATAAATTGAAATGTTATTGTCGTTGCTAGAACCCAGCGCTTATCCTTTGGCTGATAGGGTCTCTCTCACAGGTACCAAAATTAAAATGTAATGCCTTTTTTTATTTTTATCGTTAATTAAATTTGGCCTTACAGACAACATATATTCTTATCGTGTCAAAATTGACCCAGTTTATAATAATAATAGTGAATTCGTGACAGATTGATTATAAATTATTTCAAAACAATCAGTCAGATTTTGAATTTTTCAAGAAACCCTTCCATCGGGCTCCATCCAGGCACCACATTCACTAAGGTCACCCCTGCTAGAGACACATAATTATTTATGTTACGGTTGCCACCTTTGTTAGCCCATATATAAAAAATCCCCCATCCTGCATTATAGTCAGTCTGGATTGGCTGCATCACTATGTTCTCATATATATAATGTCTACATCATCATCGTGAGTTTGGTGGTACCACATTGTGGCATCTTTTCTCTCAAAATAACACTTTTAACTCGGTCTGCAATGTAATTATTATAATGATGTTTTAATGCACCTTTTGTAGATATTGTCAATGATTCTTGTACATATTTGGTTCGTTATTTCTGAGTTTTAACAGTTCTTTGTCAAACTATGTTTCTGAGTGCATGTTTGTTTTATTGCCTGTATGAGTCCTGGTTCCTGGAAAAGGGAGCAATGAATAGATTAACTACTCTCTACAATGCCTGCCATCAAGTGCAGCTAAAAGGGGTGGTTATTTGGGGCTAGCAACCTCATAATGTGACACAGAAGCCACCATTGCAGAAGTACATAAGTGTTTTGTTGCAGACTTTAGTGGTGGTTGGCCTCATTCTCTGTCAAGAAACAAATCAGTGGAATACAATGAAAAATATTGTCTTTTGCTTTGTATTATGAGAAAAATTATTATTCTGTTATCAATGCATTTGTATTTTCTTCTTTGTGGAAACATTTTAAAAATACAAATATAATGTATTAATTGATTTATCTTTCAACAACCAGCAACCAAAATGTATTTTTTAAATAATTCTGTAGAAGTATAATCAATTTTTTAATTTAAATTCTGTCATTTCTTGATAAGTATACTCTCTAATATGCATACTCTCTAATGTAACCAAAAGAACTCTTGAATGCTTGAAGCAAACATGCTTTGCCAAAAAAAGGCCAAAACAAAAAGCTATATCATATAGTAGAACAACAGAAGTATATTTACTCCTTAGCTTCTTGAAAATAATATACACAACCAACTAAAGTATATAAATTTATTATATTACCTCAACACCAACAAACTGTGTAGATTCAAATTTTTGTATCCAGATGTCAAATAAATATGGTGGTATTTCAGCACTGCCAAAATTTGATAGGAAGACTGTGTAATATGGTGGCATTTCAGCACTGCCAAAATTTGATAGGAAGACTTTGTAATATGGTGGTATTTCAGCACTGCCAAAATTTGATAGGAAGACTGTGTAATATGGTGGTATTTCAGCACTGCCAAAATTTGATAGGAAGACTGTAATATGGTGGTTTTTCAGCACTGCCAAAATTTGATAGGAAGACTTTGTAATATGGTGGTATTTCAGCACTGCCAAAATTTGATAGGAAGACTGTGTAATATGGTGGTATTTCAACACTGCCAAAATTTGACAGGAAGACTGTGTAATATGGTCTGAAATTATATGTTATTATGTATAGATTGACTCAGGGCAACTGAGAAAATCGTTTGACAAACTTGTAGTGTTCAGTCAGATGAAGGTTGGATAACAATCTTCTAGCTTTCATATACAACATCATCATAGATGTCAACTTGTACCAGAGGAGAATCTCTGCATCAAACCAATATAAACCACACTAAAGGAGGGATGAATAATCTGATACATGAGAAAATGCAGATTGGTATGTGGTTCTCTTGTTGTACAGGTAGGTGAAATTTTGGGCATAAACTTTAGGTTTTATTGTTAGGGCAGGTGAAACTTAAGGTATAAACTTTAGGTCTTATTGTTAGGGCAAGGGAAACATTGGACATAAACTTGTAGGTCTTATTGTAAGAGCAGGTAAAACATTGGGTATAAACTTGTAGGTCTTATTGTAAGAGCAGGGGAAACATTTGGTATAAACTTGTAGGTTTTATTGTAAGAGGTGAAACATTTGGTATTAACTTGTAGGTCTTATTCTAAGAGCAGGTAAAACATTGGGTATAAACTTGTAGGTCTTATTGTAAGAGCAGGGGAAACATTTGGTATAAACTTGTAGGTTTTATTGTAAGAGGTGAAACATTGGGTATAAACTTGTAGGTCTTATTGTAACAGGTGAAACATTGGGTATAAACTTGTAGGTCTTATTGTAAGAAGTGAAACATTGAGTATAAACTTGTAGGTCTTATTGTAAGGGCAAATCCGCAACATAGATATCGTGCTGTTATGAAAATACAAATGGACAAGCCATGTGGTGCGCATGCCAGACAACAGATGGACACGTAGAGTGATGTCTTGGTGGCCTCACAATTTCAGACGCCTTCGTGGGTGACCAAGCTTGAGATGACCTGAAGGAGGTCCTAGGTCCAACACACCAAGGCAAAAGATCGAAATGAGTGTAATTAACATCTGCCTACCTGGCATCAGATACATGTGCGTGATTGAATACCAGGATTTCGAAATAGTTTTTGAATTCCATTAGACACCAAAACTTTTGGGGGGAAAGGCTCATTTACTTAGTATGTAAATAAATTAATTATGTAGGGGGAAAAGCCCATACAAAATGATGATGGAAATGGAAGAAAACTGTAAATTAGACGTTGCTATGTGCAAGTTGACATCTATGCTTGTAATAGGGAAGATCATTGTCTGAAAGTCACATTTACTTCACTTCTTATTTTTGGTAAAAGTGTTAAAGGTTCAAGCTTTGTTCAACCAGTGAAATATGATTTTGTTGTGGTTGGCTGGTCAACTTTTAAAATGTTGATTCAGGATGATGATGAATATCATATTGTTGTGACTGGCTGGTCAACTTTTGAAATGTTGAGTCAGAATGGCGTGGAACATCATTTTGTTGTGACTGGCTGGTCAACTTTTAAAATGTTGAGTCAGGATGGTGTGGAACATCATTTTGCTGGGACTGGCTGGTCAATTTTTAAAATGTTGAGTCAGAAGGGTGATGGATGTCATATTGTTGAATTTGAGTGTGGGTTTAAGTGAATGTTTGTCTTGCCAAAACTCTCAAACTGAACTCAGAATTTATGCTCAGATTGCAATATCAAACATCAGTTTTTCAATCCTTGTACTCGTTTTAAAGACTTAAGTTTCTCACTCCAACTCCATCTGTCCTCCACTGTCCTTCTGAGATTAGCTAAGGATTTTAATGCCACTTCTCTGTAAACCTGTGTAATGAAGGTATTGTTTGGCATCTCTGCCTCTCTTATCCTTTATTTTGTATCTACTAGGACGTCTTGAACTGGACCAACGTATCTCAGATTGTGGCTTAGACAATCTTCATCATTCTTATTATGTTTTCTTTTTTCGTCCACTGACTCTATCACCATTTTATTTGACTTTTCCTCTGTCCAGCTGATCTTTTTTGTCCTTTGACAGCGCCACATCTCAAAAGCCAGCTCTTCTTGATTGATTGCGACTGTAAGTAATCTTCTTCTGGAACCAATATGCTCTAATGTGGTATCAGCACACAGGTAAAGTAAAAAATAAAAAATATTTATTTTTACCAAATGGTTATTATCAAGTACTTACGAAAGGTTTAACTTTAGTGCAACACTTGAGATATTGTCTCCATGCTGTCCTTCAGGTTCACTAGCCTGAATCCACACTATCTTCGGTACATCAACTTAATTTTGAGTGACCCTTTGTGTTACCGTTGGTCCATTAGCTCGACTTAATGTGACATTTTGTCCATTAACTTGACTTCATGTGGCATTTGATCCATTAGCTTGACTTCATGTGACATTTGATCCATTAGCTTGACTTCATGTGACATTTGATCCATTACCTTGACTTCGTGTGGCATTTGATCCATTAGCTTGACTTCGTGTGGCATTTGATCCATTAGCTTGACTTCATGTGACATTTGATCCATTAGCTGGACTTCATGTGACATTTGATCCATTAGCTTGACTTTATGTGACATTTGATCCATTACCTTGACTTCGTGTGGCATTTGATCCATTAGCTTGACTTCGTGTGGCATTTGATCCATTAGCTTGACTTCATGTGACATTTGATCCATCAGCTTGACTTCATGTGATGTTTGGTCCATTAACTTGACTTCATGTAACTGTTAAATCCATTAACTTGACTTCATGTGACTGTTAAATCCATTAACTTGACTTCATGTGACTGTTAAATCCATTAACTTGACTTAATGCAACACACTCTGAGTGATTTGTGATCCCAGTTTTAGATACTAACTGCGTTTCTTCACATATTCTTTTATTTTGATGACCTAAACTGGTCTAATTGTTTGATCACTTTCATCATTGAAACAGTGGGGCCACTAGGTCAATGCTAGACCCACCAGCTTTTGTAATTAGCTTTCAGTCTTGACTGTGTCAGTCATATGATTGTGGTTGTGTTAGCCATGTGATTGTGGTTGTGTCAGTCAAATTATTGTGGTTGTGTTAGCCATGTGATTGTGGTTGTGTCAGTCAAATTATTGTGGTTGTGTCAGTCATATAATTGTGGCTGTGTCAGTCACATCTTCTTCTGCATTCGTTCTCAATCTCCTGGTACCAAGCCCTGAACAGGGTTGTGACTGTCAATCATGTGGTTGTGTCAGTCATATGATTGTGGTTATATCGTCAGTCATATGATTGTGGTTTTGTCAGTCTTGTGGTTGTGTCAGTCATATGATTATGGTTGTGTCAGTCATATGATTGTGGTTGTATCAGTCATATGATTGTGGTTGTGTCAGTCATGTGATTGTGGTTGTGTCAGTCATGTGATTGTGGCTGTGTCAGTCATGTGATTGTGGCTGTGTCAGTCATGTGATTGTGGCTGTGTCAGTCATGTGATTGTGGTTGTGTCAGTCATGTGATTGTGGTTGTGTCAGTCATGTGATTGTGATTGTGTCAGTCATACGATTGTGGCTGTGTCAGTCAAATTATTGTGGTTTGATAATATCAGGTTGCCAGTACTCATGAGAAGATATTGTAATCAAGTTTTGCCAAGAATCTCCATTGTTCCAGTTATAATGTGCTGCACGATTTATCAAATTGTTTTAACCACTGTTTGCATCAGAGCAGTAACTATCAGATCAATGGCTCCAGGTGGAGCAATGTGGAGGAAGCTTGTTGCTGCCATGAAAGAAACGATGGTCACCGTCTGCACCATCGGCCGATGATTTCAGATTTATTGTATCAGACTTGAAATCACTCTTCATATCTTCTTATTTATTAAGATAGTTTTTTGTAATTTATTTTCATCAACAAATTTGATGTGTTAATATTACCATAAATATGAGATTTTCTTCAAAATGGCAGACCAGTTGTTTTTGTCTAGAAATCATTCATTGAAGATGGCAAGATAAGAGAGGGGAGTTTCTGTGTGACAAAACATTGGACAGATTTTTCAAGCCTGGTGTATAGAAATCTAAAATTGCAAATACTTAATTCAACTTCTTTATACTGGTCTAGAAGACTACAGCCAGTTTCTTCTACCCTGCTTGATCTAAAAATAACTACGTGCATTAAATCCATTCTTGAATGTATTCTTGACTGACCCTGCCCCACTATTTCATGTGGCAATGCATTCACCACTCTCTGACTAAAAAAATATTTCTAAGTATCTAATCTGGACCTTTCTATAATTAATTTCTAGCTGTGCGATCTTGTTCTTGTAACCGGCTGTACTTTGAAAAACTTGTTATAGTCTAATTTATCATTTCCCTTGATTATCATATAAACCTGTATTCAATCACATCGAATTCTTCTATTTTTTAGACACTTTAAGCCAATTTGTCTTTCCTCACAACTATAATTGCAGAATCAAACTATCAGCTTTGCCGCTCCATCCTTTCCAGCATGTTTATATCTCCTCTACAATAAGGACACAACATCTAAACACAGTACTCTAATCTAGGTCTAACTAATGCTTTATACAGTTTGATTATGACGTCCTTGAAGGTAGTCCCACTGCTGAATTAAGTGTTCTGAGGCTTCATTGTGCTAGGCTAGGCTTAAACACATTAACTGCCATGGATAGTTCACACTAGTTAATCTACTGTGACAAGATTAGTGTAGCAATGAAATGAATTTAAAATGTGCTGAAACATATTCCAATATAGTCCAATATTTGAACTGACTACAGTTTCATTTGTGGATTTATCTCAAGGAGTAAAGGTCATCAGAACTGGCTGGTGTCACAGCAAGTTTTTCATTTTGGTAAGTCATGTTTTAGGTTGTAAAGGTTAAGGCAATCAGCGTTATTCCATTCTGTCTTGTCTTCCATAACTCAGAGTAAAATCAAGTACCAATTTTTACAGCTGGGTAAACTGGAGCATACCACAATTGGATCACAAACCTGGTCCTTTTGCTACGTAAAAGTTGGTTGTCCATTGCAAGTGACGATGGTGACATCATTAGACAGTTGTATCTTGATGATGTAACTTGTGCTGTTTTTGGGTTATACTGAGGAAGAAACTACACTGGTCATCAACCTCACTCTCTCATCCTAAGCTACCTTGGACCAGTGGCAAGACAACCAGCCGAGACGACTAGAGATAACTCAGGATGCAGGTACTTTTGTCTTACCTTCCTTAAGACCAGGGGATCACTTGAAACTTACGGGGTTCAATTGTCCACCTTTTCGCTCACCACTTTGAGAGACGAGTGCAGCTATACAGACAATGCTTTAGTAGCACTGCTGGTGTTAGACAATTCTTTGGTTAGTGAGTCTAGCTATGTTTTGTATTGGCAAGACTTTGTCAGCGACTGAGTAGCACATGGGTCAGAGAGTTTTCTTCTCTTGGCAAAGGTACTGCGTTCAATCCTTGGTCTTGGCATGCTCCAATCCACCCAGCTGTAAATGTGTACCTGATCTAGTGAGTGTAAGGTAACAAGGAAGAGAGCTGGCCACCCCACATGAAAAGTTGGAGATCTACATAGTACAATGAAGTCTCTAACACTCCATCCCTGATGGCAGAATCTCATATGGCACTACCTTGACCTTTCTTATAACTGTATTGTCCAGTCATATTTAAATTAGCTAGAGTTTCCTCATGCTTCGAGCTGCTAAACTTTTTGTCTGCTTTTCTGCTTATTTTTGGCACTAATCAATCATGTGTGAATGCTGGTATTGAGCTGTCATTTTAAAATCATGTCAACAGCTAGTTCTTTGCTGAAGGAGGCATCCAGTGAGGGTCCTATTTGAAGTATGCATATTTGTTTATTTGTCTTGATATCACTCAACAGTTGATTCTTTGCTGAAGGAGGCATCCAGTGAGGGTCCTATTTGAAGTATGCATATTTGTTTATTTGTCTTGATATCACTCAACAGTTGATTCTTTGCTGAAGGAGGCATCCAGTGAGGGTCCTATTTGAAGTATGCATATTTGTTTATTTGTCTTGATATCACTCAACAGTTGATTCTTTGATGGAGTAGGCATCCAGTGAGGGCCCTATTTGAAGCATGCATATTTGTTTATTTGTCTTGATACCACTCAACAGTTGATTCTTTGATGGAGTAGGCATCCAGTGAGGGTCCTATTTGAAGTATGCATATTTATTTATTTGTCTTGATATCACTCAACAGTTGATTCTTTGATGGAGTAGGCATCCAGTGAGGGTCCTATTTGAAGCATGCATATTTGTTTATTTGTCTTGATACCACTCAACAGTTGATTCTTTGATGGAGTAGGCATCCAGTGAGGGTCCTATTTGAAGTATGCATATTTATTTATTTGTCTTGATATCACTCAACAGTTGATTCTTTGATGGAGTAGGCATCCAGTGAGGGTCCTATTTGAAGTATGCATATTTATTTATTTGTCTTGATACCACTCAACAGTTGATTCTTTGATGGAGGAGGCATCCAGTGAGGGTCCTATTTGAAGTATGCATATTTATTTATTTGTCTTGATACCACTCAACAGTTGATTCTTTGATGGAGGAGGCATCCAGTGAGGGTCCTATTTGAAGTATGCATATTTATTTATTTGTCTTGATACCACTCAACAGTTGATTCTTTGATGGAGGAGGCATCCAGTGAGGGTCCTATTTGAAGTATGCATATTTGTTTATTTGTCTTGATACCACTCAACAGTTGATTCTTTGATGGAGGAGGCATCCAGTGAGGGCCCTATTTGAAGTATGCATATTTGTTTATTTGTCTTGATACCACTCAGCAGTTGATTCTTTGATGGAGGAGGCATCTTCGTTCGTTCTCAAACTCCCACTACCAAGTCCTGAAAAAGGATATGCAAGTAGCAGGATGTTGTCTGGAGAACGGGATATGTTGTGTCGTAGTTTACTGCTTCACTGAGATATTTGCACCTTTCGGTTCGACACATCTGATTTCAGTATGTATTTTTGGGTAGCCTCTCGTCTTCGATCCTTTCTCTTTAGCCAGTCTGTCCTGTTGCAGCCTGTCATCCAGGATCACCACGTCGAGGCGGAAAAGGATCTTGGCAGCTCTGGGTCGGTGGCTCTGACGCTAGCAGTCGGTGGCTCTGACGCTAGCAGTCAGTTTTGGGTTGCTGGCTCTGACGCTAGCAGTCAGCTCTGGGTCGGTGGCTCTGATGCTAGCAGTCAGCTCTGGGTCTGTGGCTCTGACGCTAGCAGTCAGTTTTGGGTCGGTGGCTCTGACGCTAGCAGTCAGTTTTGGGTTGCTGGCTCTGACGCTAGCAGTAAGTTTTGGGTTGCTGGCTCTGACGCTAGCAGTCAGTTTTGGGTCGTTGGCTCTGACGCTAGCAGTCAGTTTTGGGTCGGTGGCTCTGACGCTAGCAGTCAGTTTTGGGTTGCTGGCTCTGACGCTAGCAGTCAGTTTTGGGTTGCTGGCTCTGACGCTAGCAGTCAGCTCTGGGTCGGTGGCTCTGGCACTAGCAGTCAGCTCTGGGTCGGTGGCTCTGACGCTAGCAATCAGCTCTGGGTCGGTGGCTCTGGTGCTAGCAGTCAGCTCTGGGTCGGTGGCTCTGACGCTAGCAGTTAGTTTTGAGTCGGTGGCTCTGACACTAGCAGTCAGCTCTGGGTCGGTGGCTCTGACACTAGCAGTTAGTTTTGAGTCGGTGGCTCTGACGCTAGCAGTCAGTTTTGGGTTGCTGATGGCTGCATTTCATGCACTGCTCAGTGTATTGGTCCAGAGGAGGCATCCAGTGTTGGCTCTACTTGTATGCAAATTTGTTTGTTTTCCTTTATAAATTATCTGAGAGAATGTTGTTTTATGATTAATATAATGCAAAACAATTTCCTGCTTCGAGTAGAGGAAATAAAATAATGTGATCAAGTCACTAATATGGAATTGTGGGAAAGAACCAGACAGATGTTAGAGAGATTTGACATACGGAGGTGCTAGCATTGGATAGGACACACATTACGAAAAACAGCTGATAGCATTACAAGACAGTTACTGTTCTGGAATCCTCAGAGCAAGAGAAGTAGAGGCAGACCTAAACACTAATGAAGAAGGAAACTTGAGACAAACCAAAAGGCAATATGGAAGATGTGGACAGAGGTGGAAAGGATGCGCAGGAAAGACTTGGCAAGTATTTGTTGTAGATCTGTACTCCCCATGGAGTTGAAGGACTTTGATTGATGGATTGAATACAATTTTAGAGAATGTCTTATAGAATGAAAGTCTCATCTCATCTGTGCACTTCTGTTGTTAGATGTGACAAGTTTTGGGATTTATTTTTCTCTCTTATGCACCGTTTTCTAGTGTGAAGTGTATTGTACTATGTTTTTTAACTAGTGGCACAGTACATCCAACTGCAGCACTTATTTTTTTTAATAGATTTGCTTCCTATAAGGACATGCTGTTTCATAAATCTGAACACATGCAATTTGGATTGTGATCCATGCCACTAACCACTTTGCCACTTCCCAGAAGTGGGAAATTATAATAATTAAATAATTAACAGAACAACAATGTCACTCTACATCCTTGTCAGAAACACAAAGCTTTCATGAAATTAGAGATTTCAGATTTAACATGTACAAACTGACAGCAAAATGGGCATGGACATAAGATTGTAACAGGTAAGATGTTCTATTTTTGAGATGTGCATGTGCCAGCTCAGATCATGAACTGTGATATGTACAAAATGTGTTGCTTGCTTATATCAGCAAGTTCTAGTGATTACTTCTGCTGGAAATGATTGCCATACAAGAATGAATTTTACATACAGCAATTTGTGAGCTATTGCTCTCAAGTCCTGATTTATTTTGAGTGAAATTGAGGAAGATTCAAATGTTCAGCCTTCCATAACTGAAAGTTAATGTATTATTGCTCCAAAGTCCTGGTTTATTTTAATCAAAAATGGGCAAGATTAAAATGTCCAACCTTCCATAATAGAAATATGTCAATAGGTTGTAAGTTATTGCTCTCAAGTTCTAGTTTATATTTAGTGAAACTGGACAAGATTATAATGTCCAGCTTTTCATAACTGAAAGATACCAGCAGTTTGTGGGAAGTCCATGTGTACTGTGAGAGAAACTGGACAAGATTATAATGTCCAGCGGTTTGTCAACTAATAGATGTCAATTTAATGAGCTTCTATGTTTTCTTTATTCTTCTGCTCTTGTCATTCTATCAGGAGTTTATGGTTTTGTATCCATTTTTGGGTCTGTATGAAAAAATAGCCCATCCTCCTGACAGATACACCTACTTTCTCATTCCCACTGTTGTCTTATTTTTATTTATTACTTTCTTTTGATTCAGTATGGTGGGTGTATGATGAGAATTTATCCAGCTTCCATTCAGAACAGATGTTTAATAATAATGGTTGCTCATCGCACGCAAAGATGGCGACAACATCATACTATTGCTGCGAAATGTGTTTTCTGATGGCTGTAAAAACCAATCATGGGACAGTACACCTTACCACATTCAGGGCACACATGCGGGGAACCTACTGTGAAATCATAGAGAATTTGGGGGGGGGGGCACACTTTCGCTGATTTTTCGCGATGATCGTACTCTCTACAATTTGAGCACCTTTTGTGATACTAGCTCGCCAGGTCGTATGGTCTTGTGCAAGCATCTTCCATGAGGTGACATCACTATTAAAGCTTTTCAGAGAGACTTTCAGTCAGTCCCTGCAGCGTTTCTTCTGACCTCCTGGTGAGCATCTGCCTGTTGTGAGCTCACTGTATATTAGCTGCTTATGAATTCAAACATGTCCCATCCATCTTAGCTGAGCCAATTTGAGAATTGTATAGATGGTGAACATGAGAAGTTTATAGATGGTCGACATGAGAAGTTTATACATGGTCAACATGAGAAGTTTATAGATGGTCAACATGAGAAGTTTATAGATGGTCAACATGAGAAGTTTATAGATGGTCGACATGAGAAGTTTATACATGGTCAACATGAGAAGTTTATAGATGGTCAACATGAGAAGTTTATACATGGTCAACATGAGGAGTGTATAGATGGTCAATATGAGAAGTTTATAGATGGTAAACATGTTAGTATTTCTAAGAATTTCAGAGTTAGAAACTTTTTCCTGATTTTGAGCAGTCTATTTAGACAGCTCAAGTGAAATCTATTGAGCTGTCTGGCATGTCTGCTATACACTGTCCATGTCTCATAGACATGCAGCAGAGTGGATAATACCACATCACAAGACACTTTAATCTTGGTGACAACACTGGTGCCTTGTCGGTTCCAGACATTTGCTTGGGGCATCCCAAACGCATAGCTAGCCTCAGCAATCCTGTTATTGACCCCATTGTCGATATTTGCCTCTCTGGTAAGGGTATTGCCTAGGTAGATGAAGCTAGCAACTGCCTGGAGACTTTGGTTCTGTTAAGTAATGATTGGTTCGCTGTTCAAACATATTCAGTTGCCCATGGGGGTAGGTAACAAGGGCCCGTTTCGCAAACCATCGATAAGCATGATGAGTGGCTGCATGAGTCCCAGACTGCATGCAGTGAGAATGATGTCTTTCCAATTCGGCCTAACCAGTTGGCCGTGGACGGCCGCGGGAGACGATACCATGACAAAGAGGGTCCTTCCCATTCTAGATGTCCACAGCCTGCATAAAGAGCTGGTGGACGGGGACATCCTCGGGCAGATCACATATCCAAATAAGGTCAGATGGTGACGGTTTAACATGACAAGTACTCTTTTGAGTCCTGTTCATCGGGTGACTTCGTCATTTGAGACCCTGTTATTCTAGTGGGTCGTAATAATTATTCACCTCTGGCTGCACATGTAGAAGGATTCAATTCGCTTCTGTGTCGTCATGCAGAATAGTCCTGACTTCGGAGCAATACAGTAGGCTGAGCAATACAGTAGGGCGTGGACAACATAGGTTATGTAAATTCATAGCTTGGTTTTCCGTGAAAGTCTTTGCTGGATCCAGGCTTGATGTAGGACATTCGTATAGTCGACAACCAGAATCTGTAATTGGTTCCCCAGATGGCATCGATCATCTGTGTTTTTGTTTACTGCCCAGACAAATAAAATCCTCAGTGCACTTGGCAGTTATTCTCTCTTGTACTCCTTATGTGATATAATATTTGAGAATGTGTTTCTGAATCTTCCTTAGTAGGACTTCCACACCCCGCAAGGCATTCAATATGAAATGTTGACAATCCTTCAATAATGTTCATCTTCTCATAATGTGAATATTTATTTGTTTAAAGTATGTGTTTATATTATTTGCTATTTTTGACTTATTTGTGATTCATCTCTTCTGGTAGTTTGGCTTCTGCGTTTCAAATTCAGACAAAATGAGATTTGGTTACAATTGAAAGCAGTTGTTTAACTAATTGGTCCCAGTAGTTCTGAGTTTCTTTTGATTATTTGTAGGATACCAAATAACTGGATCAGATGGTTGGTTGGTTGGTTTGGTTATTGATCCAGCAGCCTATGGGCTCCTGCCCTTTGGCCCACTAGATCAGATGGTTGGTTGGTTTGGTTATTGATCCAGCAGCCTATGGGCTCCTGCCCTTTGGCCCACTAGATCAGATGGTTGGTTGGTTTGGTTATTGATCCAGCAGCCTATGGGCTCCTGCCCTTTGGCCCACTAGATCAGATGGTTGGTTGGTTTGTTTATTGATCCAGCAGCCTATGGGCTCCTGCCCTTTGGCCCACTAGATCAGATGAAACCTACATCATGAGGTTGTATTATAAATAGTAATTATATATATAATATTCTGTCTCTGTCAGCAAATGGAGATGAGGGGTATGGATATTAATGGGATATTTAGCTCGCTGGTTGTACACACTCCTATCAGGTGCCCCTTCCTGCTGGACTCGCGTCAGATTTTTTAAAATTGTGCATACTGTGGTCATTGATTACAATGTCGTCATCCAAGAGGTGGCTGTGGATGAATCCTGATAAACAAGACTTGCAGTCGGACGCCACTTTGTGGAGAAAGTTTTTAACATAAAATTTAGGCATTGGTCTGTGTATTGTTTTCCTACAAGTTTTCAAATGTTTATTACGGTACTTCGCTGACTACCCCCACCCCATCTACCGTGCCTCTCAGGCCTCTCCCATGTATATAGAATCTACAATCCTACATCACTTTTTGTGTGTGTTCTTGGTGCAGTGAGGTCATATTTGCTTACTGTTAATAAGAGTTTGAGAAGATGTGATGGATGGTAATAATCATAACAGTCGTAATAATATTTGAGAATAAATGTGTTTCTGCATTTTGTGCTGTGATAATAACCCAACGCCAAGAAGACTGTGTAAGGGGTATGTGTGTGTGCTTGTGCTGCTATTTCAGTTTCATAATGTGTTTGGTTCCATCTCATGGATCAAGGTTTACAAACTGTGTTATCCATGTCCAAACAGTAGAATTATGTCTGTTTTGATTCTGTTAATAATTGTGTTAGCTCAATAGTGAGAGTGACACCTCGAGACCAGCTACATTCAGTCTAATGTGATTTAGACAGTGAAAACAAACATAAATATTACACATTTGAAAGCCTGACTTTTGTTGCAATAAAAACAAAAATGCATGGAATAATATGAAAGCCTGCTTTGTTTAAAGTCTGATTATTGTATTTGCAAACGCAACTTTTCTTTTAAAAATTTTAAAGTGAAAGTCTGACTTTTGTGTTTGAAAGTCTAGATTTTTTGGTGAAAACATGAAAGATTGAAAGCCTAGATTTTATGGTGAAAACATGAAAGAGTGAAATCTTGACTTTTGTGTTTGAAAGTCTAGATTTTAATTGTGAAAACATGAAAGATTGAAAGCCTAGATTTTAATTGTGAAAACATGAAAGATTGAAAGCCTAGATTTTAATTGTGAAAACATGAAAGATTGAAAGCCTAGATTTTAATTGTGAAAGCATGAAAGTAAAAGTTTGATTTTTGTGTTTGAAAGCCTAGATTTTATGGTGAAAACATGAAATTGAAAGCATTAATATTTCTTTTGAATGCATAGCTTCTGATTAGCATTAATTTATGTGAAAATTACACATGTGATTACTCGAACATCCTTGGCCCTTTTCCTGATTCTACATTTAGTAGACATGTTTCCATTTAGCCTGGTCTAACTAGAACTATTTGGGTGACGATTAGTTGAGGAGTGTGTTTGAATCTCAAAGCTCAAAACATGTGTTTGGAATGTTTGAGTACACCTGGTGCTGTTGCCCTTTTTAAAAAATACTAGATGTGATTTGTTTTTTCCTTTAACATTTCAGTGATATAAACATAATGTATGACACAATTCTCACTGGCTTTCTTACGTTTTTCTTTGTTTTAGTGTAATGTCTTGTATTTTCTCTATACGCTCAAGTCAATGAGGGCATTTTCTTGTTGTAAGGGGGGAAAAAAAAAATGTCAACATTTATTTTATATAATAATCTCCTGCAACGTTTATGCACTTATCCCAGCGTAAGTAATGCTTGAAAAGCTTCAGCGTTGAAAGATTCGTTAGTATGTTTGAACCAATCCAGGGCAGCCTGTTCCACTTTGTCATCAGTGCAGAAATGTTGACCTCCCATTGAATTCTTTCAGGGGTTCAAACTGGGAAATCGCTAGGAGCGAGGTCTGAGCTGTAAGGTGGATGTGGCAATACCTCCCAGCCGAGTTGCTACATATGGCACATATTATGGGGTCGACAGTATGAGGTCGAGTGTTATCCTGCAGGGGCAGGACATCCTTTGTGATCAGTCTTTTTCCACAGACGGTTATGCACAACACTCAAGATTGCATGAGTGATGTTCACTGTTGATAGTGGCGTCATGAGATAGACAATTTCTGCAGGTTTCACAACTTCATCACAACACACTGTTCCATGCAAGCATTAACGGTGTTGTCCACCATTTTGATTTATGTCACGTGACTGATCCATGGCAAGTGAGCCACCTAGCAGTAATAGAACACAAGTGCCCCTAACTAATGATAGTATGATTTCACCCCCGCCAATATCTATGTGATCTTTTTGTATTCTTTGTGTTCATTTGATTTAATTCTTTGTATATAGTCATTGTCTTCTTTTGTCCTACTGACCTTGCCATGAGTCGTTGTGGAGAGGCGGAATGTATCGATTTCTTGTTATCGCTAGGTATAGGCTTGTGTTGTCATTAGTTGTAACCACATGAGTGTGTCAGTGACACCCTCAATCCACCTCAATTATATTGTGTTTTATTTGTATAAATGTGATTTCATTGGTTTTTTTGTGTTGCCATGTTTTGTCGAGCTTAAGAAGACGGCATAAAATAGAAATTGGAGCATATCAACCATAAGAAATGCTATGTTCTATGGTAATTAGAGGGAATAAGATGGCGCCGTACTGGCTGCGGGTCTAACATTGCTCTGATGTTTTAGTTTATTATGAATGCCGCCAGGCCATGGATTTGCTTGGAATTCACACTAGTCACTGACTTACACTTGTTTTCAGTGAAATCTGTTGATTTCTATTTGGAAAAGTTAATTCGTTCACTTTTTGTCTTTTCTTCTCTCTGATAATCCTGACATGGAGATATATTTGAATTAGCACTACGGTTAAATCCGTGTCGTATTTTCATGGTCTAGTGTACACGGCTGAAATTCATGAGATTGACGGCCCCCTAGCTGCAGATAGTGTCTGTTTTTGTGTGACTGTAAAATGTAGGCACGTGACTATAATGAACTAGTACATGTTGGTTGCACGGAAGAGATGCTGAACACACACTGAGTGATGTCCATACGACCTCTTGTGGTTATGGGAAAGGCAAGACACACAATGATAGATGTCATTTCCCCCTCTGCTGTCTTGAGGGATACCTGTTTACAGGAAAGGCTTCGGGAGTAAACCCTGAGGACAAATCTACATACTGTGCTATCGCCAGTCGTCTCAATAATGTCTTGCCACTGGCCAAAGGCATCTCAGGACGAGAGAGTGAGGTTGACAAATGGTGCAGTTTCTTCCTCACTTTTAATACAAATCACTGTGCAAGTCACCCAATCCAGCGGACACGGCAAGAGAAAAGATTGTCCAATCCACTGAACAGAGAAAGTGGTCTTCATCACATGTGATGGACAAACATCATCAGAAGAAAGTTTAGTATGCTTGTTGAAATTTAAAACTTGTTTCATAATTATCATCCCTGACACAATCATAAAGCAACAGACATGAACTAAAGCACAAAAAGTTCACACAATCACAGATATATTTATTTGTTCATTATATTCACACAAAATAACAACACCAGACTAATACTTTCCATGACGTCACTGACTGTACAATAAGCAACACACTCAATAAATTCATTGGAATTATGAGATGATTAGATAAAACTTGCCATAATAAAGATACGTGACGGTGATCATGAGCTTCTACATGCCGTGGAACATATGCAGCTGTTTCTTACGGAATATGTTGTTCTCTGGTCCTGGGAGTCATGGTGGCCACATGGGAAGAGGATGGACTGCTGTAATATGGTGAACTAAGGAGGGATCGGAAAGATTTACTTGAATGAATGGATGGAATACTTTGCACTGGGTACTCCTACGACCTAACTGGTTCCGGAAGAATGGTGAAGTCAAGCCAACATATGTTGAACCATTATTTCCGATAGCCAAAATTTGATAGATTTGTATCTCATTCCTGGAATCAGTTTCACGTCACAAAATTTGAAAAATCTACAACTTAAATAAATGAAAATATTATAAATGTAGCACAATATTAAAAACATTTACATAATGTAAAAACAAACATAATATATAATGTACATACACATTACCGTAAACATAAATTTGTACTGCTCAAAATCTTCAAAATGTACTCCTCTGAAAGAAAGGTGGGAAGAAGAGGCTGAGATAACATGTACTGAAAGCTTTCTTGTAGCTATGGTTGGTCTGGTGCTCCCCTCACACCCAGAGCTTTGATGATTTGAGGCCATGAGCTAAGAATCTGGAATGCTGTGAGACCATTTCTTGCTTTGACTGGCGGGCTAAGCCTGGGATGTCATGACATTGTCTCATCTGTCTTAGCAGACATTGTGAGAGGAGTGGGGGTACAATAGTTTTTTCATGGGTTATCTAAGGATTTTTTTTCAATGCTTTTGTAGTATTTATTTGACACTATCAATCCATCTTTTCCATGGCTTTCTTGCTCATGTTTTAAAGACCTGCTGTCGAGTGTGATTAGCTACAGCATGGTCTAGGGGTGAAACGTTCACGTCAAAATCCCAACACAATGTGTTTGAACCCCACCATGTCCAGTTTGGGAGGCATTGAGTTTTTTTCTCAGTGTGATTGTTCTTCTGTGCACGGAAAGTACTGGCAACCCAGAGTTCTGCACACCTGCCAAGAAACTTATAATAGCCAAATAGATTGGCAGTTGTAAGAAGCAACGTTCTGCAATGGACATACTACTTACATACATTTACACCGGGTAAGTATGGAGTCACTCTTGTCAAATGACCAAACCATTGAATATATATTTATATATGAGACAACTTCAGGAACTTGTCATTACTGGTTTTGTAAGTCAGGGTAGAAGGTACATGGTGCTTATTGCATTGATAATTCACATTGGAGTCAAACCAACCCATCTCTATAGTTGTATTTTTTAGATATTTAAATATAACCAATTTTGGAGGAATATTTTAGTTATCAAAACTAAGTCTCAAGATGGAAATTGAATTTCATTATTGGAGTAGGCGTCGAGGTTCAGATTCTCAAAAGGTCTTTGGGAAATAAATCAACGAAAATGTGTGCTAAACTCATTAAGTGCCAAACACAATACACTGCTTTAGGAAATAAATTGTTTTATTTTATTTCAAATTTAATTAGTTTGTAAACAGTTTTTTTTAATGATGGTACAATTGTTAATACCAGCAGTGCATGCTGCTCCATCAAAGCAAGCAGTAGAATCAGATGCAACACCAACATTAAAGAACGTGAGGTAACATATCATGAGAATGCTAAATTTTATAGGAATCACAGCAACAAAATAGTCAAGTAATGTGACTACTAGCCTTCATCAAGGGTTACAATACATATTACAATGATCAAAAATGATAGCCAATAATTCAATTGTGGAGAAAATAAGAAATGAAATAATTTAATAATGAAATTTACAGTTGAAACGGGTCTTGACAATGTCCATGAGCCATTGCAGGGACATTGACAAATGAACATAAAGGTCACATGTCTGCCTGTAATTGATGAACACTGCTGATTATATGAGAGGCCATCTTATGACAATGGTGAGCTGGTCAGGAGTTCAGAGACTCTTAGAAAAATTATTCTAATATGCAAGTTCCTCTTCTGTCATAGTAGCTTATCACTTTGAGGTTGGATTGCTCTTACAGTTTAAATGTTCAATGTCAACTGGTCATGTGTCCAGAGACTCGCTGACAAATTATTCTAATATGCAAGTTCCTCATCTATCATTTGACAGTGACAAATGCAGAGGTGTACCCTCACACCAGCCTCCCATGCATGCACACTCTCAAGCAGTGAAGACTATGATGGCTTGGTCATGTTTGTTGCATAGAAGATGGTCGCATCCCCAAAGATATCCTTTTATGGGCAGTTGGTGGATCTCACATGAACAGTCAGCCTACCACAGTTTAGGTTCAAAGATGTGTGTCACAGCTGAGGTTCAAAGATGTGTGTCACAGCTGAGGTTCAAAGATGTGTGTCACAGCTGAGGTTCAAAGATGTGTGTCACAGCTGAGGTTCAAAGATATGTCACAGCTGAGGTTCAAAGATGTGTGTCACAGCTGAGGTTCAAAGATATGTCACAGCTGAGGTTCAAAGATGTGTGTCACAGCTGAGGTTCAAAGATGTGTCACAGCTGAGGTTCAAAGATATGTCACAGCTGAGGTTCAAAGATATGTCACAGCTGAGGTTCAAAGATGTGTCACAGCTGAGGTTCAAAGATATGTGTAAGTGTGACATGAAGGCACTGAACATGAGTTTGACATCCTGGGAAGACAAAGCCACAGGCCCATCCAAGTGGAGATGTACCCTGGAGCCAGCTAATACTGGATGAAAATAAGCTCTTGCAACACAGAGTAGTGAAACAACATCGTAAGGAGAAAGTGAACCAAACATTCTGTAGAGAGCACTCCAAGGCTGTATTATCCTATAGTCAGGAAATAACTGAAAGGGGCAACTATAGTCAGTCATGACTGAAAGGGGTAACTATAGTCAGTCATGACTGAAAGGGGCAACTATAGTCAGTCATGACTGAAAGGGGCAACTATAGTCAGTCATGACTGAAAGGGGCAACTATAGTCAGTCATGACTGAAAGGGGCAACTATAGTCAGTCATGACTGAAAGGGGCAACTATAGTCAGTCATGACTGAAAGGGGCAACTATAGTCAGTCATGACTGAAAGGGGCAACTATAGTCAGTCATGACTGAAAGGGACTACTAGTCAGTCATGACTGAAAGGGACTACTATAGTCAGTCATGAATGAAAGGGACTACTATAGTCAGTCATGACTGAAAGGGACTACTATAGTCAGTCATGACTGAAAGGGGCAGCTATAGTCAGTCATGACTGAAAGGGACTACTATAGTTAGTCATGACTGAAAGGGGCAACTATAGTCAGTCATGACTGAAATGGGTTACTATAGTCAGTCATGACTGAAAGGGACTACTATGGTCAGTCCTGACTGAAAGGGGCTACTATAGTCAGTCATGACTGAAAGGGGCTACTATAGTCAGTCATGACTGAAAGGGGCTACTACTACCTCTATGAGAGTAACTTGCCACTTTGAGGTTGGTTGGATTATCCGCACTGTTTAAATGCTCATTGTGACCTTGCCATTGTCAAATTAAAAAGCTTATATGAAGCTTTAAATGGGAATATCTTTAATGGTGAGCTCACTCTTGTCACACAGAAGGCCTTGCATGCTGGTTGGTTGGTATAGACAGATAACAATAACAGATACTCGACTCGCACAGGAAATCCAGCTAAAACACAACAATTACGAGTTTCTACCGCTTCGAACTATTTACAATTACTGCAAGCAAATCAATATTCATGGATCTTGTCCAAAAAAAAGCCTGTGTCCGTTAGATGTATTGTTTTACATGAGAACTAATAAAAGGGAGACATAAAATAGGGCTTCCCCGTGTGGACCCTGACGTTCATCACTGGGGAGGAAAGAACAGGCTCACTGCAGAGGGTTGTGATTGGGACATGTGGTGAAGCAGAGACATGACTCACAGCTAAGCTTGCATGTGTTTAGATGCATTAAACAGCAAGTCCTACCCCTATGGGAAGTAAACCCATAAAAAAATGCATACTGAATTCAGATGCACTGGGCAGTACGGGCACAAAAACAGCGAAACGCACTTTGCCTTATCTCTATTCAGTCCAACCTAATTTACTAGATTTACTTCATTTAATTAAATTTTGTTCAAAAGGATACATTCTAGATATTGTTGCCCTGTGGCAATAACGACACAGGGAGTTAGAAGACTGTTTCGGACAATCTGGATGTTTTATAATGCTATAGGCTGAGCGGTTTCGGACATTAAGAAAAAAAGCGGTGAGGAAGAAAAAAAAAAGAGGGTATTACTTTTGAGGCGAACATCATTATCATAAAACCAATTACAGTAAGAATACACAAAGTGCTGTCACACAGACTGCCTGATAGGACCTTCCATATTGGTTGAATGAATTAAAGATTAGAGATGAAGTACAAATGAAATAATTCTTTCCCTGCAGAAGCAAAAATAGCTCCAACCATCACAGAGTATCTCTAGTCTATTTATAAAAAAGCTTTAGAATATTAGCATGATAATCTCAGCGATGCCATAAAAGGTGACTAAAGTGAGTTGTGCATGGGGCTAGCCACCTTATCCTATAAAACAAATTGCTACAGAAACCACAACTGCAAAAACACACAAATTGCTCTGCCACGGGCTTCCTAAAGGAGGTCTATTGTATCGGTGACCCTGTACTCCTAGTTGGCCCGACGAAGGCGTCCAGTGGTCTCAAAGTAAAGTGTTTGCCTTGGGTTCAAATGCCTGTGCAAACCAAGATTTTTTTCACTTGGATCACCCGATAATAACTTTCCGTCATCTCTGAGTAGTGAGATCAGACACCCGTGGTGCAGAGGTGCGCATGTTAAAAATCCCTTGGCAATTAGAAATCGAAAAGAGTAGGCATAACAATTGCTGCTCTGGCAAAATTCAAGTTTAAAAAATCTACTAAAATTATTCTAGGGATTCTCGCCCCACAGATATGTCGCAAAAAGGAGACCGTGTGGGTGTAAAATCCGGTCTTGGTTATGAGGTTAGCGGAGTGGCAAAGATGGCACGTGACAGACTGCGAGCCTACCTTACTCTAATTTACACTTCCATCACCACCAATCAAAAAAATTGAATGGTATATTCCAGGGGCTAGCAGGTAACCTAACAGTTGGTAACAGATGCTGGGATTGACCTGACAAGACAACAGCGGATTTTTGCCTGCCATCAAAGTATGAAACAAAGGAGGTCACACTTCCCCACGACGTCTAACGGCACAAGTGGACTGAAGCTAGATAGACCAGCAGGTAGAAAGCTGGAAGAATTGATATCAGCTCACTGATCCTTGACCTGGATAAAGCTTCAGTCAGTTATGAACATATCTCATTTGATAATCTTCTTTTCTTTTCTCTCCATACAAAACTTAGGGTGACCACTGTAGCTATGCCCTTTGACAGGAAGCCTGTATCAAATCACTTATTTTCAATCAAAGTCAGTATCAAACATTTATGTTGACTCAAAGCCTGTATCAAACATTTATGTTCACTCAAAGCCTGTATCAAACACTTATGTTCACTCAAAGCCTGTATCAAACATTTATGTTCACTCAAAGCCTGTATCAAACATTTATGTTCACTCAAAGCCTGTATCAAACATTTATGTTCACTCAAAGCCTGTATCAAACACTTATGTTCACGTTGTGAGCCTGTATGAAACACTTATGTGCGCTCCTAAAGTGGTGATTTCTTACTCTTTATACTGGTTTAGAAGACTCTGCAGAGTCTGTATACAACCAATTTTTGTTTACATTCACTTGATCTAAAAATACCTACGTGTGTCCAATCTATTCTTGAATGCATCAATCGACCATGTCTCCACTATTTCCAGTGGCAATGCATTGCAAGCATTCATGACTCTTTGACTGAGAAAATATTTTCTGGTATCTAATCTGCATCTTTCTTTAATTTGTGGCTGTGCCCTCTTGTTCTTGTAGGTGGTTGTATTCCAAACAACTTGTTAGTCTAATTGATCCTTTCCCCTGATCATCTTATAAACCTGTATTAAATCACCTCGAATTCATCTCTCTTCTAGACACTGTAGACCGTTTTTCTGAGTCTTTCATCGTAGCTATAATTCTGGAATCCCACTATCAGTTTCTGTTGCAACTCGTTCTACATTACGAGGTTGCTAATCAAACACGAAACCCTTGCTAGCCACCATTCACAACACTTGGAATATTGCAGTGATTCTACTCTTTCCTCGTCAGGAGTCCCTCAGGTGTGACAATACCCTACTAAACAAAAACTCAACCAATCACTGGGACTACTAAAGATCATTAAAAAATGCTGTGTCTACCGGATAATAAAAATGTATTTGCTAAACCATGAAGAAAAAACCCCACAACATTTAACACAAAATAGAAATTAATAATAGTGAAAAGGACAAACTATTTGACATTGGCACACATAAACTTGATTTAAGTTGTTCACTTGAACCACCACAAAATTATTCATAAAAATTACAATATACAACATGCATTTATGTCATCTTGTTAGTTTCTTATGGTTTTTACCTACTTTTGAGAGACAGTCTTGTAAATCAAAGCAAATTTGTTATTCCAATTTTGTAAAACAATTTTTGTATTTGCCTTATTTCTCCATTTCCCAAGACGATGTGCATTTTTATTTTGTGTCTGTTGGCCCAGTGCATCCAATTTCGGCATACATTTTATGTAAGGGTCTGCTTCCTCCTGCATTTTCTAAGGGTTTGCTTTCTCGGGGTAACGGCCTGTGCTGTGATTGGGAAGCGAACCCAGCACCTTTGGATGAGCCATGTCCCTTAACCACTAGCCTCTACCATCTCCATTCCGGCCTCAATTCTTATGCAGCACTAAAAGACATTTTTCCTCGATAAAGGCAGTCGAGTAAGGATCTCATGTCGACATATATGGGCTAACCATAACTTATACATTTTTTTTCTTCATATTTCCATCTGTATATAGATGTATGCTATTTTGTACAAAGTTCTTACTTTTCTTACTGGTGAGCTTACTAACAAGCCTAGCATTGCACTACAGCCAGAAGAAACCAGGTCCACTTTCTTCAATGCACAGTGGGATATAAGAAAAGTCATAGTAACTAGCCACCGGAGAAACATTGTCAAGAACTCGGCACGAGTAGATTCAAACCACAAACCTACAAGACTAAACAAACTCTGCACGAGTAGTTTCAAACCACAACTCTACAAGACTAAACAAACTCTGCACGAGTAGTTTCAAACCACAACCCTACAAGACTAAACAAACTCTGCACAAGTGGCTTCAAACCACAACCCTACAAAACTAAACAAACTCTGCACGAGTAGTTTCAAACCACAACCCTACAAGACTAAACAAACTCTGCACGAGTAGTTTCAAACCACAACCACCCAAGAGATCAAAGAAAAATCTAGCCTGTTTAGTGCATCACAATTGTAGGGACAAGAAGCCTTTATTCCACATCCTTATTAATCCTACTGTTGCACCATTCTACATCTCTATTAATCCTACTGTTGCACCATTCTACATCTCTATTAATCCTACTGTAGCACCATTCTACATCTCTATTAATCCTACTGTTGCACCATTCTACATCTCTATTAATCCTACTGTTGCACCATTCTACATCTCTATTAATCCTACTGTTGCACCATTCTACATCTCTATTAATCCTACTGTTGCACCATTCTACATCTCTATTAATCCTACTGTTGCACCATTCTACATCTCTATTAATCCTACTGTTGCACCATTCTACATCTCTATTAATCCTACTGTTGCACCATTCTACATCTCTATTAATCCTACTGTTGCACCATTCTACATCTCTATTAATCCTACTGTTGCACCATTCTACATCTCTATTAATCCTACTGTAGCACCATTCTACATCTCTATTAATCCTACTGTTGCACCATTCTACATCTCTATTAATCCTACTGTTGCACCATTCTACATCTCTATTAATCCTACTGTAGCACCATTCTACATCTCTATTAATCCTACTGTTGCACCATTCTACATCTCTATTAATCCTACTGTTGCACCATTCTACATCTCTATTAATCCTACTGTTGCACCATTCTACATCTCTATTAATCCTACTGTAGCACCATTCTACATCTCTATTAATCCTACTGTAGCACCATTCTACATCTCTATTAATCCTACTGTTGCACCATTCTACATCTCTATTAATCCTACTGTTGCACCATTCTACATCTCTATTAATCCTACTGTTGCACCATTCGACATCCCTATTAATCCTACTGTAGCACCATTCGACATCCTTATTAATCCTACCAGCATACCATTCCACATCCCTTTTAATCCTACTGGTGTAGCCCCCACGCAATGGAAATAAACATGGTAGTGACAGTTGTTACCAATTATGTAAATAAATATTTCTTTTTATTTAGTTTAGTTTATTTGAGGATTCCGTGGCGAAGTGGTTAAGTCGTTGGCCTTGTGATCAGGTGGTGTGGGTTCGACTCCGGACTCCATCTTTTTCACGGGTGCTTGATGCGGAGTCCACTGCATCTCGTAACCACCCTCTAGTCTCGTCCTCAACTTACCACCGGGGTCGGGCGCCTCGAGACGAGAGAGTGAGGATAAAAAGTAGCGCAGTTAATCCTTACTAAAAATAGCACTAGCAAAATTAATTATGCCATCATCGTCTACGATGGACGGTGGCCTTTGCCTTCACATGTCTTCTTCTTCTGCGTTCGTTCTCAATCTCCCGCTACTAAGCCCTGTACACGTCTTCGCAAGTAGCAGGATGTAGTCTGGAGAACGGAATGCGTTGTGTCGCTAGTTTACAGCTTGGCTGCGATATTTGCACCTTTCGGTCCGACATATGCGTCTTCGGCGGCACACCTTCACATGTAAATATTTATTTCATGTCTGCATTCTGTAACTTTAAATGAATTTCCTTAAAACATCAATCTGTGCTTTCTGCTAATGTAGTTATTGAAAATAGTTATGCTGCCTGTTTGTTATAGAACATAGAGATAGCCAGCAGTTTTGTTACCTGCTCAGATACATATTGAATGAAGATCACTGTTAATCACTAATATTTGAGGAAATGTGCATATTTTGTAGGAATGGTTTGAGTACGTTTCATGACCAAAGGGTCACAAGTTCAAAGCATTGGTACAACATAGGTTTTTTTCTATTGGAGGAAAAGGGGATAAGTGGTTTCGAAGTAAGGTGTCCGCCTCGGGTACCGGAGGTCGCGGGTTCGAATCATGGTGGAGACACAGATTTTGTTCACGAGGATCTTCTGGTAAAAATTACCCTAATCTCTGGGTAGCGAGACCAAACTTCCATGTTCAGTATCGAGCATGTTAAAAATTCATTGGCAGTTAGAAATCGAAAAGAGTAGGCTTAACGGTCGCTACCCAGACAAAAATAAGTTAGAAATCTACCCAAGTTATTTGTACCTTTCCCCAGGTTAAGAGCAGCTATAGATGGCGCCTAACTGGCTGTGGGTCTACTTAGCTCTTAGTGTTTGAGTCTGTTGAAACTCGCACATCGGTTAAACAACCCTCCAAGAGACTGGTTTTAGACAGACTCTGTATAGTCCTCTAAACCAGTACAAAAACGTTAAGTTAAAACAAAATCTTAGCTTGCACACTGCATCACAGCTTGTGCATCAATAGGCCTTTATTCGCTAGCTCGAATTGTAGTTATTTTATTAAACCTACACGATTCTACACAGTTTCAGTTCCTTTTTCATAAATTTTTCGTTTGCCCAATAAGCCTGCCTCTCTCCCCAATGTACAGGTTTTGGTCCGTCTGGTATACACCGCTACATTTGAATCTGACATCTATGCACACTATGTTAAGTAGAATCGATTATGGGTAGACCCATAAGTGCTCCATCTTTTTCAGCAAATGACAGCGTATAGACAGAAATGATTCACGTTTATTGGTTCTAGCTATACATCATTTACGAATCAAATATTGAAACAGGAAATAAGAGCTCACAAAATATTAAAACATGAAATAATAACTTACAAAATATTAAAACATGAAATAATAACTTACAAAATATTAAAACATGAAATAAGAACTCACAAAAATCAGACAATATCTACTTTATATGAGCACTGTCAACATTGGAATAAAATGTGATTTTTTTTGTAAATCACACAAACATTAAATTGCAAATATTCAAAATAAATTTGAACCACACAAAACAGAAATAAATGATATTTATTGATACTATCGATACACATATATACAAATGTTGAAAGTGAAAAACCACACAGAATCTAGAAATATCATCTTAGGAAAAAAAACTACGAATAGTTGTGTCCAACTTTTGTTATATCACATTTGTTTTGATGAGCATTGAAATATACTTTGATAATTTGTTTAAAGAAAGGTATTTTTTTGGTTCAGTTTCTGGATAATTTTGTATATACAAACATAAAAATACATTAAGTAACAACAGCCATATAAATACAATACAGATGAAAAACATTGAATTTAACAGAAATATACAACAAACTGGTTGGTTCATGTTTGGTTTAGTAATGTCTATAACCTTTGATATTTCGTTTACTTTATTATATTTTGTAAATTCTCTGACATTATCAAGTTATTTTCTAAATACCTATAATTTTTCAAATTTATTTTGTAAATCCCTGTGACATTTGAAGTTTTATGTCCTACTATCTATGACATTTAAAGTTTAGTTTCCTATCTATCTATGACATTTAAAGTTGAGTTTCCTATCTATGACATTTGAAGTTTAGTTTCCTATCTATCTATAACATTTGAAGTTTAGTTTCCCATCTATCTATGACATTTGAAGTTTAGTTTCCTGTCTGTCTATGACATTTGAAGTTTAGTTTCCTGTCTGTCTATGACATTTAAAGTTTAGTTTCCTACTATCTATGACATTTGAAGTTTAGTTTTCTACTATCTGTAACATTTAAAGTTTAATTTCCTAATATCTTTGACATTTAAAGTTTAGTTTCCTATCTATGACATTTGAAGATTAGTTTCTTCATCTTTGACTGATCAAATAGTCTACCTAATGCAAATGACTTTTTAAATGTTCCCCTTTTATGGGGGGAGTTTTGTTTGTGGTTAGTTAGAACTGAAGTAGGAGATTCAATTACTATTGTTGATAAGATCTGATATGCTCTGTCAAATGTCCACTTAGCCTGCCAAGAAAGCAAGAGGTCTGTGGTACATTAATCAGTGGTAGGTCAAGTTAAAACATTTCACAGGAAATATTCACGATACAATTTAAACATAGCTATGGAAATAATAACAAAGACAATTAGCTTGACAGGCATTCGGAAAACAGGAATGCATGTTAAAAGAAATAATTCTTCATTGTTCACTGACAAATAGCCGTGGCAATTTTCTTCATAAACTTGTCTATTTTCTTTATAAACTTGATGGTCTGTCTCGGGCATCTCTTATCAATGTACAGACCATCACTCCATTTAGTTTGGAACGGCCATCCTGTCACTGTGCTCCTCTCATGGAGCAACAGATTTGGAAAACAAGAAATGAAATTGAGGAAATAGGCACTCTGGCGCCTTTACACTCTCTTTTTATTGTTTGGTATTTGATGTTTTCCAATCACCTAGAAAAATAACTGTCGCTGCAGTCACTGTCTCTGCGGACATTGTCTCTACAGGCTTGGTCTCTATGCACCTTATATCTACAGACATTATATTTAGACATCTCTACGGACATTGTCTCTACAGTCATTGTCTCCACAATCGTTGTTCCCACAATCATTCTCCCCACAGTCATTCTCCCCACAGTCATTCTCCCCACAGTCATTGTCTCCACAATCATTGTCCCCACAGTCATTGTCCCCACAGTCATTCTCCCCACAGTCATTGTCTCCACAATCATTGTCTTCACAGTCATTCTCCCCACAGTCATTCTCCCCACAGTCATTCTCCCCACAGTCATTGTCTCCACAGTCATTCTCCCCACAGTCATTGTCTCCAGTCATTGTCTTCACAGTCATTGTCTTCACAGTCATTGTCTTCACAGTCATTGTCCCCACAGTCATTGTTCCCACAGTCATTGTTCCCAGTCATTGTTCCAACAGTAATTGTCCCCAGAGTCATTGGTCCCACAGTCATTGGTCCCACAATCATTGGTCCCAGTCATTGTCCCCACAATCATTGTCCCTACAGTCATTGTCCCCAGTCATTGTCCCCAGTCATTGTCCCCACAGTCATTGTCCCTAGTCATTGTCCCCGCAGTCATTGTCCCCAGAGTCATTGGTCCCACAGTCATTGGTCCCACAATCATTGGTCCCAGTCATTGTCCCCACAATCATTGTCCCTACAGTCATTGTCCCCACAATCATTTTCTCCACAGTCTCAGAATGTACCTTACATTTCCTTACTTATCATAATAATACACAGACAATCAATTTGAACAGGTCCACTTGCAACGTTTCAAGCATGTCATAGAAAGCAACTAAACAGGGTTTTGCATGTAACTAGCAACTTCATCATGTAAAACCACCACTGCAAAATTCTGGATACAAGCTTCCTGTAAGGGGGCAGCTGTAGTGGTATCCCTATTCGCTTGGAGCAAAAATGCAACTTTTTTAATTCTTCCGCTTCTCAGGAAAATTGTTTTTAATATACTGACATGGTAGGAAATTAATTAACGGAAGAACTTATACGATCTGTCAAATACACTGTGTATCAGACAGCAAAACATGAAATGTTGATACTTATTATCAGCCAAGGGTCAAATTGACATATGAAATGAAAATAACCTGATAAAAAATGTAACCTGCTCCCCTGTATCTTAATGTCTGACTTAACTTATTCACTCCGGAATATTTTGGACTTCTGTGCACAAATATTTCTTATATGTTAAATTCCATTTAGAAAGTATAGATTATTTATAAGATTTTGGAAAAGTTGTTATTGAGAAACTTTTTAATTTAAGTATGGCAATAGTTTAATTCTGCTAAAACTTTCAGGAGCACTTGACCGCCACAAAGTTTCTTTGTTCGGCCATGTTGTACGGCTGGGCCAGGAAACCCCAGCCCAAAAGATACTACACAAGTCGTTTCTCAGCTCCAAAAGTCTTCACCAGAAGAGGCTATCCCCACACAGTAAAGCTCCAGTACATCTGGACAAGGCCTGTAACCCCGCCGTCGCAGTAGGTCATGGATCTGGCCGACCGATGCGACAGGATTCAGACACCTAATAGAACATTATTATTATTAATAGTTAAAGCCAATATATCGGCTCTGTAGCATTGCAAGAAAGTTTGCAAGCCAACATATCAGTTCTACGGAGTGAATTAGTTAAGCAAATTAGTTGCAATTCACACACTTTTCACAGAAACCCCAATTCTGATTTATAAGAATTTGCCAGAAAAGTACTAGATGAAACAGAAGCCCGCTAGATGAAACAGAAGCCGGCTAGATGAAACAGGAGCCCTCTAGATGAAACAGAAGCCCGCTAGATGAAACAGAAGCCTGCTAGATGAAACAGAAGCCTGCTAGATGAAACAGAAGCCGGCTAAATGAAACAGAAGCCGGCTAAATGAAACAGAAGCCCACTAGATGAAACAGAAGCCGGTTAGATGAAACAGAAGTCCGATAGATGAAACAGAAGTCCACTAGATGAAACAGAAGCCCTCTAGATGAAACAGAAGCCCGCTAGATGAAACAGAAGCCCGCTAGATGAAACAGAAGCCCGCTAGATGAAACAGAAGCCCGCTAGATGTAACAGAAGCCCGCTAGATGTAACAGAAGCCTGCTAGATGAAACAGAAGCCTGCTAGATGAAACAGAAGTCCACTAGATGAAACAGAAGCCTGCTAGATAAAACAGAAGTCCACTAGATGAAACAGGAGCCTGCTAGATGAAACAGAAGACCACTAGATGTAACAGAAGCCTGTTAGATGAAACAGAAGTCTGCTAGACGAAACAGAAGTCCGCTAGATGAAATCAGTTTTCACATGTTTATCAAAGTTATTTTACAAATAACATTTAAGGAATCAGACCATTATGTTAGAACAATGCATACACATATAAATAACATTTCTTACACAAAGAAGAAAATATATACATATATATTTGTGAGTGGAGTGTGATCTGAAGACATTTTGCACAAAGAAAATAAATATAAATTAGTGCAAGAATATCCACACAAAAAGTGTAACGGACTCAAACGATTGTAGTCATGTTACTACAAAATTCACCAAATAATTTAAAAACTGAAAAAATAAAGAACATACAAAACCATTTCAGTTATATTTGTGCTGCAATTATAAGTGCTATTTTAACATGTGAATATTTCTTGTTTGGAGCAAACTGTAATTGTTCTTTTTAATACCATGTCTACAAATGAGCGGTTTTCTCTGTAAAACCTTACTTAGAAATTAGCATTCTTATCTATAAAATCATGCCTAGAAATTATAATTTTGTTTCTCTTTAAAATCGTACATAGAAATGAGAACTGTTCTCTTTAAACCTTGCCTAGAAATGACAATTTTTCTCAACATGAACTTCTAATTAACATTCTTCTGTCTCAAACTGTACCTGGAAATAAGAATGCTTTTCTTTAAAACTACATCTAGAAATGATGGCTGTTTTCCGTCATATCGCGTATCAAACTATCATTACGGTGTTTTATCCACTGTTGAAGTCTGCCAGGAAGGATCTATAGGTCAAGGTAAATATAGTTCCATAGCAGATGCTGTCATTGAGGATGGGGTGTTCCACACTTGGTTGTACTAGGCTTCAATTTTGGTATGGTTTTTGTTTGCCTTCTCTAGCGGTATGTAAAGTATCCATTTACAGCTAGGTAAATTGGAGCGTGGTGAGAAAGAGGACCGAATGCGGACAATTTTCAACAAGAAACTAGGGCTCTAACGACTAATTTATAGGCCTGAGGAATAAAGGCACCTTGACTCAATAGTCACTGCATGATGCAAACTAGGCTTTAATTGTACCTGCAATAGAAAAATGTAGGCTTTACCTGAATTCAAACCCCAGAGACAGGTATCCATAACGGCTCAGTCACACGAGCTTGTCTCCTACACTGTGCGTCTCCTACATACAAATCAAACCGGTGACTTTTTGTTCTAGTTCTACCTGAATGTGTGATATCGTGCTGGAGCCACTACCATTAGTTAGGGGCACTTGTCCTATTACTGCTAGAAGGCCCACTTACCATGGGCCAGTAACGTGACAGATAAATAAAAATGGCGGACAAAGCTGTTAGTGCTTGCATGGTACAGTGTGTTGAGATGGTATCTTGTCAAAGAAGGCGTGAAACCTGCGGAAATTTACAGAAGACTACACCCACAATATGGTGATGAGACACTGAGCGGCAGTAAAACATTTGAATGGTGTAAACGTTTTAGAGAAGGCTGCACATCCTGTTAATGATATCCTGGCCGTGGTGGCTCTCAACCCACCAGTGATTCCTGTGAATATCCAGATTGTGGAACGCCTTTTCCAGGAAAATCGATGCATAACCTGTCTCGAAATTGCATGATAGGCATGTCTTTCTCTGGGTACGGTGAACACTATTATTCATGAGCATTTGCATTGTGTTTTGATTCTAAGGGGTGTCGTGTTCCTGTAAGATAACACTCGACCTCATACGGCTTACCGCACTATGTGCCATCTGCAGCAACTTGACTGGGAGGTATTGCCACATACACTTTACAGCCCAGACCTCGCTCATAGCGATTTCCACCTGTTTGGACCCTTCTCAGCACTGCTGACGAAGTAAAACAAGCTGTCTTAGATTGGTTCAGATATACTGACAAATCTTTCTAATTTGAAGCTTTTCAAGCATTACTTACGCTGGGATAAATGTATAATTGTTGCAGGAGATTATGTCAAAAAATAAATGGCATTTTCACTACTTGAAAAACAATTTGTTTCCTTACAAAAAAAAGTCCAGGATTGACTTGAAAGCCCCTCATAAGGAAACCAAATTAATTATAACTATATACACTTTATGGGAAAGCTATAAATCCTATCATCATATATTTTGTTTTATTCAACTTGAAAATGAGCTTGCTTGATGGTTAAATCTGACAATAAAAGTGGTGGTTTCTCGAACAATATGATTTACACATGAAGGTGTCTTCTTCTTCGGCCCAACTGCCATATAATCTTGCGTATAATTTTTACTCATGTTGGCCCACTTAAGCTCAGGTACATATTGTACAGGGAAAACTAAAAAATATCATTTTTTATACCGAAAGTAACCCACGTTGGAAAGTTTGTTCCAATTTGACAGTGAAAATGGTGCGAAATTGAATGTGCCATGTGTTTTCTAGTGAGAATGATGACGATGGAGTCAAAAGTATCCAAAATTGTGATCTTGCATACCTATTTCTGTTTGTTATTATTACCCATACTTTGTTTTATAACAAATATTTCACAAAATAAATCTAGTAAAATCTTACACAAATTTTCATTTCACCAGAAAATTGTGGGCTAAATCAAGCATGTGTATTATAAGCAAGTCATAAATGTACAAATCAAATTTCTCTTACATTATAAAGTGACATTTACAAGTACCAGCCATGGGGGCATGTATGGAGACTTCATATTAAATCTCAATGACAAATTTGGAAACTAAAATAAGCTGACGTGTACATTGATAGTCGTTGCTGTAAGACTCTAAATTCATGAGTACATTGGCAAAATTTAAGGCCTGTCCTGTCCCCTGTGGATTATGGGGTGTCTAATTGGGGAGAAAAGAACAAGGGGAAACTGTACCCTCCTATGCATGTTGTAGAAAGTAACTAAGAAGGAATGTGAATGGGGCTTGCAGCACCATCATATAAAACAATGCAATACTGAAACCGCCACAGCAACAGCAAATAAATATGTTGGCGTTTGCTACTCATAAGGAGGTATGTTGTAGTGGTGGTCCTTTACTCCCTATTGGTAGGGAGAGGAGACTAATGTCCGGCTGGCAATACTTAATGTAAGATTATGTCAGTCAGGGTCAGGTCAAACATACTGATAAGAATGTCAGTCAGGGTCAGGTCAAACATACTGATAAGACTATGTCAGGGTCAGGTGAAACATACTGATAAGACTATGTCAGGGTCAGGTGAAACATACTGATAAGAATGTCAGTTAGGGTCAGGTCAAACATACTGATAAGACTATGTCAGGGTCAGGTGAAACATACTGATAAGAATGTCAGTTAGGGTCAGGTGAAACATACTGATAAGACTATGTCAGTCAGGGTTAGGTGAAACATACTGATAAGACTATGTCAGTCAGGGTTAGCTGAAACATACTGATAAGACTTTGTCAGTCAGTGTCAGGTGAAACATACTGATAAGACTATGTCAGTCAGGGTTAGGTGAAACATACTGATAAGACTTTGTCATTCAGGGTCAGGTGAAACATACTGATAAGACTATGTTAGTAGTCAGGGTCAGGTGAAACATACTGATAAGACTATGTTAGTAGTCAGGGTCAGGTGAAACATACTGATAAGACTTTGTCAGTCAGGGTCAGGTGAAACATACTGATAAGACTTTGTCAGTCAGGGTCAGGTGAAACATACTGATAAGACTATGTTAGTCAGGGTCAGGTGAAACATACTGATAAGACTATGTTAGTAGTCAGGGTCAAGTGAAACATACTAATAAGACTATGTTAGTCAGGGTCAGGTGAAACATACTGATAAGACTATGTTAGTCAGGGTCAGGTGAAACATACTGATAAGACTATGTTAGTAGTCAGGGTCAAGTGAAACATACTAATAAGACTATGTTAATCAGGGTCAGGTGAAACATACTGATAAGACTATGTTAGTCAGGGTCAGGTGAAACATACTGATAAGACTATGTTAGTCAGGGTCAGGTGAAACATACTGATAAGACTATGTTAGTAGTCAGGGTCAAGTGAAACATACTAATAAGACTATGTTAGTCAGGGTCAGGTGAAACATACTGATAAGACTATGTTAGTCAGGGTCAGGTGAAACATACTGATCAAGACCCTACCTCTAGTCAGGGTCAGGTGAAACATACTGATCAAGACCCCACCTCTAGTCAGGGTCAGGTGAAACATACTGATCAAGACCCCACCTCTAGTCAGGGTCAGGTGAAACACACTGATCAAGACCCCACCTCTAGTCAGGGTCAGGTGAAACATACTGATCAAGACCCTACCTCTAGTCAGGGTCAGGTGAAACATACTGATCAAGACCCTACATTTAGTCAGGGTCAGGTGAAACACACTGATCAAGACCCCCACCTCTCTTCCAAGCAGTTCTCCCTGGAAAGGTTGCTTCATGGCAGTCTGGCTAACAAGGTGGGAATCGACACTGTGATCCCAGTAGTGTGCTTACTGAAGAGCTTCATATTGCACTACAGCTAAGAGGAATTTGGTACACCTTCTCAATTAGGCCTTGGGATGCAAGGAGAGCCACTGTAATCTGCCACCACAGAATGTCATTAAAAGTATCCAACTCCTAGTGGCAACAACAACAACAAAACTCCTACTGTAGCAAGAAGAGAAGATTGATTTCAGATCACATTTCACATTTAAAAAAGTCAGTCCATCTAAGGTGAGTTTATATGTTAGTGGAGTCCGATAGAGGAGTCAAGAATGGTAACAATGTAACATACCAGGCATGTAAGATGTAAGGTGGGGTGTGTGTGAGGGGGGGTTAATTCATGTTGCCCCAGGGGTTGAAGAATGTGGACCTACCAGAGTCAAGACGAAGATTTAAAAATTAAGAAAGTCACTACACCTAAGACCCAAATGTACTAGTAAGCACTTGTATAAATGATTTTCTAATGACACCACAAACAAAAACACCAACTTCTCTAGCATAGGCAGTTTGATTAACTCTTTACAGCTTGTATCGCCTGGCACAGGTGGCTGATAACATAGTAATGGCCACCCTCTCGCCACAAATGAACCTTTGAAACATTATTTTCTGTTTCGTGATTTAGTTTGCTGAATTTCATTTTTTTTTTACAGTTCTACGCGATGGTTAATCTACGCATGCCAATTGACATTTAAACATGATTTTATCCTGGAGTAAGAAGGCATGTGGAAGATGGTAACAGTGCAGTTGCTGTCAGTGCAGTAACATAGTCTGTACTAACAAATCATTTCTGAACTACAAACAAGGTTTAAGAATCTGCTTAGCATGAGAACAATAACAGATGTTATCCATTCAATAGTAAAAGCTCTCGTGTAAAACTCAATGTTAACTTTGTTTCTATTTCAGTCACTATTTGTACAAAGTTGAACCTGCGATCCCTCAGAAACATGTTAACTTTGTTTCTATTTCAGTCACTATTTGTACAAAGTTGAACCTGTGATCCCTCAGAAACATGTTAACTTTGTTTCTATTTCAGTCACTATTTGTACAAAGTTGAACCTGCGATCCCTCAGAAACATGTTAACTTTGTTTCTATTTCAGTCACTATTTGTACAAAGTTAAACCTGTGATCCCTCAGAAACATGTTAACTTTGGAGTCACTATTTGTACAAAGTTAGACCTGTGATCCCTCAGAAACATGTTAACTTTGTTGCTATTTCAGTCACTATTTGTACAAAGTTAGACCTGTGATCCCTCAGAAACATGTTAGCTTTGTTTCTATTTCAGTCACTATTTGTACAAAGTTAAACCTGTGATCCCTCAGAAACATGTTAACTTTGGAGTCACTATTTGTACAAAGTTAGACCTGTGATCCCTCAGAAACATGTTAACTTTGTTGCTATTTCAGTCACTATTTGTACAAAGTTAGACCTGTGATCCCTCAGAAACATGTTAACTTTGTTTCTATTTCAGTCACTATTTGTACAAAGTTAAACCTGTGATCCCTCAGAAACATGTTAACTTTGGAGTCACTATTTGTACAAAGTTAGACCTGTGATCCCTCAGAAACATGTTAACTTTGTTGCTATTTCAGTCACTATTTGTACAAAGTTAGACCTGTGATCCCTCAGAAACATGTTAACTTTGTTTCTATTTCAGTCACTATTTGTACAAAGTTAAACCTGTGATCCCTCAGAAACATGTTAACTTTGTTGCTATTTCAGTCACTATTTGTACAAAGTTAAACCTGTGATCCCTCAGAAACATGTTAACTTTGGAGTCACTATTTGTACAAAGTTAGACCTGTGATCCCTCAGAAACATGTTAACTTTGTTGCTATTTCAGTCACTATTTGTACACAGTTGAACCTGTGATCCCTCAGAAATATGTTAACTTTGTTTCTATTTCAGTCACTATTTGTACAAAGTTGAACCTGCGATCCCTCAGAAACATGTTAATTTTGTTTCTATTTCAGTCACTATTTGTACAAAGTTAGACCTGTGATCCCTCAGAAACATGTTAGCTTTGTTTCTATTTCAGTCACTATTTGTACAAAGTTAAACCTGTGATCCCTCAGAAACATGTTAACTTTGGAGTCACTATTTGTACAAAGTTAAACCTGTGATCCCTCAGAAACATGTTAACTTTGGAGTCACTATTTGTACAAAGTTAGACCTGTGATCCCTCAGAAACATGTTAACTTTGTTGCTATTTCAGTCACTATTTGTACAAAGTTAAACCTGTGATCCCTCAGAAACATGTTAACTTTGTTTCTATTTCAGTCACTATTTGTACAAAGTTGAACCTGCGATCCCTCAGAAACATGTTAACTTTGTTTCTATTTCAGTCACTATTTGTACAAAGTTAAACCTGTGATCCCTCAGAAACATGTTAACTTTGTTTCTATTTCAGTCACTATTTGTACAAAGTTAAACCTGTGATCCCTCAGAAACATGTTAACTTTGGAGTCACTATTTGTACAAAGTTAGACCTGTGATCCCTCAGTAACATGTTAACTTTGTTTCTATTTCAGTCACTATTTGTACAAAGTTAGACCTCCATCACAGGTAAATCCCTCAGAAACAAGACAATGTTCAGAATGTGACACATTTAAAGTACTATGAAAAATTATAACGGTACTAAAAATCATTTGTTTAATGGAATAAGCCACAGAAGCCAAACAACAAATGATTATCAAATCAGCTTGAATAATATGCATGTTCTTGGACACCCTATAAAATGTTATTTTTACAGTACAATCTTCTCTCTACCAAATGATGAAAGCATTTTTGCCTATATGGATCTCACATTTTAACAATTTTTTTCAGCAAAACTCAGTACATTCTAGAAGCCTTCACCTTGATGTCTGATATAAATGTCTGGATCCGTTTTTACAATTGAGTTATATCTGCAGTTTCCTTGTGATTACCGTGCTATAACTGAACAAGAACATTGGTGTTGCTGACACTATCTGTAAGACATTTGCTTGTACTTTTGTCACAGACCTTGATCCTAGTTATTACTATAAAAGTTGATCTGTCGCCAGTTGTAATACATCTGATTGTACTTCTGTCACAGACCTTGATCCTAGTTATTACTATAAAAGTTGATCTGTCGCCAGTTGTAATACATCTGATTGTACTTCTGTCACAGTACCTGGCCATGGTTGTTACTATAAAAAGTAGCTGTCACTGGGGATGAAGTTTTGGAGACTTCATGGTCTCTGATTTATAGTGGGACAGTGTCCTTAACTCTGTCAGGTTCCCAATTACAGCTAGATAAACTGGAGACTAGGAAATGTATATTATCAGCTCTACCATGAGCAAGCATTCTAACTGCTAGGCCTCTTAGATACTCGATAATTGTTGTTCATTATGAAAAGGAAAAAAAATATTGTGTTTCTATTTGGGTGCCTTAGGGAACAAAGAACATCAGGATCTGGTGAAACATACTGATCAAGACCTCACCTCTTGCCCATGCCACAATCTTGGAAACAGGCTGTGGCACAGCAGTCTGGACAACAAGGTGGTGACCTTACTGAGGAGTCTTGCATTGGACTATAGCCAGGGAGGACCCAGATCCATCTTCTCAAGCATGCTTCAACATGTAGGAAGAGCCACTGTAACTCGAAAAAGAAACTAAGAGCCTTAATGAACTCAATCCGAGTGGCTTCCAGCAACAACATTTAAGTGCCCTTCAATTAATTGTTTCTGCTGCATCGCTTGTATCCTGAGTTTGTGTGAATCCAGAGTGGTCTGCCGGAGTCTTTGTGTATGACAGGGACAAGAATCGCACCAATGCCCTACAGAGAGTATGTCGTAAAGGGCGACTAACTGTGTGACATGGCATAACACTGGCCATGGCTAGGTGGTTTGTTACGAGCAGCCTAGATGGCACCTAACAGGTTACGGGTCTACTTTCCTCTAGCGTTTGAATCTACTAAGATGGGCTCTCACATCAGTTAACCACCCCTTGCGACATTTGTTCTAACGCAGCTGTGTAATAAGCTGCTCGAGCCTAGCCCACTAAGCAGGAAATCCTCCTCCCAGCTACATCCAGCTCATGCCAAGGGGCATCCACCCCTGGCCCTGTAGAAGCACAGGTCGACTAAGACTAAGCTACACAGCTTGTAAATGTCCAATCTTCCTACTTGATAGCATCAATAATCTCTTGTTACAAGCTTTTATTTAACAAGACCATTGTTCGTTTGCAAGGACTTCTATTTCTCCGATTTTAACCAACTTCCCCATAACCTAAAAAACTGGCATTTTTTTTACACATCCTTTATTGCGACCCGCTAATCATGTCAAAATTATTTTTGTAGGCTCAAAAACAAAACAAAAATAAGTATAAAGAAAAGCTTGAACCGAAAAATGTATTTCTTTTCTATTTACTTGACTCACCCAAAAATTTCTAACCTGGTCTCAAATATTTTTGTGTTTCTATTTTTGTTATTGTTTAATTAAAAATGATGTTCAACAAAAATAATTGATTAAATAATACTGGAATACCAAAGCACCAATATACATTATTGATTTTATTTTGTTTTTGCATTTAATTAGTTAGATATTGACTTTATTGAGTAATGAGTGTGCTACTTGATGACAAACTGTCCACAACATTAAGTTATTTTATCAACTGGTGACAAAAATATGGCTTGATACAGATGTATTCTGAATGGGATAAAAAAATATATTACTTGGTGGCATATACTTAAACTAAGCTAAGAATGTGCACAAGATCATCTGTAGACTTTACAAATCTGACTTCTGACAAACAATAATATTTGATTAAAACAGAAGTTTGTGCGAAATTCAGGAAGAACAATTTATATAGATAAATATATATTAAATTTTTTTACTTGAACCACAAATGAACACTTCAAGATGAAATATAGATTATGCTCGTGACAAGTGCTATAAATAGTCAAAGTTAACGGGAAAAGAAATTGTAGATATGTGATCCATTTGCATGGATTCGAAGCAGTAAGCTAGTTTTTGCCGCATGCATTGAGTCTACATTGAGTCTATCTAGGTTAGTGACGCGTCTTGTAAAAAATAACTTAAATTTGTAATTAGAGGTTTCTCTGCCGATAAATGCTAAATAAAATGTATGCACAATTAATACATAGAAACTTTTTTTTTCTCTGTAATGGAAACATGGTATTTATAAGAGTCTATGTTTTTCTGAATCGTGTTTGCAAACAGAACTAGAAACTAACTGCTGCATTTTATAGAAACATTTAATCTCTGAATAATTTAACTAAATATTTACATCTTTACAACTAATATTCAGATAATAATACTCCTCAAAGTCAACCTAGGTTAATAACAACTTCTTGTCAACACTGAAACACGATCATTTTCAGATCATGTTTTGCTGAATCTTGGTTGAAATATTATCAACCAAATCTTGTCACAATAATTGTTGCCCACTAAAATCTCTGACTAATTTACCTACATAAATAAGATAAATCAGGATAAATTAGACTATAACAAGTTTTTTCAAAATATAACCACCCACAAAAACAAGAGGGCATAGCTACAAATTAACTAAAGAAAGGTCCAGATTAGATATTGAGAAATATTTTTTTAGTCAAGAGAGTGGTGAATGCTTGGAATGCATTGCCACAGGAAAGAGTCGAGGCATGGACAATTAATGCATTTAAGAATAGATTGGATGCGCATTGCTCTTTAGAGCAAGGAAATGTAAATGAAACTGATTGTATACTGACTATGCAGTCTTCTAAGCCAGTACAAAAACGTTAAGTTATAACATGTTTCCCAGTTGTCCCACCCAAACCCCAGTTTCTGTAAAGCAGGTTTGCTGTTTTGTTTATCAATTTAGCCATGCAACATTCAGGAAGTAAAAACATCAGTAAAGCATCCAGTAAAATGATTCAAAAAATATGTAAACTAACAAGAATACACAATCAATAAGACAGAAATTAAGATTGATAAACTGTTAGTAAGAAGTCAATCCATGATAAAAAGCACTGGTTAGTTTCTTGTCATCAAATGTACACACAATCACAATGCAGTTTTTATCTTGTTATAAATAAGCATTTGCTGGAAACATTCAAAGCTAAGCAGCACATGCACTGCCATAAAACCACTGGTGTCTAAACATCATGATCAGAGCTTGCCTCATTGTCTGAAACACTTAGATGTATCTACGAGATGGCAACAAGTTCAGAACTTGATGATTTTCCTGAAACAGTTGAGTGTATCTACGAGATGGCAACAAGTTCAGAACTTGATGCTTTTCCTGAAACAGTTGAGTGTATCTACGAGATGGCAACAAGTTCAGAACTTGATGATTTTCCTGAAACAGTTGAGTGTATCTACGAGATGGCAACAAGTTCAGAACTTGATGATTTTCCTGAAACAGTTGAGTGTATCTACGAGATGGCAACAAGTTCAGAACTTGATGATTTTCCTGAAACAGTTGAGTGTATCTACGAGATGGCAACAAGTTCAGAACTTGATGATTTTCCTGAAACAGTTGAGTGTATCTACGAGATGGCAACAAGTTCAGAACTTGATGATTTTCCTGAAACAGTTGAGTGTATCTACGAGATGGCAACAAGTTCAGAACTTGATGCTCTTCCTGAAACAGTTGAGTGTATCTACGAGATGACAACAAATTCCTGCTGCTACTTCTATTTTTCTTTCACTACTCTTCTTACTGTGCATTGCACAGCCACTGGAATTGTCCCCTTATAAAGCTTTTCACTACTACTGGAGTTGGCTCCTAAGATGAACTAAGCTTAAGCACATTTTGTGTGGTGGTTTCTGCGCCAATTTGTCTCCCTGATTAAGCTTCTAGTCATATACACTTCAGAGTCATCATTTACAACATGCTTGGATAGTTACAGTGGTCCTATTATTTACACCCTGATATCCACACAATGTGAAAGTACTCCTTCCCCATGGAAAAAAAATCAAAATGACAGTTTTTTTCTGTTAAGACTATTAGTAAGATTCCGTAGTGAAGTGGTTAAGCCGTCGGCCTCGTGATCAGGTGGTATGGGTTCGACTCTGGACTCCGCCGTCTTTTTCACGGGGGCTTGATGCGGAGTCCAGTGCATCTTGTAGCCGCCCCCTAGTTGTCTTGTCCGCGACTTGCCACTGGGGTCGGACGGTTCGAGATGAGAGAGTAAGGATAAAAAGTAGCACAGTTGATCCTTACTAAAAATAGCGCTAGCAAAGTTAATTATGCCATCATCTACGATGGACGGCGACCTTTGCCTTATTAGTAAGAAAGAAAACAGAGATTACATATTCCAGAATGATAAAACTATTGTATGAGAATTCTTAGGAATGTATAAAAAATATTGGAAAAGATCCTCATATCCTCTGGTATGTTTGAAGAACGGCTAAATGAAAATCAATTCAAATGCTGCAAGCAAACATTGGTAGAGAAAAGAAGTTTTATACACATATAAATATAAAAATCACAAGCAATTTATACAAAATACAGTTGAGATTGTAGTATAAAGTTTAACAATTCTGCAATGTGGCTGCTATTGAAGTTTGGTAAATAAAACAAAATTACTCATTATTTGTTCAAGAAGCTTTGGAAGTCTGAGACTAATGAATAGTACACAATACAGTGACAAAATGTGTTTTAACCCTTTGAACCCTGTCCATAAAATCCCATTGCCCTGTGCTCCTGAGAAAATATGTACAATGTAAGCATGAGTAAAGCTATTTACTATGACAAAACTATGTGCTCTAATTTAGTTTTTCTATCTAAAATTGCCTGACTAAATTAGAGCACATAGTTTGTTTTGTCATATTTTAGTTATTCTATCTAAAATTGAGGGAGGGGGGGGGGGGGGGGGGGGAAGGGAGGGAACGACCCAGTGGTTTGAGGTAAAGTGTTGGCCTCATGTGCTGGATGTTGTGAGTTCAAATCATGGTGGAGACCGAGATTTTTTCACGTGGATCATCCAGTAAATATTTCTCCTGATCTCTGAGTAGTGAGATCAGACACCAGTGTGCAGTGGTGCACACGTTAAAAATACCTTTTCAGTTGGAAATTGAAAAGAGTAGGCTTTAACGGCCACTGCTCTGGCAAAATTCAAGTTTAAAATATACTCAAATTATTCTAGGGATATTCGCCACACAGAGAATATGTTGTAAAAAGGGGACTGTGTGACTATAACTTCAGGTCTTGGTTATGTGGTTGGCGGAGCGGCTTAGATGGCGCCTGACAGGCTGCGGGTCTACCACCTCCACCAATCTCAAAAATAGGCGATCGTTTATTCCAGGGGTTAACATATGCTGGAATTGACATGACAAGTCACCAGTGGATTTTCACCTGCCAAAGAAATATGAAACAAAGGAGGTCACACCTCCCTACGACATAAGTGGACTTGGGATGGGATGGGATGGGATGGGATGGGATGGGATGGGATGGGATGGGATGGGATGGGATGGGATGGATGGATGGATGGATGGATGGATGGATGGATGGATGGATGGATGGATGGATAGATGGATAGATAGATAGATAGATAGATAGATAGATAGATTGATAGATCTAAAATAACTGACCTGCTAATCTCCAATATTCCTACTTCAGTAAAGTGTGGAAAATATTCAACAAATTTACTTGCTACATTATGTTGGATACCCCCCTAGGCCCGTAGTCTGATCCTCCAAGGAAAAGATCTATCTTGATCCTAATCAATGGATAAATGGTAATCTGAATCACACACACGTTGTCGTTCAAATAACAACTGATCATTTTCAGAATAATTACCATCTAAATTCAATTTATCAGACTCAACATCCTTAAAATTACATTCAACGATCTGATTTGTTGTTAGCCTTAAGAATGGCCATTTCCTGATATTTTAAAAACCTCTTTTCAATGATCAAGATCATCCTGAAGGCATGCTTCGATATTTGCACCGCCATATTTGTTATTTCCAGAAATGTCTGTACTGTGTAGACATCCACTTTACTATGGCCAAAACCCAAGTGGTACAACCAAAAATACGCCTTAAAATAATGGTCCACCCGTTCTACAAATGGCTCAGGGAATGGGGTATTTACACACACCCCGATATATATAGATGGCATGGGTTCAAAGGCTTAAACATTATAACGTAGATATAACAAACAGAAAAGAAAGTGGCGTCAAAGGCACACTGGATTCAAATCCTGAATGCCTATTACTTCACTTGAATTCTTGTTGATTTGTAAAAATGTGATGTGCTAAGAAAGGTATTGGTCCTTGGGATCACTGTTACCATATTATTTAGGTTCATGTGAAAATTAGTTTGCGAAGATTAAATGTATATTATTATCAAATTTGGTTAGTGCACTACAATATATCCTCCCCACCGTCAAGACATTTTGGTAATGAAAAGTCTGAATCAAAATGACATAATGCATCAACAAAATGCATATTAGAGATATCAACCAAACAATATTCATGTTAAATATGACAAGACAACAGGTAAAGTTTGGGCAGGTAAGAGAAAGTCTACATTTAATTATCAGATGAGAAAGCATTAAACTGATATGGTTTGAGGTGAGAAATGTGGCAAAAATAGTATCGGAGGTGTAAAATTGTCAGATATAAATAATGTTTCAAGATAATATACACAAAAGTGTAATATATGTTACATTTGAGACAGAAAAATGATGAATTGAATATTTAAATTTGTGGAAAACGAGGGCACAAATATATCAAGATAGGATTTTTTTTCAGATGAGGGAAATAACATAAATAAATGAAAGTCTTGAGAAAGAAAAAGTATTAAGTTTAATGTTATCGATATCACTACCCACTGGGCAGACCCAGAGGTGTTCAGCTCTTCCAGAAAAGAGGGTAAGAATCAAATACTTATGGTCTCTGTAGATAGATGGTTGTACTCACTCCTGCTTAGGCACACCATCCCTGCTGAACACATTTTATTTTAAATTCCCGCAATCAATGGAATGCTAATTCACGATTGTATTGTCAGCATCTAAAAGACGGTCAATGATTGACTTCTGTACAACCCCATACTTATATCTAATATCCCCAAACCGAGTCCTTTCGACTCCAGGACATTTCCATGAGCACCAGAATATAATCTATTTCATTTCCATGAACCCCACCCAAGAATATAAGCTATTTCATTGCCATAAATCCCAGTCAAGAATGTAAGCTATATCCCTGAAATGAATCCCACCCAAGAATATAAGCTATTTCATTGCCATAAACCCCAGCCAAAAATATAAGATATATCCCTGAAAAGAGCCCCACCAAAGAATATAAGCTATTTCACTGAAATCAACCCCACCCAAGAATATAAGCTATTTCATTGCCATAAACCCGAGCCAAAAATATAAGCTATATTTCCCTGAAATGAGCCACACCAAAGAATATAAGCTATTTCACTGAAATGAGCCCCACCAAAGAATATAAGCTATTTCACTGAAATGAGCCCCACCCAAGAATATAAGCTATTTCATTGCCATAAACCCCAGTCAAAAATATAAGCTATATATCCCTGAAATGAGCCCCACCAAAGAATTTAAGCTATTTCACTGAAATCAACCCCAGCCAAGAATATAAGCTATTTCATTGCCATAAACCCCAGCCAAAAATATAAGCTATATATCCCTGAAATGAGCCCCACCAAAGAATATAAGCTATTTCACTGAAATGAGCCCCAGCCAAGAATATAAGCTATTTCATTGCCATAAATCCCAGCCAAAAATATAAGATATATCCCTGAAAAGAGCCCCACCAAAGAATATAAGCTATTTCACTGAAATGAGCCCCACCAAAAAATATAAGCTATATATCCCTGAAATGAGCCCCACCCAAGAATATAAGCTATTTCATTGCCATAAACCCCAGTCAAAAATATAAGCTATATATCCCTGAAATGAGCCCCACCAAAGAATTTAAGCTATTTCACTGAAATCAACCCCAGCCAAGAATATAAGCTATTTCATTGCCATAAACCCCAGCCAAAAATATAAGCTATATATCCCTGAAATGAGCCCCACCAAAGAATATAAGCTATTTCACTGAAATGAGCCCCAGCCAAGAATATAAGCTATTTCATTGCCATAAATCCCAGCCAAAAATATAAGATATATCCCTGAAAAGAGCCCCACCAAAGAATATAAGCTATTTCACTGAAATGAGCCCCACCAAAAAATATAAGCTATATATCCCTGAAATGAGCCCCACCAAAGAATATAAGCTATTTCACTAAAATGAACCCCACCCAAGAATATAAGCTATTTCACTGAAATGAACCCCACCCAAGAATATAAGCTATTTCACTGAAATGAACCCCAGCCAAGAATATAAGCTATGACAGACAAATATAGCATGTCGAGAGACAAAAATTAGCCAAACTCAATTATGCTAGAGAAAGAAAAAGTGACAAGCACATCCCTATTTTATTTGAAGAAGCGAGCGCCGAACATGCAGAAGTGACCGCAGCTAGTGACTCATAGCTGGCAGCTTGCATTGACGCCAGCAAACAATAACTGAACAAGGTCCTATTCTGCCTTCAAATGGCGGCCCTAAAAACGGACTGCGGTCATGTAGTCTGGTTAAAAGATTAGGGATTAGAGAGAGAAAGCTAAACCTGGTTCCAAAATGACTGTGCTGAAACCAGATATGTCGGATCGAAAGACGTGGCTATTAGAACCTGGCTTGTAAACTATAACACATCGCAATGTTCCGTTTTCCGAATGAAAACCAGGAAGAAAAAAATGTATAGAAGGGGGCAGAGGACTACTATTTGTTAGGACTCAATCAAAACTATATCTGGTTACTGTAACCAGTAGACTACTTGTGCTGTTTCTGGGGATGTGTTGTGTGTGTGACAAGATGAGAATAAGATCACTGCCACACACAGAGATTGTTGTAAGATACAACTAGCAATGTAGTCTTACCTCACTTTGGTTTTAAAAGATTCTCAAACTCATGGCTTTGCACATTCATACAAGCCGAGTGTGGAATAGCCTACTGAGTCTGAATGAAAGTTCTAGAGATAATACCACATATATGATACAGGAATAGAATAGTAAATAACACATTCTGGGGTGAAAGAAAAGAAATAGAACTCAACAAGATAACTTACAAACAACGGTGGTCTGCATAAGAGAGGAACCAGAACTCAAAAGATAATATACAAACAATGGTGGCTTATGTAAGAGAAACTGGAACCTTAAACTGAGGACGAACGATGAAGAAGAAAAAGACAAGGCTTGCAAGATGATTATTATGAGTAAACATTGATAATTTTTAAGTGTTCGCGGTAAAAGTTAATTTGGTTCAATAAGTGTATCATTTGACATGACTTTCTACACAATATTCAGCAATACTAAACCTTTAACGTTATTCTTCCTTTATCACACTAAGAAAAATGGTGTCACCACAGCAGTTAATCTGTACATAATCATTTATGTGTCCTTGTTGTGGTTTTTTTATATGATGAGGTTAACAGCCACATTTCACATGTACAGTATAGTGCAGTGGCCTTATTCTTTCCTCCCCAATAAAGGCCCAATGGATCCGTACCAAGACCCATGGCCTTGATTATGAATAAAGCAAAAGACCTTGACTGATCAATAAGATTATAAATCTGAACAACAACAAAACATTCAAAGAAGGTAAAAGACAGTTCTTTAACCCTTTCCAGCCCCTTTACACAGAAATTGTTACGACCACTGCTGAAGACGGATGTGTCGAACCAAAAAGTGCAAATATCGCAGTCATGCTGTAAACTAGCAACAATGCATTCCGGAATTCAACTTGTTACTTGCAAAACCCTGTCCAGGGCTTGGTAGCACGAGATTGAGAAAAATGTAGAAGAAGCAGCTACGATCAAAATCGACTTAAGAAAGATTTTGTTTATATTTTGTGATTTAGTTTCTGAAATTTAATTTTTTTAACAGCTCTATGTGATAGTGGCATCCACTCATGCGCAATTGACGGTTAACTGCAAGGTTATTTCTGAAAGCCACACATTTCCTAAAGTTATCTTATTTGAAACTCGATACATATAGCACGTGCAAAGTTGGGGTTCAAGACCCATAAAATGATTTATTATTTGATCAGTCCAATGGTCACGCTTCTGGATTGCTCGTGGATATTCAACACAGACCCGAATCAGACTGTGGCACAATAGGAAAGGTATGTAACAGAACTGATGGATATATCGGCAAAACACACGTCGGTATGTAACAACCAACTTTGTACTCTCTAATCTCCACATTAATGCCATTTAACGTTTCATACTAATAATCATTATTATGAATACTTCATGTCATGGATAGTTTAATTATGTGTCTTACGATGTTTAGATCACAATTCTAGATCAATTTGTTCAATATAATTCATATTGTTTTGAATAAAACTTTCCGGAATTTGGCCCGGATTGAAAGACACAAATCTGCAAAATGATCCCAACTTTTTTTTTTTAAATTAAAAAACTTTAAGCGGAGGCTCGACTTCATTGCCTCGGGTTTTGTTCCCCATTTTAGCTCGGTCTCTCTCGGCAGATGGGTACCCCATCTATCAAGAGCATCGCATAAAGTACGAACTCCGTAGCTCCAGCGATGAACCCAGGGATCTCCGGAAAAAATTGACATCATGGACCGAACGTCACAACTCGAAATCGAACCTCGGCCGTCTGAACACGAGGCAAACAGCTTGACCACTTCGCCACAGAGATCCCAACTTGAAAAGGGTTAAAAGCACAATTAAGCAAACAGAAACTGTTTCTTGCCTAAATGTATCCCGTGTTGCACTAGTGTCCTGTTGTCACATTTAATCTTAACATTTACATAGAACATGCAGAGAGGGTACATGATATGTGCAGGTATATGGCATAAATAGATATGCAGGAAATCAATGTATATATAGTAAGAACCACTACATCTAACACTGAGATGGCACATAAATTACCTGATAGCCACATGCTATTCTACACATTACGGACACAACAGAACAACATTATGTTTTACCATACCGACAAAATATGACAACTCTATGTGACACAATAAATATGACATTTTGATAATGTTCTTGCTTTATCAAGAAATGTGAGCATACAAAAAGCTGATAAATATTCTGTATTCCATACTTATGTTGAAGTTTCACATAAGATTCTAGGCAAAACAAAGTATGTACATTACAAAGCTTATATGTAAAACTGAACATAAAAAATGTAATGATGGCAGACATCCAGCAAATTGTGATAGACTTGAACAATGGACATTAAATGAATTTTGAGAGTGATGTTATGATCTACTTTATAGAAGAGACATAGAGGAAATATAAGCAACTCATAGATGTTTAGTCTCAGCAAATTATGAAAAGTATGGATATTAATGGTTCCTATAGCTCACTGGTTGTACACACTCCTGCTCCTCAGACACCTCTCCCAGATTAATCAATGCTTGATATCACACTCTTGCAATCTAGGGATTGCTAATTTATTGATTGCTTTGTCATCATTCAATAGATGGACATTGCTTGTGGGTCCACCTAGCCATATCTAACAAATGTCATAAAAGTTTACTAAGTAGAGTTGTGCATGGTGCTGGCAACCACATCATTTAAACTACATTGCTACAGAAACCAGTACTGCACAAGCACATAAATGCTTTGTACAGGCCTCATATAAGGATGCTAACTGTAGCTGTACCTCATGTGTATTTCTTACAGTGAATAGAATGTCACATTCTCCTATCGAAATGAGAGTGAAGAAAAGAGAAATGATACAAATGTGATGGTAAGGAACCTTCTTATCCACCATACAAAAGGGAAATGATACAAATGTGATGGTAAGGAACCTTCTTATCCACCATACAAAAGGGAAATGATACAAATGTGATGGTAAGGAACCTTCTTATCCACCATACAAAAGGGAAATGATACAAATGTGATGGTAAGGAACCTTCTTATCCACCATACAAAAGGGAAATGATACAAATGTGATGGTAAGGAACCTTCTTATCCACCATACAAAAGGGAAATGATACAAATGTGATGGTAAGGAACCTTCTTATCCACCATACAAAAGGGAAATGATACAAATGTGATGGTAAGGAACCTTCTTATCCACCATACAAAAGGGAAATGATACAAATGTGATGGTAAGGAACCTTCTTATCCCCCACACAAAAGACATCACTAAATGCATTCAATGGGTCGATGCCCTTAACAAATTAGCAAACAAACAACAAAGCCATTGACAGCAAAGGAGGATTGAACTGGCTTTGGGAGATAAGACTTGAAACAAAATGTCTGCAACATAAAATGGAGTGAAAAGAAAACTCAACCTTTCAAACAGAAAGAAATTATGATAAATTGAGATTTCAAATATGCAAAATGGCATGATGCTTAAAACATGCATCAACATTCAGTGCGAGCAGGACAATTCTGTGAGACTGACAAACAAGGAATGAGTTTGCAGTCTGGCAGTTTCTGTCCTGGCACAGCAAGGTCGGAGGTGTGGCAGGCAATAAGTCCAAAACAAGAATACAGGGGAGACAAGCCATGTCTGACTTACGCATATCTTCTGCAGCTCAGAAAAACTTTGAATGTTAAAAATCTGAATCAGAGTCCCTGAAAACAATACATGTTTACAAATATTTAAAGTACGGACAATCATATCAACAAATGACATGGGTGAAGATGTTCTATAATGGAGTCTACACTTTAACATTTAAAGTGGGACAAAACAGATAACTATGAGTGAATGCTAAAATAGATCATGCATGACAAAACTGAGTCTACCCTGAAGAACAGTGCCATTTAATATCAACCCTCTGGCCATATGCAGATTAGAAAACAATAAACCATATGTATATAATAAAAAGCTTAAGATGTATATCTGTCCAGGTAAACTGCCTGCTCTACAGCTATTATTAGTTTGTGTGAAGGCTGGTGACCAACCAGAATGCATGAAATAAGCAAACATTGTGCAGAAGGATCCCACATATATTATTGAAGAGTTCCTAATGCTTCTTCTAGATATGAACCAGTCAGGATTGTTGCATGGATTGGATTCTGTAACTACTTGGAAGAACTGCATTGTCTGTCACAGACAGGCTTGCATACAAGTTATTAAATATTATTACTAATATATTTAAACTACATAATTTTTCTCAGATATCTAAGCCATATCAAGATATGAACCAATGTCTCCAGACTACAAGACCAGCGGGGAGAGAAGACTAAACATCTGGTCAGGCAAGACATACTGATTGGACAATGTTAATCAGGGTCAGGTGAAATATACTGACCAAGAACCCTGTCTCGCTTCCGCGCAGTTCTCCATTGAAATAGGCTGTTTTATGGCAGTCTGGCTAATGAGGTGGTGGAATCGACGTGATCTCCGCAGCAGTGAGTGACACACAGATGTAGTCAAGCATAGCACAACCACCTGGAGGACCACAGCCCACCTTTATCAGCATGTTTGGAACGTAAGGAAAGCTACTGCAACCTGCCACTTAACACCCTGTTCAGGGCGCACAAGAGAGTAAGCCTACTCATTGTGGGCATTAACAAGAGGAAGACCAGTTTGTGAAGCATTTGGCTACCCGCACCTCACTCTAATAGTTATAATATTAATAATAGCTGTCCATCGTTGTCGATGAGGACCGCCGACATCATCCTTGTCACAGATTTCCCTGTTGGGTGTGGGTGCACATGTGGCTGAACAGGCCAATGCGGGCACGAAAACATCTGCTACATATCGGGCACACGAGGTTTGTAGAAGGGGATTGTGTTCCCGCTGTTCGGGATTTCCGGTTCTCGCGTCTGCTCTGGGCTTTCAAAACACGGTCGTCTTCACTGGCAGCTACACCCGATTTGACTGCGCTTCTCCAGTCAGATCTGTTTTGCGCAAGATATTCCCAGGTGTCGATGTCTATCTGGCAACTTTTTAGTGAGTCCTTCAGACCGTCTTTAAAACGTTTCTTTGGGCGCTCTCTCTCGCGCCATCCCTCTCTCAGCTCGCCGTAGAGAAGCTTCTTTGGGAGCCGCTCGTCTGACATACGGACGAGGTGTCCGGCCCATCCTAGTCGTGCTTTTTCTAGCAGTGCATGGATGCTGGGCATGTTAGCCCTCGAGAGAACCTCGATGTCAGTGACACGATCTTGCCATCGGATGTGGAATATTCGCCTCAGGCCAGTGGTTTAACCTCCTTACATGTCCAGAGTATACAGTCCAGCTTTCGCAAGCGTATAGTAGGGTTGGAATGATGGTTGCACGGTAGACTTTGAGTTTGGTCTTGACGCTGATGCCACGACGTGCCCAGACAATCGAGCGCATTCTACCAAAGGCTGTGCTGGCCTTTGCTATTCTGCTTGCCACCTCATCATCTAGGCTGACAGATCTCGACAGCGTGCTGCCCAGATATGTGAATTTGTCTACGGCATTCAACGTCTGCCGGCTGACTGTAGTCTCTGGTTTTGTGTACTGGTGCTGGTTGGTACATGACCTGTTTTTTTTGGCATTTATGGTCAGGCCAAAATTTTCGCATGCGGCAGAGAACTGGTCCATTCCAACCTGCATGTTAAGTTCTGAGTTGCTCATTAGAGTGCAGTCGTCAGCAAATACAAGTTCCCTGATTATGTCACCAGCCACTTTGGTTTTGGCCTTCATTCTTCTGGAATTGAGTAACTTGCCATCTGTGCGGTACTTTATGGGTATTCCAAGCTCCAATGATCTGAAGGCGTCTGTCATCGTGGCCGCGAACATCATGCTGAACAAAGTCGGGGCGAGTACACATCCTTGTTTTACTCCGTTTGATACTAGAAACGTTTTAGAGATTGCACCGCTGTCCAGTACACAAGCACGTAATAGTTACATGATTCAACAGAATGCAGCACAATGGCAAGCATCTTGAGTATTAATATTAATAACAGACTGCGTGTTACCAGGGCCTATGAGGGGGACAAGGAATAGCAAGATAGTAACCTGCCAGGCATGTCATAACAAGCAGCTAAGGAGGATTGAGTACGCGATGGGCTTGTCATTAATACAACATTTGAGATCTGGAAGTTATTAATTTGATAATGACTAGACAAATGAGAGGATCAAAGACATGGAATGTGATGGAATAAAGAAAATTCACAAAACTGTACTTCGTAAAGATATACATTTTTTTTTCTTCAAAAAAAGGTCTGTAAAACACATACATTTATTTATACAATTTTTTAAAGGATTTAGTATAAAATCCTTATCACTAATGATAAATCCTATAGACTGAGATTTGTGATATGTGTTAGGAACTGACCATCGTAATCTGTAACTGACAAGTAAAAAATGATACAAGTGATCATAACTTAATTATAAATTTGTATCTTTGACGGCACAACCATAGTGACGGATGATGGGGACGTTTGTCAACAAGACTAGCAGAAAATCTGCTAGTGCTATGCATGCACACAAGAGTAGGTTATATAACAAAATAGAACATTTTAACAAAATTGACTGCTCAACATATAAAAAAAAAGATGATAAAGATCATGTAATGAAGTAATGTCATGTCAAGTCTAGAAAATCATGTTGTTATTCATTTAAGTTTACACTCTTTTAAACCACAGAGAGGGTTTAGCCTTTTCAGGCATGGAGAAACAGCACTTTTTTCAGCCATGGAGAAACAACAAAATTTTCAACCACGGGGAGAGTTTGACCTTTTCAGGCATGGAGAATGCACTCTTTTCAACCATGGAAAAGCAGCACCATTTTCAGCCATAGATAAACAACACCATTTTCAACAATGTAGAATATGTAATTTTCAACCATAGAGTAGAACACTCTTTGCAATTATAGAGAAACACAATTTTCAGCAATGGAGAAATTGCCTTTTTCAAATGTAGAGCAAGTACACTCTTTTCAACCATGCAGAGAGTATGCCATTTTCAAACCATTTGGTCATTTCGATTATGCCAAGGCATTACAAATAAGTAGGCATCCAGGCATACAATCTCAAGCAGAGATACAATGTACTTCGCCCTGTAAGAGCTGCACTCAAAGTGAACCGCTATAATACCCTTATAAACTAGTTAAAGCAAATCTCAATGGAATAAAATTAATTCAACTTTGCGATGGGATGTTTAATGCATGCTAAAAATAGAAAAACGGAATACTGAATCACAACATGCCCTTACTAGAAAGGACAAACAAGACAAAACATGTACATAAGAAAACATAAAAGACATTACTGAAACTCATCATCAGAGTTGAGCAGGGTTGTCTTCTCATTGAATCGTCCTTTCCTCCCTTGAGGAGCTGTTGGTGCGCCAGCTTGGGTGCTCCCCTGAGACTGAGATGGCTGTTTTTGATTTTGGCTTCCACCATCACCACCAATGTCCCCAGCCGATGTTGAAGATACAGGAGAGGTTGTAGATGTGTTACCATTGGAGACGGGCCATTGTCTCTGGTACTGGTAGTGGTCAGTACTCCAGGGACCATCCTGGTTGTCATCTTCTGAAGGTTTCATTCCCTGCTGAGTGTAGTGTTGGTACTGCGGGTGGAAGTTGTGAATGGCATCCTGGAAAATAGATACACCATATACAGGTCAGTATATGGTCAATATTGGCACACATACTGGGACATCCAGCAAATTGAGATAGTGATATTATGTTCTATTATATGGCTTGGCTTCGTTCGTTCTCAATCTCCCACTACCAAACCCTGACACAGGCCTAATTAGCAGAATGTAGTCCAGAGAACGAAATGCGTTGTGTTGTAGTTTACAGTTTGACTGCGATATTTGCACCTTTCGGTCCAACACATCTGACTTCAGCAAGCCGCAGCTCACGTGCTGCTCAGCATTTTGATCCCATTCTATTATATAGTCAAAGTCCCTTTCTTGCTGCTTTGACTTCCTTAACTATTAACCTTTTTATGTTTGTCTTGGTCATTCTTAATCTCTTCCTGACTTCTGTTATACTTTCTATGTCCTTCACTATTATGTAGCCAATGTACAAGAAACTTTTCACTGCTCCAATAAAAATATTAATTTTGGTCTTTCCTTCAATCTCTGTTACTTATCATTGCTTTTGCTTTTAAAGTGCTGATGACCATTCAATATTCACAGCTTATTTATATTAACTGATAACATTTACACAAGTGATGCAAACTAATTATTATTCATCATTCAGTTTTGTTTCTTCAATGAGTGCATGAGTCTTCAATGGGTACATGAGTCTTCAATGGGTGCATGAGTCTTCAATGGGTGCATGAGTCTTCAATGGGTGCATGAGTCTTCAGTGATTGCATGAGTCTTCAATGGGTGCATGAGTCTTCAATGGGTGCATGAGTCTTCAATGGGTGCATGAGTCTTCAATGAGTGCATGAGTCTTCAATGAGTGCATGCGTCTTCAATGAGTGCAGGAGTCTTCAATGAGTGCATGAGTCTTCAATGAGTGCATGAGTCTTCAATGAGTGCATGAGTCTTCAATGGGTGCATGAGTCTTCAATGGGTGCATGAGTCTTCAGTGATTGCATGAGTCTTCAATGGGTGCATGAGTCTTCAATGGGTGCATGAGTCTTCAATGGGTGCATGAGTCTTCAATGAGTGCATGAGTCTTCAATGAGTGCATGCGTCTTCAATGAGTGCATGCGTCTTCAATGAGTGCATGAGTCTTCAATGAGTGCATGAGTCTTCAATGAGTGCATGAGTCTTCAATGAGTGCATGAGTCTTCAATGAGTGCATGAGTCTTCAATGGGTGCATGAGTCTTCAATGGGTGCATGAGTCTTCAATGGGTGCATGAGTCTTCAATGAGTGCATGAGTCTTCAATGGGTGCATGAGTCTTCAATGGGTGCATGAGTCTTCAATGGGTGCATGAGTCTTCAATGGGTGCATGAGTCTTCAGTGATTGCATGAGTCTTCAATGGGTGCATGAGTCTTCAATGGGTGCATGAGTCTTCAATGAGTGCATGCGTCTTCAATGAGTGCAGGAGTCTTCAATGAGTGCATGAGTCTTCAATGAGTGCATGAGTCTTCAATGAGTGCATGAGTCTTCAATGGGTGCATGAGTCTTCAATGGGTGCATGAGTCTTCAGTGATTGCATGAGTCTTCAATGGGTGCATGAGTCTTCAATGGGTGCATGAGTCTTCAATGGGTGCATGAGTCTTCAATGAGTGCATGAGTCTTCAATGAGTGCATGCGTCTTCAATGAGTGCATGCGTCTTCAATGAGTGCATGAGTCTTCAATGAGTGCATGAGTCTTCAATGAGTGCATGAGTCTTCAATGAGTGCATGAGTCTTCAATGGGTGCATGAGTCTTCAATGGGTGCATGAGTCTTCAATGGGTGCATGAGTCTTCAATGAGTGCATGAGTCTTCAATGGGTGCATGAGTCTTCAATGGGTGCATGAGTCTTCAATGGGTGCATGAGTCTTCAATGGGTGCATGAGTCTTCAGTGAGTGCATGATTCTTCAGTGAGTGCATGAGTCTTCAGTGAGTGCATGAGACTTCAGTGAGTGCATGAGTCTTCAGTGAGTGCATGAGTCTTCAGTGAGTGCATGAGTCTTCAGTGAGTGCATGAGTCTTCAGTGAGTGCATGAGTCTTCAGTGAGTGCATGAGTCTTCAGTGAGTGCATGAGTCTTCAGTGAGTGCATGAGTCTTCAGTGAGTGCATGAGTCTTCAATGAGTGCATGCGTCTTCAATGAGTGCAGGAGTCTTCAATGAGTGCAGGAGTCTTCAATGAGTGCATGAGTCTTCAATGAGTGCATGAGTCTTCAATGGGTGCATGAGTCTTCAATGGGTGCATGAGTCTTCAATGGGTGCATGAGTCTTCAGTGATTGCATGAGTCTTCAATGGGTGCATGAGTCTTCAATGGGTGCATGAGTCTTCAATGGGTGCATGAGTCTTCAATGAGTGCATGAGTCTTCAATGAGTGCATGCGTCTTCAATGAGTGCAGGAGTCTTCAATGAGTGCATGAGTCTTCAATGAGTGCATGAGTCTTCAATGAGTGCATGAGTCTTCAATGAGTGCATGAGTCTTCAATGAGTGCATGAGTCTTCAATGGGTGCATGAGTCTTCAATGAGTGCATGAGTCTTCAATGAGTGCATGAGTCTTCAATGGGTGCATGAGTCTTCAATGGGTGCATGAGTCTTCAATGGGTGCATGAGTCTTCAGTGAGTGCATGAGTCTTCAGTGAGTGCATGAGTCTTCAGTGAGTGCATGAGACTTCAGTGAGTGCATGAGTCTTCAGTGAGTGCATGAGTCTTCAGTGAGTGCATGAGTCTTCAGTGAGTGCATGAGTCTTCAGTGAGTGCATGAGTCTTCAGTGAGTGCATGAGTCTTCAGTGAGTGCATGAGTCTTCAGTGAGTGCATGAGTCTTCAGTGAGTGCATGAGTCTTCAGTGAGTGCATGAGTCTTCAATGAGTGCATGAGTCTTCAAGGAGTGCATTGCGGACGTCATTCTCACAGGAAAAATGCAGATATTTACGTACTCCTGCGATAGTTGTTTGTATAGTGCGTTTTATACCATGAGGTTACCAGTCCCATACATAACCCTTCTTAGTTGCCCTAATGATATATATTGAAGGATGCAGTGGTCCTGTTATCTCTTTCCAAATGAGGGCACACAAAAAATAAGTGAGGAAAAAATGGTGCTACTTGAACTCTCACTAAACGGGCAATACTATTCACTGACCTGCATAATGTCCCTTGGATTCATGGTCTCCTTCAAGCTACTGGAGATCGACTGCAGCGACACAGTTCTTCCATGTGTGTTAGTCGGACCTGCGCTGTAAACACTGTGGGGAAATGCAAAACGCAAAGCAACCGAGGCCAAAAACATCTCCAGACAGATGAAGAAGTTCTGCCAGCCAGCAGAGACAGTGCCCACACTGACTTTCTGAGTGTCATTGTTGGAGTAGATAGGGTCTATAACTTTAGCCTTCTCCAGAATAGCAAGGACAACACCTGTTGGTAAAAGCAAACATGTGAAAATGTTCTTTTTCTTCTTCTTCTTCGTTCTCAATCTCCCACTACCAAACACTGAAAGGGCTTAAGTAGCAGAATGTAGTCCAGAGAACGGAATGCGTTGTGTCGTAGTTTACAGCTTGGCTGCGATATTTGCACCTTTCGGTACAACACATCCGACTTCAGCAAGCATTTTTTTAGTACCGGGTTAGCATTCCCTCTTCGATCCCTTCTCCTTAGCCAGTCTGCCCTGATGCAGCCTGTTATCCAGGATCGCCGCGTGGAGGTGTAGAAGGGTCTCGGCAGCTATGGTTCGCTGGCCCTGACGCTAGCAGTCAGCTATGGGTCGCTGACCACTGCAGCTCTTGCGCTGCTCAGCATCTTGATTCCCATGTATAAATGTGGCATTACCATTTGTGTTGAGGAATGTTGACAATGATTTATCTTGTAAACATTGATAATCAAGCGATGTCGAAAGTGGGTGAGTATATATGTTTGTGCTGTTTTTCAAAACTATCACCTTCATATTCTTGTATCTCAGAACTAACACACAAAAACAATAACACCAACAAATTCTTTATTAATTTATGTCTCTACACACGACAAAATCATATCTATAGACCAACAAATAAAAAGGTACATGCTACTAAAGGCAACAGACATAGTAAAATGTGACATGCCAAAAAATAATGTGGCTGGAGGGTTAATTGCGTTAATTTTGTATGTGATGTGGTAAAAGTTATAACATGTGTTGTCCCCAAACTACTGTGCAGTTCCTAAACCTGGAATATTCTATAGAGCAATGAGAAATGCAGCCAGAGACACATTCCTGCAATCGACTGGTTTGACTGGGTCTCAAACGACGAAGTTACCTGACGAACAGGCCTCAAAACCATATTAACCATGCCAAAACATTTCAATTTTGCCATATCTGAACATGTGACCAACCTTGCCAAGGTCAACCTTCTTCATCAAGGTCTCGTCCCTGCAGCCGTCCATGCACCACCTGGTTAGGTAATATCAGAATGACATCATCCTTATTACATGTAGCCTGGGACTCAGCCACTCATCGTGTTCATGATGGTATGATGGGACCTTGTCACCTAAGTGGACTACCTACCTTTTTTATTCTGCCCTTTGCTACAACCCATTCCAGCTCTCCCCTTATCTTTCTTAACCAGGAATAACGTGTAATCGGGGTCAGGTGAGACATACTAATCAAGATCCCCACTCCTTCGCAGTGCTCCTGGAAACAGGATGTGTCACTATAGTCTGACCAACGCGGTAGGAATGGACACTATAATCCCCATAGCGGTAAGCTTGCTGAGGCTCAAATTGCACTACAGTCAGAAGGACCCCAGCCAACCTTTTCAAGTAGCAGCTGGAAAGAAACGTAGTCAAGAATTAACTAGCTGAGTAACTACAAACATCTTCCTTATCCACTGCCCTTGCTTATCTAGAGCTCTTCCCCATGTGTATTCTGATCCCCCTTTACTTTACACAAAATAACACATACAGTAATTAAGAGCACACACTTTCAATTCCATGGTTATTCCAGCAATGATTTATGGATGTGAAGTGCGGAACTTGTGAAAAACTGCTGCTGAGAAGCTCAGAGAGCAATGGAACAGCGCGCACACAAAATTTTGATACAGGAGAAGATTCAGATCTAAGAAATTCAACATAAAACTTTGTTTCGGGAAGTTGTCGAAGCAGCGATACCACGCAAACATCATTGGGCTGGACATGTGGTATGCATGCCTGACAACATATGGACACGTAGAACGTTTTGGTAAACATATGCCTCTACACGTCCACGAGGTCGCCCACCTATGCGATGGTGAGATGAACTGACCAAAAACCTAGGCTCGCAGCGGTACAGCCTTGCAAAAGTCTGGATCCATACAGAATATTGTTGGCTTCCTGGCCTACGGCCCATCTGCCGAATTGACGCTGAGGATAATGTAATGTGAATGTGTAAAACAAAAACATACTGATAGCACTCACCTTGCCAGAAAGATAGGAAGATGACTGATTTGATGATGCAGAACTTGAGTACAGGATCAAACGGGCTGAGGAGGTCTTTAGTTGCCAGGTAGAACATAATTAGGGCATAGAGGGCCAAACTTATAGAGATGTTGTAGATAATTGTGATGTACAAGTATCCGCTTGCAGGTCTGTTTCATGAGAAAGGACACAAATAAATAATGACCATCTGTTACAAATGCCAATCAGAATACGGCTTCTTGTAGCATAAAGCAGCCACTGAATCTTGTGCTATGCTTGGCTTCATCCACGTGTCACTCGCTACCTCTGGGAACATGTAGATCCGTACCTCATAGTCTGATCAGTATGTTTTGTCTGACCAAACAGTCTCCCCTCTGCTTTGATTCCTATGTCTAGTTATAGTGTTCCCAGCCATAACATCTCTCTTAGCAAATGTGCGCTGAGGACATCAAGCGCTTGTGCAATGCCTTTCATACGCCTGAATAAAGACAATCGTTATTCATTTGCCCTTTTGTTCCAATGTAAACTGCCCTCATTTAAAGGAAGCCTGTTTCCAAAAATGTACAATTTTTCACCTTTTTTGCTCCAATGAGAAGCTAAGGTTTTACCTGCAGTTGGTCACTATGGAAGAATACCGTAATAAAGCTTTGACAGTGGCTATGTTTTTTACATGATGATGGTGCCAGTCTCAAGCATAACCTGCTTTAGTTTTCTATGACATGATCGGAAGGTGACAGTGGCTCTATTCTTTTAATTCTAGGTACCACAAGACAGTCTTATATGTGCTTATGGGATCAACATGCTGAGCAGTGCATGAACTACACAGCCAGTGAACCTGAGCTGCCGAGACCCTTCTAGACCTCCATGCGCAATCCTGGATAACAACCTACAACAGAGCAGACTGAATAAGGAGAAGGGATCAAAGAGAGAAGGCCAACCAAGTCGGATATGTCGCACCAAAAGGTGCAAATATTGCAGTCAAATTGTAAATACGACACAAGGCATTCCGTTCTCCGGGCAACATCCTGCTACTTGCAAAGCTTTTTTCGGGGTTTGGTAGCGGAAGACTGAGAACAAATGCAGAAGTAGTAGTATGGGCGTATTTGTGCTGTTATGTATGAATGTGGAATGTATGCTATCAATCCTGATAAAGACAAATTAGTGTTTGACAGTTCTGTATCCTCACGCATGATTGGAACTCATGTTCATTGACTATAAACAGGGCTTGATAAATTTTAGGGTGGCTCACCAGTCAGTCACAAATTTCACCTGTCAGCATGGTCGAACTACAGTCATACAATTTATTCCATCATTAGCTCTTTTCATCTTGTCAGACGATAGTAATTGTGCTTTGAAAATGTATGCAACTACAGTCCATAACGGTAATAAATGTAACTCGTAAGACCAATCCAGGCAGAGAAGCATTGTGCAAGAAAAATCAGGACCGTTTGCGGCATCGCATGGTGTGGCGTGTCTTCTCAAACTCTGAGTCTATAGCCTATCAGCAATCAGTATCTCCTTTGTCTGTATTCCACGTTTAATCCTGCCCCTCCATGTAACACGATCCATGGTGTCCTGTTCCCATGATTCCAAATCGATGTCTGCATCATTCATATCCCGCTTGCATACATCCTTGTACCGAAGTAGTGGCCGGCCCCGAGACCTTTTCCCCAACTGTAATTCGCCATAGAGAAGATGTTTTGGTATTCTGCCATCATCCATCCTCCGAATGTGTCCCAGCCAGCGGAGCCTTCGATGACTAAGCATGTACAAAATTGTGACAGTGCCTGTTCTCTCCAACACCTCTCCATTGGTGATCTTGTCTTGCCACCCAACGGCCAGGATTCTTCGCAGGCATATCATGTGATAGCTGTTTAGCCACCTCTCCTGGTGCATGTAGGTAGACCATGTCTCACTGCCGTAAAGAAGAGTGCTGAGGACACAGGCCTGGTAAACAAGTGTTTTTGTTTTAACAGTGAGTTCCTTGTTCTCCCAGACCCTTTTTGTTAATCTGCTCATTGTTGTTGCTGCCTTTCCTATCATGATATTGATCTCTTGGTCCAGTGACAGTTTATTATTGACTGAGGATCCCAAGTACGTAGAGTGATCTACTCATCGAGAGCTTCATCATCAATTGAGATTACTGGTGGTTTGTTTGCACCCTGGACCAAAACTTGTGATTTCATTTTGCTGATTGTTAACCCGAACTCACAGCAGGCATTCAAAAATGCAGATAGTGTAAGCTTTGCAGTTCCTCCTCTGAATGAGTCGTAATTGCGGCATCATCCGCAAAGAGCAGATCTCTCATCAGCACCCTGTTTATTTTCGTCTTGGCTTTCAGCCTTTGAGATTTGAATAGTGCACCATCTGTGCAATAGTGAATGAAGATACCACCTTCCTGGTCATGAAATGCATGCCTCAAGAGAAGTGAGAAATATATTCCAAAGAGGGTTGGAGCAAGTACACAGCCTTGTTTTACTCCGCACTTGATTACGAACTCCTCTGAGGATGCACTGTCAAAATTGATGGTGCCTTTCAAGTCAGTGTGGAACGACTCGATAATGCTCAGAAGAATTGGTGGGCAACCAATCCTCCCGAGTGCTTTGAACAGACCCACATGACTGACCAAGTCAAATGCCTATAATAATACAATTTATTAATTCACCGTTATTTCTAAATAGCAATGCATACCAAACCAAAATATATTGTATTACTTTCACAGTATTAGCCTATTTCTTCTAAAGAAAAAATGCACGACTGTCAGAGGCATGCTGTGTGTGTCCTTGAACATGCTTGGTAGATTTAGCAGTTGTACCATTTTTCAATGGTTTTAGTAAGTTTAAATTGTGTTATTAGAGGTCTATTTAGATTCATCATCATAAGTTAGCTATGTACAATCTATTCAAACCGCAATATGATTAATAATTGTGAGACATTAATAATCGTGCAAGAGTCATTAATAATCGTGCAAGAGTCATTATGTAGTAATGATTAAAAACGTAATTAACAATTAAAAACTTCTTTTTTTTTTTCGCCAAGCAAACATTTTTTTTTTTTCGCCAAGCAAACATTTATCAAGCCCTGACTATAAACAACAGGCATGGTAGGGTGGTGGTTCTATATTTTGGTTCACAAAATCCTCAAGTGAACATAAGCTCTGCCACGTTAATGCATTGCTGAAACAAACATTTATGCACAGATGTTTGGAAACATGTATTCATCATCGTGCTATCTATCAATTTATGTTGTCAGATGGGCAATCTTTTTCATATGCCATCTGTGAAGTTATTTATATTTTTAATCCACGCCTCTTTAGTGTTAATGTTAAAATGGTAAATGTAATTTTTATCTTGCTCTTCCTCTTGTAGCAATACTTGCACCATGTGTAGGTTTTTTAACAACTCTTGTTATAGTATCAAACTATTAAATATGCTGCCTGTCTATAAAGGTCAAGCAAGAAATTGTTTCTACTTTCTCAATTGGTCTCTTTTAGTGACCCTGACTGCTTTTTGTAAGCTTCTAATTTCAGATGTATGATCTTTCATTCTTGTATCCTTTGTCCAAGTTCATGTCTGCCACTGATAATAGAGGGGGGCCACAGTAATGCGGTGGTTAGTGCACTGGGGATCAAGGGTCAGGCTTCAATCCCCAGTTGGTGCGGATTTTTTTTGGTGATTGCAAATCGGCCCCTGTGGACGACCCAGCCACATACATTCGGTACCAGAAACATCTGGGAAGTGAAGGCAGCATGATGTGGTCAGCAGCGTGATGCTGACCACATCACCCATTATGTGCCATAGGTTACAAAATAATATGGGCCTAACACCATATTTCCTATGCGCTTTATGGCGTGACGTGATCTTTACTTTTTTACTTTTTACAGATAACAGAGATTTAGTATGAATGATCTGTTGTCCATGTTGTCACCGTTAGAATGTCTTAGAAGTTGTGACAGCTGGTATTTTTACATTTTTTTTCTGAGGTAGACCAGTTTAAATTGTTTATGTACATATAATAATTATGTTTATAGTGGAAACTGACAGATATGGCCATCTTGTAAACATCAATAATCCGTTTTTGATGGATTTTTATTTTTTTAAGCAAGGGACTTGTTTGTGCTGTTTTTCAATACTATCAACTTTATCTTCTTGTATCTGAGAAACTAACACATACGCAACAAAAACTATAACACCAACAAGTTCTTTATTAATGTACGTCTCTACACACAACAAAATCATATCCATAGACAAACAAATAAAAAGGTTACAGACTCTCAAAGTCAACAACCATAGTCAAATGTGACACACTGAATAAATAATATGGCCATGTAAAGGTTAATGGAAGCAAATGGGCAAAAGGAGCACTTACGAAAAGTTGCCGTCCTTGTAATATCCAAAAGCCTGCAGCAGCAGTGTCAGGATGGCCATAATAGGTTTGATGAAGCAGAACTGAAGTGTAGCCTGGTGAGGAAGAAAAGTTATAACTACATATCACACATGGAACAAGGCAGGTATATCAAGACTTATGGAAACAAGATCATTTTTTTTTTATAGGAAACAATGCTATTATATAAGGATAGCTACCAAAGACAGATGTGTTGGACCGAAAGGTGCAAATTGACAATTGCAAAAAGGACTTACTATGGATGGCTTCGGCTACCTGGCAGCAGGCATACACCCACTTTTCTTTAATATCAGGATTCCAAATATCGAAGTATGATAGTGTTACTTTTTAAAAAAAAATATAAGTTACAGTAAGAAAGAAACATGTTTTCTTAAAGAAATTGCCAATTATGGAAGTGTGATAGTTCCAGATGGGCATTTATGTCGGGAGAAATTGGCTGGCTACTCTAAGAAACAAAGGTTGCATGAATGCGTTGGACAAACGCAGGTCACGTCAGGGTCAATCACTAGGTCAACAAAGGAAACGAGGGTTTAGATAGAAGACTTTGTCTAGTACAGGGGTGGGTGTCGAACTTGGCGGAGATGGGGTTGGTGACAGTATGATGCTGCCACGACCGGTTACCACATTTAGAATGACAGTGGCTCGTGGATAGTCAACCAATAACATTTTAGATGGGGGTAGTTCAAAATTGGAGTGATGGCTAAACCAGACAACCCACAGAAGACCATTGGACAGCCATGTTGTTGCTTCAGACTATAAAATACACACTCAGCAGACTGGCGGGAAGGCAGCTGAGAGTGAGTCTGGAAATGAGTTTGCAGGGTGATTGTCCCATCATACACCTCGAGTTTGGCTAGTCGCGCTCAATAGGTGCTTATGATGGGCATCCTGTGAACAGTAAGGGATCTGAATGTGTGTTGTATGTGCAGGATACCTTGTGAAGATGTATGTTCCTAGTGGTTACACAAGTGTACAGATCGTCTAAGGACGAGATCTGAATGTGTGTTATATGTGCAGGACACTTTGTGAATGATGTGTATTCTGATTATGTGTGAGCATACAGATTCGCTTGAATACGTGAAGTCATCTGAGTATTTGTGAATGCACAGATCACCTGAATACGTGATTTGATTAGATGTGAGCATACAGATTCGTCCAAGTACATAATCTGATCGTGAGGACGAGTTTATTGATTGTGTGTTGAGGGTCCAGAAGAAGGATGGCGAGTCAATTAGAGTCATTAAGTTGTGGCTAGAATAATTCTTGAGGCTGGGAAGTTTGTTGTTGCAGATATAGACGTAGAACCTGGGTACAATAGATTTTGAAGGAAACATCAAAAGCTAGTGCTTACAACCTCAGAGGTAGTTAAATATATATATATTTTATGATTATTTAGTTTAGAAGTTCTTTGCTTTTTGTTGATATTGTGCAATGATAATTCTTGTAATAAATTAAATTGTTTTGTTTTATGGTCAGAATAGTGTTTACTGCGTTTTACTGTGTTGAAGTCGTGTCATGGTGTAGATATATGTTGTAACTCTTTAAGATAAGTAAACTACTCAATTTAAAAGCTTTACGCTGCCACATGTCTTAATTTGGTCCGAGTGACCAGGATATCTTTGATAGGATAATTATTCAGCTAATCATAGACTATGCTACAGAACCAATAATAAAAAATAGTTGTTTTCAATAAAAGACTTGGCTAAGACAAAATAATAGAGATGGTACAATGATAAAAATTGTATTTTTCATTTACCTGCTTGCAGAAGCGTAAAAACCCAATGGTGTACTGCCTGCCAGCAAAACAGCAAGTACAAGACAACCAGCTAGATCTGTGGGCAATAAAAAATGTGTTAGAACATTTATTCGTAACCTGACTCAAGCCAATGATAATGTGCCACCACAGCCTACTAGTATGAAGAAATGTTCTTATAATTAACCTAATTTTGTGCATTAATTTTTACAATACACATATTTTACTGATGGCATCTGAAGCTTTAAAAGAGACAATTTTTTTAAGAATCAAATGTGAAATTACCACACTGCTGTTATACAATCTCAGAGGAATGCCAAACACAATTTACATTTACAGACTTCCAGTTGGATCAAGATGCTGAGCAGTGCATGAGCTGCAGTGGTGTCGCTGACTGCTAGCGTCAGGGCCAGCGAACCAGAACTGCCAAGACCCTTCTACACCTCCACGCAGTGATCCTGGATAACAGGCTGCAGCAGGGCAGACATTCTAAGGAGAAAGGATCGAAGAGGGAATGCTAACCTGGTACTCAAAAAATGCTTGCTGAAGTCGGATGTGTTGGACCGAAAGGTGCAAATATCGCAGTCAAACTGTAAACTACGACACAACGCATTCCGTTCTCTGGACTACATTCTGATACTTAAGCCCTTTCAGGGTTTGGTAGCAGGAGATTGAGAACGAACAAAGCCAAGCCAAACATGACTTGACTTAGCTGCTTCTCTTCTACTATGAGGTGTCAAGGTCTCCTTTTCTTTTGTCTAGGGGAAGAATTTGCAGGTAATCTGTAGCTGGTGAGTGGAGCCATATAAGGTGCTGGTGATTGTTGGGGTGTGCGGCAACAACTTTTCTCTTCCTAAACCGAGTCCTGGGCAAGTAATCAGCATCTGTTGGACTGTCTCAACTGGATCAGTGCAGTAGTGAAAGATAGGTTTATGTTAATTTGTTCATGTAGATGTAGAAGAGGACATACTGAACAGAATTGTTACTGGGAACAAATCATAGGCACATCACTTCCAACCCGGGTACGGCGTTAGCTAGTGGTTAAGTGACACGGTTCACAATGCAAAGGTACTGGTTCGCTCCCCATCACAGCACTGGCCGCTACCTCGGAGAAGCAAACCCTTAGAAAATGCAGGAGGAAGCAGACCCTTAGAAAATGCAGGAGGAAGCAGACCCTTACATAAAATGCATGACAAAAATAGATGCACTGGGCCGACAGGTGCAAAATAAAAACATAATGCAACGCACGCCGCTTTGGGGAAAAGGGAAATAAGGTGACGGCAAAAAAACCAAACAACTTCCAACCCGAATCAAAGTGTGTTTCAATGCAATGGAAACATCCTCCTTCACCCTCTGTCAAGAAATTCAAGGTTATGCCATCAGCAGGGAAGATTAGGCTCAGTGTTGTGGGATTCTCGCACTAACCAATTTTCAGAAGAAAGGTGACAATGTGAATGATGTACTGTACTGTGAAGTTCTGATGCTTTGGGATGCAATTTGAAGAAAATGTACAGACCTGCTGACTAGAGGAGTACTGCTTCTTCATGACAATGCCAGACCACAGCCGGAGTAAAGGACCACCACCATTCCTTTAAGAAACCCCCAGTCAAAGCATTTTGTGTACTTTTGCATTGGCTGTTTCTGTAGCAAGTTGTTTTGCATGATGAGTCGCCTTTTATGAGACGCAAGAAGGTGCAGTGGTCCTATTCTTCCCTTCTCTGCAAAGGACTCTGGGATCTAACATTACATTTGCCACTAATAAACAATCAAGTGTGTTCATAAACATATATCACCAGCATAGAAGATTAGGAAGAATACCAGAATCACAGCTCATATCACTAAGTACAAGCCACACAAAAGTAAGCCATTAGCTAATAACTCAAAAAGGAAACTGATGCCATCAGATAATTCAATAAATGCTAGACGGTGTACAAACCCCCAATCCCAGCATGCCCTAATCAAGGTTAGAGGACAAGAAGGGTTACCACCATCATTTAGTACAGAGGCCAAAGCTTGTGGGAATGCTATTCTATCCATCTTCTACATTTATCTCCCTATGAATCACCATGATCCTATGAATCCCTATTGATGGCACTTTAATGGAAAACTGCACCAAATCGTCTTCATTGTTCGTTCTCAAACTCCCATTACCAAGTCTTGAAAAGGGCTTAACAAGTTGCAGGACATGTCAGGAGATCGGAATGTGGTGTGTCATAGTTTACAGCTTGAATGCGATACTTGCGCCGTTCGGTCCGACACATCCGACTTCATCAGGCATTTTTGGGTATCGGGTTAGCTTTCCCTTTTCGATCCCTTCTCCTTGGCCAGTCTGCTCTGTTTCAGCATGTTATCCAGAATCACCATGTGGGGATGGAGAAGGGTCTTGGCAGATCTGGGTCACTGGCCCTGACTCTAGCAGTTAGCTTTGGGTTGCTGACTGCTACAGCTCTGCATCTTGATCCCACTGCACCAAATCAATTTGTGTGCTTCTGAAAAAATGGAATTTTTTAAAAAGGTTGCTAGCCCCATACACAACCCTCATTAGTCTCCTTTCACATCATGAATGGAGGTCCAGTAGTTCTGCTCTTTCTTAGTTATAGTTGGTGATCTTGTCTTGCCACCCAACGTCCAAGATTCTGCCCAGGCACCTCATGTGATAGCTGTTTAGCCGCCTCTCCTGGTGCATGTAGGTAGACCATGGTTCACTGCCGTAAAGAAGAGTGCTGAGGACACAGGACTGGTAAACAAGTGTTTTTGTTTTAACAGTGAGCTTCTTGTTCTCCCAGACCCTTTTTGTTAATCTGCTCATTGTTGTTGCTGGCTTTCCAATCCTGATATTGATCTCTTGGTCCAGGGATAGTTTCTTATTGACTGAGGATCCCAAGTACGTAGAGTGATTTACTACATCGAGAGCTTCATCATCAATGGAAATTACTGGTGGTTTGTTTGCACCCATAACTTGTGTTTTCGTTTTGCTGATTGTTAACTCGAACTCATCCAAAAATGCAGATAGTAAGCTTTGCAGTTCCTCCTCTGAGTGAGTCATAATTGCAGCATCATCCGCAAAGAGAAGTTCTCTCATCAGCACCCTGTTTTTTTTTTTAGTCTTGGCTTTCAGCCTTTGGGAATTGAATAGGCCACCATCTGTGCGAGGGTGAAGAAAGATACCACCTTCCTGGTCATAAAATGCATGCTTCAAGAAAAGTGAGAAATATATTCCAAAGAGGGTTGGAGCAAGCACACAGCATTGTTTTACTCCGCACTTGATTGCGAACTCCTGAGGACACACCATCAAAATTGATGGTGTCTTTCAAGTCAGCGTGGAACGACTCAATGCTCAGAAGAATCGGTGGGCTACCAATCCTCCTGAGCACATTGAACAGACCCACACGACTGACCAAGTCAAATGCCTTCGTGAGATCTATGAAGGCAATATTCAATTGTTGCTTTTGTTCTCTGCATTTCTCTTGCAACTGTCGTAACGAGAATACCATATCTGTGGTAGATCAATTCCCACGAAAACCGCACTGTGACTCTGGGTAAATCTGGTCTCCTAGTACTTGGAGTCTGCGCAGAACAATTCTGGCAAGTATCTTCCCAACGGTACACAGAAGCTAAATTCCTCTGTAGTTATTGCAGCCATTCTAGTCCCCCGTGTTCTTGTACAAGGTTACAATGCTCGAATCTTTGAAATCCTGCGGGACCTGTCCTTCATGTCAGCATAATGTTATCAATTAGTGTATCTGTGGATCAAGTATGTCCTTTCCACTCCTGATGACCTCTATTGGGATTCCATTCTTTCCTGAAGCCTTACCAGAAGCAAGGTCAACAATAGCAGTTAACTTTTGCCATGGTTGGCAGCAAGTCCAGATGGTGCAGAGTTGGCTTGGCCTCAATGGCATTTTCTGTTAGCTCTGTTTCGCTTAAATAGAGTTCAAGATGCGCTACCCATCTGTCTAACTGTTTCCTCTTATCAGTGATGATCTCCCCAGATAAAGCTTTTAGCAGCGCACTCTTTTTCACTGCTGGGCCGATGACTTTCTTTATCCCTTCATACATGCCTCTGATGTTACCATTACTGAAGGCATCTTGGATATTTTCACATAAATGTATCCAATAGTCATTTGCACACTGTCTAGCTGTCCTTTGCACTTCTTTTCTTGCTTGTTTCAATACATTGAGAGTGTTTCGTGTTGTTTTGTCTTTGTTTCTTAGTAGTGCTGCCTTTTTCCTGTCAATCAAAGGCTGCAGTATCCGACTATTTGCCTCAAACCAGTAAGTAGAACTACACTGAGTAGATACATGCTTAACTGGCTGCTTGAACTGATGAGAATGTCATCTGTGTGATGAATCCTAAAAATAATACTCCATGCACATTAGATTGAAGGAATAAAAGAAGTAACAAACCTAAGAGTTAACCAACATGCTTTCCCAGGGATTGGAAGAAGAATACTAAACTGCACACATGCCGTGACTGTGTATTCTAGTGGTTAGTGGCATGGCTCACAAATTAAACTTCCATACATTAGGATTCATGAACCAACAAGGTCATAACACAATGTGAAATTAACCCATTTAATAATGCATGCTGAAGCCATAATGGGCCATAAGGAATTGTTGTTTGCGAATGCCCAGAATGAATAGGTTACTCTTTTGTGCTCCCTAAAAAGGGCGCTAAGTGGTGGGTTGTCATAGCTTTCCTCACATCCCGAGCATGCTGATGAAGGCGTTGTGCTATGCTTGGCTTCATCTGTGTGTCGCTCACTACTATGGGGATCACATCAAACTCACTTTGTTAGCCGGACTGTTGTCCTCGACAACAGCACATTTCCAGGACGACCAACGAGGATCTTGGCCAATATATTTCTCCTGACCCTGGCTAACATTGCCTGATCAGACGTTAACCTCATTGTCCCACCATAATGGGTAAATACCAGCACAACACATTCTGTCTTGGAAATCAAGATGAAGGACAAGCAAAAAGTTGCCTATATCTCTACATAGTTTCACCACAGACTGACAAAATATGCAACTTCTTATAGGATGAACAAAGTACGTATTCACTTACTGTATAGGCTTGCCCCTGATTTCTGACATAATAGCCCCTTCTCCGCCAAGATACTCGTAGCACAAACTGAGGAAACTGTAGATGACAAATGCTGAGGATAACAAAAAGAAAGAATTTATAGAAATATCTATGACATATTTGTTCATACAGATTTGATTTAACTAAAACATGTTAGCGAATACTTTAAAGTGACTATTTCAGTTATAGATTTATTCCAGACATAGGCTTATTTCAGCCATGGATTTATTTCAGCCATAGGTTTATTTCAGCCATAGATTTATTTCAGACAAAGGCTTATTCCAGCCATAGATTTATTTCAGCCATAGATTTATTTCTGGCATATGATTATTTAAGTAATAGGTTTATTTCAGCCACAGATTTATTTCAGGCATATGCTTATTTCAGCCATTTCCTTTATTTTGTAATTACCCCATTTTAAAGGCAAAAACCAGGAGAATCCAAAGCAAGAGTGGCATTTATTTATCACATTGAAAACTAAATGTAACTGATTTTTTTGGTAAATGCATACTAAACTAAGGATCTTCAACTCCGATGTGAAGTTGTCTCTTTTGAATGGATTTGAAACATGGTGGATGACCAAATTCAATATCAATGAACTTCACAAACAAATCCATGAGAAAAATTCTTGGCCTGCAATGGTTTGACAATGCTAGAAAGTTTATGGCAGAAAAAAGAACAAAGTCAGGTGAAACTGTAAATCTTAAGAAATGTGAAAGCCCATGTTCAGAATTACCAAACAATCTATGCAGTGGAAACTTCAAAAGAAACGAGGCAAATGAAGGCTAAAGAACACATAAAGAATTGACCTAGAGAAGACAAATGCGGAAAAGCTGGAAGGAAATTGAGTACAAATTGCACAGGAAAGGACAGCATGGAGAGGATTTGGTGATGGTCTATGTACCCCAAGGTGACAAATGACGAAGACAATCATTTTAATGGGCAAAGTTAATGTGATGCTAGTCTCCTGGTCTGAAGTCATGAACCCAAGCTAGCTCTGGTAAAACCTAGTTTTTATCTAAACTGAATGGAAATTTATTTAATAACCTTGCACACTAAGTGGAGACTATTAGGGACTTCTTTTCTTCTTCTTTTGTCCCACTGCTTTTGTCATGAGGCGTCGCAGAGAAGCGGGATGCGTAGATTTCTTGTTATCGTCAGGTAGGAGGCGTGTGATGTCACTAGGTGTAACTTTCTGAGTGTGTCAGAGATACCCTCTATCCACTGACATCGAGGCCTTCCTCTTGCATGGGGACCAGAGACCAGCATATGATATGCTCTTGCTGCAGGCTGGTCATAATGCATTTTGACTAAATGACCAAACCACTATATGTTGTGTGTCAATGTAGGCACTAAATGGGTTTGTCCAAACTGTCTGCCTCAGTGTGGTGCTGCAGATTCGGTCACAGATTGTCTTTACGGCTGAACTTATCACACAAGGCATCTCACAGCTCTGGATCTTACTCTTATGTGTTTCTAGTAAGAACCAAGATTGACATTGGTAACATAATGTAGCAATAAATAGTGCAATGATCAGCCGCCTATTAGTTGAAAGGAGCACTCTAGGGAGATTAAAAATCAGCGCAATTTGATATTTAACACTGTTTCGCCTTCCGAATTCTATGTGCAATCCGTCTGTCCACTCTGCCGTCATGAGTGAACATATTACTGAGATATTTGAGCTCTCTTACTTCCTTGATACTTATATCTTTGCTTAGGAAACTTCTCAGCATGTGATATCAACATAGTCTCTGTCTTGTCTGTGTTGATCTTCATGTCATATTCGCTACAATCAAAATTTATCTAGGTTAGGTGGTCGTGTAGGTCTTCTCCATTTTGTTAAAAGATTATCTGATCTAGGTTAGGTGGTGATGTAGGTCTTCATTTTTTAAGGTAAAAGATGACCTGATCATTAGCAAACAACAGTTCATTTAGGGACTCCTCATGGGGGTTAGCTAACTATGTGATTTTTATTTTTATGTTGTTGTTTAATGTCCACAATGAGTAAGTTTACCCTTTTGTGCACCCTGAAAAGGATGTTAAGTGGCGGGTTGTAGTAGCTTTCCTCACATCCCGACCGTGCTGGTGAAGGTGGACTGTGGTCCTACAGGCGGTTGTGCAATGCTGGGCTAGCGCTCACTACTATGGGGATCACATCAATTCACATCTCGTCAGCCTATTTTCAGGGAGAGCTACATGGATGAGATTGTGGTTTCGGTCAGTGTATTGACCCTGACGCGATGTCCTGGTCAGTATGTTGTGCCTGACTGGGTGAGCATCTGTTCCCCTTTTATCCATAAAAATTATGAATTTGTTCACCACTCAGCTCTGAAAATCAACTTGTTATACCGGCATGTTTGTACTGCACCATTTTTTGTTTATGTATAAGACACGAACTCCATTCAATAACTGACCCTCCCAACCATATTCCTCAATTACCTCCCATAGCTTACATCAGTATATCCGGTCAAATGCCTTTTCCTGATTGATGAAAGCCATGTGGAATTTTTTTTTTAATTCTGTTTTTTTTCCCCCACCCACTTAACTGCCTCAGCGTAAATATAACCTCCATGCATCCCTTGCTTTTCCAGAATCCAGATTGTGAAACACTGAGGAGTGGCTCCACAACACACAATAGCTTGTAATCGCTGCTCAATGACCCGTGTGAAAATTTTTCCGACATAGCAAGAGAGGGATATGCCCCTATACGAGCTGCAATTCTTCCCTACAATCCACGCCTGATTAAAGTACTCTTTTATTCTTCAGTCAAATTATACACCTAGTGGACCACATCAATGAGAAAAATTGACATTCATTTATTGGTTGTATAACTAAGCAACTAAAAAAGCTACGACAGGCTCACAAAATCACGGTCCTGGGTTTTGACTCGTTCACCAATTATATAACCAAGAAAAAAAATACCTGGCCACAAATTCTGTAGTGCACCACAACATTCTGAGAGCTTCTATTACCCCATTATAAAAGTAAAGGCAGTCTCATAGCAGACAGTGTTAGCTAGCATGAAGTGTCAGATGTATCACTGTACGATGCCAGAGCTTGTTTATATGTTTATGAAGAGGGGTGGACAGTACCCTTCCTCACTTTTTTCCTTTCCTAACAGTGAAGCACACACTTCTTTATTATAGCTACTCCTTTATTATAGCTGAGTGTGCTGCAGCATGACAGTAATGTGAGTTGAACCTCACACCTTCCAAATGGATACAGGCCCATAAGCCTACTGAGCTGTGTCGGCAAGCTGATGGAACGGATGATAAACACCAGACTGATGTGGCATCTGGAAGAAAAACGAATACTAATTCCACAGCAAGCCGGCTTTAGACAGCACAGATCCACTGAGGACCAGGTCATCCTCATAGCCCAGGAAATAGAAGATGCCTACCAGGCACAGAAACACACAGTAGCTGTTTGGGTGGATCTGGAAAAGGCATTTGACAAAGTCTGGAAGGATGGACTTAGAGTCAAGCTAAGAAGAAGTGATGTCTGTGGGAAGATGTACAAGTGGATCAACCACTACCTCAAACAAAGAACGGCCAGAGTCCAAGTACAAGGGCAGATGAGCAAAAAGGTGACACTCGATCAGGGAGTACCCCAAGGGGGAGTATTGTCACCCACACTCTTCCTGGTATATATAAACGATATTACAGAGAATATACCAAGAAGAGTCCATAGCTCAATGTTTGCAGACGATCTGGCTATGTGGACCTCTGAAAAGAATCTCACCATAGCAAGAAATCGGATGCAGACGGCCCTAACATCACTGGAAGAGTGGGCGAACTCATGGCTGGTCAAAATAAACGAGGAGAAAACCACATGCACAATATTCTCGCTTTCATTAAAACCCCAAAGTACCAAATTAAGTCTAAATGGCAAATTCCTGCAGCCAAACGACAACCCAACCTATCTGGGAGTCACATTTGATCGGCACATGACATGGAAAAGTCAGATTGAGAGAAACCGAATGAAAGCCAGAGAAAGAATGGCAATAATGAGGACACTTGCTGGCACAAGCTGGGGAGCAGACGAAGGCATACTAAAGAAACTGTACACTGGAAGAGTGAGACCAGTTCTCGAGTATGGCATTGCGGCATGGACAATAGCAGCGAAGGCGAACTTCGATAAAGTTAACAAACTTCAAAACCAAGCCATGAGAATTATAACAGGTGGCATGAAGTCAACGCCAATTGTAGAACTTGAAAAGATTACAAAACTGCAATCCATGACCGATAGAAGAGACTGCAGAGCCCAGCTGCAGTCAGAGAAACTCCGAAGACTGACAGCCATCCAATGTACCAGAGACTAAACAATTTGGGAAATGGGAAACTAAAGCGGAGAAACTTTGCAGAAATAGCCAAAGCAAAGATGCACGAAGATCCCATAAACGCACCAACAACACCAAAACCCATCACTACTGTTCGAAAACCTACCTGGAGGCAGGATATATTTCCAGAGGTGGTAGAAAATATACCAGGTATTGCAAACAAAAACTGCCAGACTGAAAAAGAAAGGAGAGACACTACCCTAAGCTTCATAACGAAAAGCTACCCAAGCATGGACTGGACCCATGCATACACCGACGGTTCTGTAACAAACACTACACAGAACGGAGGGGCAGGAGCATTCCTGAACCTACCAAATGGCAGAAAAATAACACTGTCATTCGCTACTGGTAAGTACTCAAGCAATTTCAGAGCGGAGGCAGAGGCACTGAGGGCGGCAGTGGAAGAAATGGTGACACACAGTGAAAATGAGAGCCATATAGTCCTGCTGACAGATGCTCTCGCCGTAGTCACAGCGCTAAAAAGCCAGAAAAACACTGAGCTTAATGACTTAAGAGCAGCACTCTGCAAACTGTGCCAGCAGTCCGCACCAAAAAGGGTAGTGGTACAGTGGGTTCCGTCACACTGCAACATCCAAGGCAACGAGGAGGCAGACAGACTGGCAAAAGAAGGTGCAAGACTACCACAAACAGATACCAGTATGACGTACGAAGAGTCAAAACGGCTTATCAAAGCCAGATACATGACCAAATGGGAAACCGAACATACAGGTTACACCAAAAACGATGCCTATTACCAGTTGAACCGAAGAGAGCAGGTCGTTGTCTTCAGACTTCGCACTGGCCACAACAGACTGAGGTACCACCTATTCAACAAATTGAAGATAGGGTGTACCGACGAATGCCCGTGCGGTACTGGTAAAATGACCACTGAACATCTGCTGCAGAACTGCCCGACATACGAGGATCAGAGAGAGCAGATGTGGCCATTACCAGTGGAACTGCAAGACAAGCTCTATGGCAGTGGCGAGAGCCTCAGGATGACCGCCGCTTTTTTCGAAAAAATAATGGTTACTGTCTGACTGCGTACGCAGAAGAAGAAGAAGAAGAAGAACCTCACACCTTTGCCATGAAATGTGAGTTGTCTACCACCACAATAATTAGATGCTCACGGAAGAATCGTCTTGGACCAAATGTGTCTCGAAGTGAGACGGGTTGAGCATGTCTCAAAAGGACTCAGTGTCAGTAACTTACAAACTTGTATGGATTTACTTGACCCTAGGGACATTACAACTTTTGGTTTATTATTGTCAAGCATTTTTCTCTATTCTTCATTGCCGTTTGTCTTGAAAAGCATGTTTTGTTACATTGTGTCACATATTTCTCAACATAATTTGTTGGCAAAATTCAGAAAGCTGCAATAAAACTAATTTGTTTACAAAATTCAGAGACCTGCAAAAAAACTAATATGTTGACAAAATTAAGATAGTTGCAATAAAACTAATTTGTTGGCAAAATTCCGAAAGATGCAATAAATCTAATTTGTTTACAAAACTCAGAGACCTACAATAACACTAATTTGTTGACAAAATTCAATAAAACTAATTTGTTGGCAAAATTCAGAAAGCTGCAATAAATCTAATTTGTTTACAAAACTCAGAGACCTACAATAACACTAATTTGTTGACAAAATTCAATAAAACTAATTTGTTGACAAAATTCAATAAAACTAATTTGTTGACAAAATTCAATAAAACTAATTTGTTGACAAAATTCAATAAAACTAATTTGTTGGCAAAATTCAATAAAACTAATTTGTTGACAAAATTCAATAAAACTAATTTGTTGACAAAATTCAATAAAACTAATTTGTTGACAAAATTCAATAAAACTAATTTATTGAATGTAAATATTCAAAGAAACAAGTATGAGAATGTTTTTAATAGACCAAAATACAAAACAACAACTCATTTTACTTCTTGAAAGGTTATATCATCATCATCAGAGGACAACATAAATGAGACTTACAAATATATCTAAATGATTTCGATTTTGTTGTTCATAGCTACTCATGCTAAGTTGAGTTTAATCTTAGGTAGTGAGTTACTGTGGCTCCTCTTACATCCTGAGCCATACTTGAGATGATATGATTAACTACTTTGACACAGTCTGTTTCCAGGTGCATGAACAAGGAAGCAAGGTGGGGTTTTGATCAATATGTTTCACCTTTTTCGTCATTATGCCCTGATAAGGACATTTGTGACGTATTTTACAGAAAGACTGTGGCATCTGAACCTTCTGCCTGACACATCCGATTTCAGCGCAACATTTTTTCAACCGGGTTTGCCTTCCCTCTTTTATCCCTAATCTCTTAGCCATGCTGCATGGTTGCATGCTGATTTCAGCAGCATCACTTGAGGCAGAATAGGGGCCTTGATCAGCTGAGTCACTGACCCTGATGCAAGCAGCCAGCTGAGTCACTGACTGCTGTCAACTCATTTCCCTGCTGCATCTTTGGCCCCATGTTTCACCTGATCCTGATTACTCTTTGCTCCCAGATTATTTAGAAAAAAAATGGTTAAAGAAATGTCATTATTCAAAATGAAAATGAAAAATTGATTAGATCATGATTTTCAATTCACGACACACTCAATGAGGTGTTAAAGCTCACCATTGGTTTTTTAAATGACAGATTTTGGTCATTTAGAAAAATAAGTCAGATGTGTCTGACCGAAAGGTGCAGATATTGCAGTCAAGCTGTAAACTATGACACAATGCATTCCGTTCTCCGGACAACATACTGCTACTTGTAAAGCCCTTTTCAGGGTTTGGTAGCGGGAGATTGAGAACGAACGAAGAAGAAGAAGATTGGATGTCTGATTAGTGTAGTGGTGGAGCACTTGCTTTTCATGGCAAAGATAAAGAGTTCAACTCCCACTACCGACACGCTTCAGTTAACCCAGCTATAAAGGGGTTAATTTGTAAATGGGTACCTGACTTTGCAGTTATGCAAGTGAGGAAGGGAACTGGTCAACCCTCATACAAGACGTGGCTTAGTACAGTGAAGTCTCTAACACTTCATCCATGATGACAGTTTCAGCAATGGAATGTCCATTATTTGTAAAATTAAGACTGTATTTAGAATTTCAATAGCTAAAATTCACAAGAAACGGCATACTTAGTCATCAATTATCAAGATTCTTCTTCTTTCATTCGCTTATCCCTTCTCAAGATGAAATGAATTCAAAGGCCAAGTAGTTTTCATTATGATGACTCATGCCAGTTTGAGAGCTAACACTAAATGTACTAAGTGTGATACTATCAGAGCTAGAACCAGCCACACCTGCTTTATAGGTTCAACTACCAGGGACAGTCATTAAGTACCGGTAACAGGTATTTGACTAATATTTTATTTTTTTTACAAGACTAAGAACCAGAAATTGTTGCCGTCTTATTTTTCTATATAGTCCCCTGGCAACACACTTGGTCCACATGCCCACTAGTTTGTAGATGTCCTGTAACCAATCTTGCATCACCTCATTTACCTTGTTGTCATCTGCAAACCTCTGATCCATCTGCTACACACATTCCTATAACTGAGGTCATCATGGACAATTATGTGTGCAGCGTCATTACTCAAGTGGGGGGACTCTGTGGTCTCAAGATAAGGTCTGTCTCAGATGCCAGAGGTCACGTGTTCGAATCATGGTGGAGACCGGGATTTTTGTTCCTGTGCATATTCTGGTAAAAATGTCCCTGGTCTCTGGGTAGTGAGATCAGACTCCAGTGTTCAGCGCCGAGCACATTAAAAATTCCCTGGCAGTTGAAAATCTAAAAGATTAGGCTTAATGACTGCTGCCCGGACAAAATTAAAGATCTACCTTATTTGTGCCTTTCCTTAGGTGGTTTGTTAAGAGCAGCTGTAGATGGCACCTAACTGGCTGCGAGTCTACTTATCTCTAGTGTTTTGAGTCTATTAAGACAAACTTGCACATCGGTAAAAACCACCCTCCAAGAAACTAGTATACAGCCTGTAGAGTCTTCTAAACCAGTATTAAGTTGAAGTACATTAATTTGAAATCTACGGCTATTTCACCAAAGTGACTCGTCTGTTGCCATGCACTAACTGGTTGATCTGCTGTTTCACTGTGTCAGTTGTAACGGTTGCTTGTCTCCCACTGAGCAGTTATCAATGACTTTTGTCTCTCGTTTTGAAATCTTGCTACCCATTCATACTCTCTCCTCTGACTCACTCTCCACACTGAACCTTCATTCTTCTGTAGAAAGGTTTCACACCCTCTGACCACAAAAAACTAATAACGCTTTGCTGTTTTTCCATGGTGCAAATCAACAGTGGGGCAGTAATGTTGTATGCTATATTGCCATGAGTCCTACATTCTAAAGAGCCGATTTGTGTCCTGAAATGAGACTTTTTATTGTACATACTCTTCCATGGACTTTATAGTAAAATTCTTGTTACTTAATGACTGTTCCTCATATTATTGTTTTTCATTCTTATCAGCCTTGTATCTGAAGGATCAGTACTTCTTATATTTGCCTCAACAATCATTGTCATGTATTCTTGTTTTTCTTCCTTGCTTCTTCTCAAACTTCCTTTAAGTTACACTTGTAGACACCTTTGTTTCACACTTGTTCTAATGTGATAGCTTAGATTGTATAGATTTGTTAATCCCGTCTGTGTTGCACTCGGTTCATGACCAGTTGCAATGTAAGTAGTCGGTTTGTATTTGTGCTCACACAAAACTTGCACATGCTTGTTTTTATAGGAATTTACCTTCCTATTTGATATTCTGTTCATATTACTCAAGCCATAGATCAGAATGCTTTACTTCAGTTTTCCCTTTAGATTATAGCCACAAGTTAATCTTCACTAAAGAATGGTGCAAGCGAGGTTTGTGACAATGTTATATATGTGTACAGTCCAATTCGAACGCAATAAACTCTACCGCAAATAGAGCACATATGGACATCATTAGTAATTGGACCATTTAGCATTCTGTCTTTTCTATCAGCTCACTTCTACTGTGCTGCAGTGACGCTACTCTTCTCTGGTATGCGAGGACTGTCTGTAGTGGCAGTGTGCCAGTCTGAGTTGTTTAGAATAATGGAAAACGAGAGAGCATATCAACTGGCAAAGAATTGTGCTGCATATGAGCAACCAGATGTACCAGCTAAATACCAACAGAAGAAAAGGATGATCAAATCAATCGGAGAGCCACCAATATTAACATGACAATTATCATAAGATTAACAGACAAGAGCAAACTGTCATGTTCCGCCTTCGAACAGGACACAACTGACTCGCACTCAGATGAACACAAAATTAAAGATTAGCAACTTCCTCATGTGTCCACATGGACAGGCACCCCAGACTGCAGAGCACATACTACAGAACTGCACCAAATATGATATATAGAGAGGCTGTGCTGATTTAGGTGACCGTTCTGAATATCTTAGTCTATACTGGAAATAGTAGAAGTCTTGACTTGAGGGGGGGGGGGGGGGGGGGGGGGTTGTTCTCGCGCAGGTTGAGGGTTGGGGTGAGTGGATCTGTGTGGGCTCAGGTATTGCTCTAGCAGATCAAGATCCCCGACCTCAAATTCTCATTTGTGCTCCTGGAAACAGTTTGTCACAGGAGTCTGACCAACAATGTGGTGATCAACATTGTAATCCCCATAGTGGCAGGCCTGAGAAGCTTTGTGTGCACTACAGCCAGGATGAACTCCGGTTCACCTTCTCAAGTATCTCTCAGGATGTAACAAGAGTCAATGTAACCCAATACCAAATAAATGTCATGCAGAATTAACTCAACTCAGTACCAAGTAGCTTTGAACAACCAGACCGGAAAATGGTTCAAAGAATAGTTACACCGTAACCTACCAGATGTATTGTTAAAGGTGACTAAATAAGCTTTGACATGGGGCCAACTAACCATTCATGAAGAAAATCTACACGCCACAAGAAAAAGAATAGATGACCTTTCTGCCTCGTGGAGCAGCTAAGCCAAGTCAAGCACAAGATATAACTTGTTCGTGCAGTTTATTGTGGTTAGAACAATAATTAAAATCTATTTGTAAAAAGACAGATCCCCAGATAAAGCCACAATACTACGCAGACAAATGAGTTCAAATCAATACTTCCAAATGAGTTCAAATCAATACCTCCAAATGAGTTCAAATCAATACTTCCAAATGAGTTCAAATCAATACTTCCAAATGAGTTCAAATCAATACTTCCAAATGAGTTCAAATCAATACTTCCAAATGTCACATTTTCCAGCAGTTACAGATCTGTAAAGGAAGTCCCTTCACACTGATCCATCAATATTTTTTTCACTCACTTCAAAACTCTTTTTTGATTCCTGTTCAATGACTTTGAAACATTAAACCCTCTTAATTCAGACCTCCTTTCTCATGTTTTCATTGCATCACTCCCCAGCTATTTTGGCAGTGTCTCTCCATCTCGCGTGTAGGAGTGGCGGCAGTTACAAAAAAGAAGTGTGCCATCTCCCATCACGAAAACTGGATCAATAATTTCCACATGAAGCCATCTTTAAAAGCTCTAGGCACAGACCAAACTTTGTTGTCCAATAATAAGGAGCTTAAGAGAAGAAAAAGATCTTCTGATGGTAGACAGCTTCAAATTGGATTTTGATTCAACCAAAAATTCCCCGTCTGCGTTCACCACATTGATAAGTTTGTGCAATGAAATTACGTTAATGTCGGCGTATATTTGATGAATGGTGTCATAGATAAGTGATTACAATACTGATTTCTCTTGGCCCTGGTCTGTTGATGATCCTGTCAACCCAGCTGTAAATGGGTACCTAATTTAGTGTTTGAGAGGGCAAAACAGGAAGGGAAAAACTCACTCAAACGCCTGTCCCAGTGTTTCATAAAAAGCATAGTGCAGTGGATACCTGTTCACTGCAATATTGCAGTCAACGAGGAGATGGACAGACTCGCCAGAGAGGGAGGAACACTGCAGCAGAGTGATACAGCAGCCTCCTACGATGAGACGAAAGCAGCCATTAAGGCTATCTACAGAGCAAAATGGATAAAAAGACCACCCTAGCCACATAGAAAACGATGCCTACCAACAACTCTCCAGGTGCGATCAGGTGATCATACTCTGGCTACACACAGGACGCAACAGACAGATATCATCTATACAATAAGTTCAATATTGGCACCACGAACCTTTGTGTCTGCGGCACAGCCCCCATGACAGCAGAGCCCCCATGACAGCAGAACACATTTTGCAGTCCTGCCCATTGCATACTGATAAAAGAAGTAGCATATGGCAACAGCTAGTGTCCTTCCCCGAACAGCTGTATGGAAGTGCACAAAGCCTCAAGTCGACTGCTGTCTTCGTTAGAGTTATTAAAGTCGAGGTCTGAAGATGAACGATGAGGAAGAAGAAGGAAAGAGGGAAAAGTTACGTCACTGAAACTTTTGACAGGGGAGTCTAGTCTCTATCACTTCATCCCGAACAAGACGATTATCTGCAATGGGGCCATGTTTATCTTTTATATTTGAAACTGTACCTTGCATGCATGTTATAAAACAAGGAGGATTAAGAAAGTGTTTGCTAATGTAGGTGATAAAACAGATATGCAAAGGAAAAATAATGAAGTGACAAATGAGGACAAAAGATAATGAAATATGACTCAAATATCAAATTACAAAGATAAACAGAGGCACACAAACCAAACTGACATGAAAATATTATAGGTACTTCCTCTTCTTTGATCCTTGACCAACGACTACTGACAAAGCAGTCAGTAACCGTCATGAAACAGCCACCAGAGGCAAAACCACACTCGTCTTATTTTTTTACTACAGAGGAAAAATTGATTGAAAACGTTACTGTTGGGAAACTGTTTGGCTCAAGTGACCATCAAATCATCCGTTGGGATCTTATTGCGGGGAAAGAAGTAAACATAAACAAGCGAACATACGATTACTCTAAGGCAGATGTTAAGAGGATGAAAGAGGCAGTGAGCCACATAATCTGGAAAGATATTGTAGGAGGAACAGATGTTGAACAAGAGCGGGAGAGTTTTAAAACAGTTCTAGAAACGCTAAAAGAGGAATGTGTTCCATGTAGGGAGGTAAACCCCAAGCATAAAAAGTGGATAACTAGATTTGTAGTTAAATGTAGAATAGCTAAAAATAAAGCATGGAAAAAAAATAGAGAGAGGTAGGCAAATCAAAAGAAACATTTACAATATTTGGACAAGCAGAACATAGCTCAGAAAATGAATAAAACAGCAAAAATAGACTTTGAAAAAAACTTACTCAAAGGATCAAGACTGATAGTAAAAGCTTCTTTTCTTATGTTAAAAATAAACAAAGAATGAAAGACAAAGTAGGCCCTCTCATAGACAGTACAGGGAAAACAATAAGTAACAATAGGGAGGCAGCTAATCTACTCAATCTGTACTTTGGCACAGTCTACACAAAAGAGGACTACTCCAAGATCCCAGAGCCTAAAAATATTTTTCAAAGAGACATGGATACAGTGGGATTAAGATCAGAGAAAATGGTTTTTAAAATTTGGAGGGGTTGAAAGTAGATAAATGTCCAGGTCAAGATGGTATTCATCCAAAATTGCCCTTTGAAATTAGAGACCAACTAGCAAAACCATTGGCTATATTATGTTCTCAATCACTTGCAAAAGGGATTGTTCCACAGGATTGGAAAAATGCAGGAGTGATCCCCTTATTCAAAAAAGGCAAAAAAATCAGATCCAGCAAATTATAGACCCGTGAGTTTAACGAGCATAGTCTGTAAATTGTTAGAGTCAATAATCAAAGAAAACATTGTAATGCATTTAGACAAATTTAATCTAATCCGAAATAGTCAGCATTGGGTTTACTAGAGAGAGATCATGCTTAACAAATATATTAGAATTCATGGAGGAGGTTACTAAAATGATAGGTGAAGAGGAGCCAGTGAACGTTATTATCTTGATTTTGCAAAGGCCTTTGATAGAGTACCTCATCAAAGATTATTTTGAAAGTTAAAATCACATGAAATAGGTGGGGAGGTTGCCAAATGGATTGAAAATTGGTTAATGGGAAGAAGGCAGAGGGTGGGTATAAATAAAGAGTACTCTGAGTGGCGTGAAGTGCCACAGGGATCGGTTTTGGGACCAATTTTGTTCTTGATATATTTAAACGATTTGGACATTGATATGGGATCCATGATTGCAAAATTGGCTGATGGACCCAAAACTATGCAGTAGTGTCTCATATAAAGCAGCTGGATATATATATTGAGGTCGGATTTAGATCAAATCGACAATGGCCTGTAAGCTGACATATGAAGTTTAATGTAGATAAATGTAGTCATCCACATGGGTAGATCCAATATGGAACATAATTGCAGAATGGACGAGAACAATATTAAGAAGATAGATAAGGAAAGAGACCCATGGTTTATAATAGAGCATACAGGAAAAATAAATGAGCAAGTCCAGGTAGCAGTGAAAAAGGCAAATGAAATATTTAAGTATGATTAAAAGAAATATTAAACATAAGAGTAAGCAGGTGATTGTCAAACTGTATAAAGCATTAGTTAGACCTAGTTTGGAGTACTGTGTACAGGTGTGGGGTCCTCATCGTAGAGAAGATATAAACATGCTGGAAAGGATACAAAGAAAAGCATCAAAACTGATAGTGGTATTCGAGAATTACAGTTACGAGGAAAGACTAAGGAAAACTGGTCTACAGTGTCTAGAAAAGAGAAGAATTCAAGGCGACTTAATACAGGTTCATAAGATAATCACAGGAATGGATAAATTAGACTATAACAAGTTTTTTAAAATACAGCCACCCACAAGAACAAGAGAGTATAGCTATAAATTAACTAAAGAGAGGTCCAGATTAGATATTAGGAAATATTTTTTTAGTCAGAGTGGTGAATGCTTAGAATGCATTGTCACAGGAGGTAGTGGAGGCAGGGACAGTTAATGCATTTAAGAATAAATTGGATACGCATAGCTTTTAGAGCAAGGTAATGTAAATGAAACTGGTTGTATACAGACTCTGCAGAGTCTTCTAAACCAGTATAAAGACGTTAAGTTATGACTGATACAATCATTTTAAGCAGCAACAAACTCCCTCCACTTTACTTAGTCTGCAGTCATCATATCTCTGGTTCATGATTTTCTTTTTTTTATCTTCTTTATTACTTGACCATGATGTTTATGTCTGACTCTTTTATTTTCCTCCTGGGGTCCATAACATGGCAGTTCTGGTGAGATCTGGGTCTCTTTTGTAGATTTGGCTGAACAAACGTCAATGCCTACTAATTGTCAATCATCATCAGAGCTGCTATATTATGAGCCCCAGAAAGAAAACAAAAAGGAGGCAGACATAACCACCTTTGTGAAGTAATAAAAAAGACAAAAACTGGAATGGTGTTCATATCTTATTAGTGCTTGATAAACTATTGATAAAGGAAATCAAGCCTTCATCACAGAGAATACAGCAAGACAAAGATGATGGTGCTGGCATGACAAACTATTGATAATGGAAATCAAGCCTTCATTACAGAGAATACAGCAAGACAAAGATGATGGTGCTGGCATGACAAACTATTGATAATGGAAATCAAGCCTTCATTACAGAGAATACAGCAAGACAAAGATGATGGTGCTGGCATGACAAACTATTGATAATGGAAATCAAGCCTTCATTACAGAGAATTCAGCAAGACAATGATGATGGTGCTGGCATGACAAACTATTGATAATGGAAATGAAGGCCTTATAGCAGAGAATACAGCAAGACAAAGATGATGGTGCTGGCATGACAAACTATTGATAATGGAAATGAAGGCCTTATAGCAGAGAATACAGGGCTACTACTACTTCTTTGCGTTCGGTTTTGTATGCTCGTTTTATGCCACCAGATGGGCTGCCTCCATGAAGTGACACATCAATCACATGTCCTCAATGGTTCCCCACAGTTTGTCTTGTATGTTTCTTTCCTCAGACCCGGTCTTCTCACAGGAGCCTTGGTGCAGTGGACATGTTTGCAGGATGCGTTCTGGAGTCTGGGGTCCTCTCTGATATGTGCATTGTGCAGTCTGTGCTGTTTCATTTTATGCATGTGTGCATTTAGTCTGCATTGACCTATTTTGAGGTGGAAAATTGCAGTATACCGTTTCCTATTCAGTCTATTGATTGGATCCTGTGGGTATTTACAGCGAGACAAAGATAATGGTGCTGGAATGACAAGCTATTGATATGGAAATCAAGCCCTCATAACAAAGAATACAGCAAGATAATGATGATGGTGTTGGCATGACAAACCATTGATAATGGAAATGAAGGCATTTTAACAGAGAATACAGTGAGACAAAGATTATGGTGCAGGAATGACAAACTATTGATAATGGAAATCAAACCCTCATAAGAGAATACAGCAAGATAACGATCATGGTGCTGTAACAAATAAACGATCTACAGCCAAACATGTTTCATTTAATTATGTAAAGGTTATTTAAGGGACTGATTATGATTTTATAATATTCAAAAAATTTTTAAAATATCATCTACACAGACCATCCAGAATTTGATCATTTTCAGTGATCTTAGTTTTCAGTGATGAAGGCAGCAAGATTGCTGGTATCCTTGATTTACCTTCCTTTTTTGCTTGATTAAAGGTATGCTTTTCTGGATTTTACTGGCAACGACAGTAGTCCTTTGGGCGATATCAGGAGGCATTGGTCAGTGTATGGATGAGTATGTGTATCTGTAATGTGTTCCGCTATGGCAGTTTTGCAATACAGAGGTTGGTCCAATTTTGTTACGTACATGAGGAAATGGTTATACTGACAAAAAATTGTGAAAATGCCCAGTCAAACTGGACACACAGTGATTTCAAACCCGGTCTGTTGGGGTTACAAACCAAGCTTGCGCTCATTTCACCCCGTTCCCTACCCACCAATTTACCTTACTGTAAAATCTCTGCCTATATATGTATTATCCATTTCTCTAATCGTTGCGATCTTTATCTTTTAGATTAATCAGATATGTTCATTTGCATTGTTGTTTGTCCCTGATATAGGTCTTTTGGTGTAACATATGTTTGTTGTTTTGTTATCTTTGTCCTTTTGTATATGCTGACTCACACTTGTTAATGTGATCGATATTTGGTTTTTAGCTTGCCTGCAGATGTATGATTTTCTCCAGACAACAAGAGCAGATGGGCTTACAAACAGTTAGTCAGTCACTGTATTACTCAACAAACTTGTGTCCGAGTGGTTTCAAGTGTGTGGCAGAAACAAAATAACAAAACAACCCATGCCTACTAGAAGGCAGGTCATAAGGTGTCTTATAGCATATTCTAGCCTGTTGTTGGTAAAAGATTTTCCAACTAAGGGCATTGCTCTTATTGCTAGTTGCCCGAACCAAAACCTGTATGGGTTTGTAAGACTGCTCTAGAAACTATACCCCAATATCCTACCAGAATAAGAAAGTGACTAACTCACTTTTAGAGGGATCAGTTGAAAAAACTTTTTGGTTTGAATGAAAGCTTTAGAAACTATACCCCAAATGTTACATGGAACATAAAAGAGTAAATAACTCACTTTGTCAGGGATCAGAAGAGAAACCTTCTGAGTTTAAGAAAAACTTTTAGAAACTATACCTCAAACATTATATGGAACAAAAAAGAGTGAATACAATTGTTTTGTTTTCTCAAAGATCATAAGAAGAACAACAACAAACCTTCATAGCAATCCCTCACACTGTCAAAGTAGACGTAGTAGTTGTCATTGTTCAAAAACATGAGACTGAGAAAGGAGTCTAGTGAATAAATGGGGACAATGAAGAGAACCCTGACGATCCATCTCTGTTCATTAGGGCAGCTGTAGTAACGCAGGTGTAGGTAGATCTGAGGATAATAAACAGTGCAGCTTGTCTCTAAAGCAGTCAATCAATTATTATAGTGTTCAACTGTGTCTAAGGACAATAAAGGAAAGGTTATGAGAGAATCGAGCGGTAATACAATAAAGTCATGTATGCATGTAACACGATTTTATATGTGGAAAAATAATGTATCAGTATTTGGAGTGGGATAAGTATAAATAAAGAGAAATAAGAGGAATAGGAATTTATCTAACAATGTAATTAAGAGAGATATATATGCATGTAACATGAGGATTTGGATCTGCCCGCAGTAGAAAGGCATTGATTCTTAACAGAACACAGCATTTTTTATTTCAGACCACAATCATTTTGGACAAAGTTAAACTAAAACTATGAAAGAACAGAACAAATCAAGTGAACAGGTCTCACTATAATGTGGAATATCTCAAATGAGATGAGAAGAAAAAGAAGTTCAGCATTTCACTCAGCAATAAATGTCAAGGACTGGAACAACTAGACATAGAGGTTGGCATTGATTGGAACTAGACAAAGGGGCTGGCATTGATGGGAACTAGACAAAGGGGCTGGCATTGATGGGAACAACTAGGCACAGAGGTTGACATTGATGGGAACAACTAGGCACAGAGGTTGACATTGATGGGAACAACTAGACATAGGGACTGGCATTGATGGAAAAAACTAGATATAGGTGCTGGCATTGATGGGAACAACTAGACATAGGGACTGGCATTGATGGGATCAACTGGACATAGGTGCTGGCATTGATCGGAACAATTAGACATAGAGGTTGGCATTGATGGGAACAACTAGACACAGAGGTTGGCATTGATGAGAACAACTAGACATAGGGACTGGCATTGATGGGATCAACTAGACATAGGGACTGGCATTGATGGGAACTAGACAAAGGGGCTGGCATTGATGGGAACAACTAGACACAAAGGCTGGCATTGATGGGAACAACTAGACATAGGGACTGGCATTGATGGGATCAACTAGACATAGGGACTGGCATTGATGGGAACAACTAGACATAGGGACTGGCATTGATGGGAACAACTAGACATAGGGACTGGCATTGATGGGAACAACTAGACATAGAGACTGGCATTGATGGGAACAACTAGACATAGGGACTGGCATTGATGGGAACAACTAGACATAGGGACTGGCATTGATGGGATCAACTAGACATAGGGACTGGCATTGATGTGAACAACTAGACACAGAAGTTGGCATTGATTAAAAAATGGAAACTACAAAAGATCAAAAAAATAGTGTACAAGGAAGTTTTGGGTAAAACAAACGCCATTACAAAAGAATGAATAATGGCAAAAACAGTCAAAGCTTAAAAACAGGACGAGGACAAATAGTGAGATTACTGAACATGAAAACTAGAGCCACCAAAGCTAAAGCACAGAAAGACTACATGGAGGTAAAGGAGTTAAAAAGAACGCTACAGTAGACGAGAGAAATAACATTAAGTTTGGTTGCAGAAGACAAAAACGCTGCAGCTAGGGGAAACTTGAGGTCTGTATGACAATACCAGATACCTGTCAAGAAAATACTAACGATGGAGCTGATCAATAAAAGACAAAGTGGGAAGAAGGATAACAAATCTTGAAGGACAGAAGAAAAGATGGTTGGAATACTTTGTAGAACTTCTAAATAATCAACCACGAGACAACTCACCTGACATTTTACCTGCAGAAGGATACCTCAAAATTACCAGTGATAGGCCAAGTAAAGAAGATATCAAGGAAGCAATGAGTCTTCAAAAAAAATTAAAAGCAACTCATCCCGATAGAATACCAGCTGAAGCTATTAAATCAGAAACTGAAGCATCATACAATGTGCCGTAAAGTTTTATTGGAAATCTATGGCATAGAGAAATTGTTCCCAAAGAGTGAAGAGCAGGTTAACTAGTAAAGCTACCAAAGTAAAACTACAAGAATCTAAAATTTCAGAAGCATTGCGCTTAATTGCAGAGCATGTTTTTAGAATGGGATTCTTCTTCTTCTTCATCTTCGCTCTCTAACTTCCGCTACCAAGCCCTGAAATAGGCTTTGCAGATAGCAGGATGTTGTCCGGAGAACGGAATGCATTGTGTGGTAGTTTACAGCTCGACTGCGATATTTGCACCTTTCAGTCCGACACAGCCTACTTCAGCAGGCATTTTTTAGAACTGGGTTAGCCTTCTCTCTTCAATCCCTTCTCCTTAGCCAGCATGCTCCGTGGCATTCAAGTCAGTACATCAACTTTGTTAACTATGGAAAAGTCTTTGACAGTTTGAATAGAGACACACTCTGGATACTACTAATCCACTACAGGATCCCGTAAAAGTACCCCAGCATAATAAAGCAGACATATTAGGACATGCAAGGTAGAGTTTTGCAATAGAGACAATTCATGGAACATTCAACATTCAATATGGGGTTCATCAAGGCTGTATTCTATCCCTTTTTCTGTTCCTGCTGGCAGTTGATTGGAATTGTAAAAGAAAATACAACATACAAGAAAAAGGGCTTTAAAAAATGCCTACAAAAACTGACTATTGCATCTGGGTGCCTCCATATGTGCTCAGTTGCTTTCACTGATGAAAGTGCAGACGACAGAGCAAGAACTCTGTTGCGTCTATGACAGGTGCCCAATTACAGCTGAGTCGACTGGGAGAAGCAGTCATACCATGAAAAAACTAACTACAAGCACGGCCTGAGCACAATGTGATCTTAAGCTGTTTTGTTCGGATTGTGAGCAGCGCTCACAACCCCTAGACAACACGCTTCCCCAAAAGAAACAATAATTTAGTGGACCTTAATAAACAACTAGAAGTGGCCAAAGATGTATCAGTCAATAAGCTTAGAGCAGCCAGTGACTCATAGCTGAAAACTTGCATCAGGGTCAGTGAACCATAACTGATCAAGACCCTTTTCTGCCTCCAAGTGGCGACCCTAAAACAGACTGCATCCATACAGCCTAAGAGATTAGGGATTGAAGAAAACCTGGCCACAAAAATGCTGTGCTGAAATCGAATGTGTCGGGTCTAAATGCGCAGATATTGCAGTAAACTATAACACCACATCACAAATGTCCTTTTCAGGACATACGCTAAAAAAAAACAAGCTAGAAGACCTGGACTTTGCAGATGACGTAACCTTCCTATGACACAAAGTAAATGTAATGTAAGTAGCATGTCCTTTACAGAACATCGCTTCTTACAACTGCCAACTATTTGACTGTTATAAGTTTCTTGGCAAGTGTGCAGTACGGTAGGCTGCCATTACTTTCTGTACGTGGAGGAGCAACCACCTGAGAAAAAAACTCAGTGTCCTCCAAACTGGACACGGTGCATTTGGATTGTGAAAACCAAGCAAATTTCACCAATAGGCCGCACAGCCTCCATCCTTTCTCACAGCCAACTCCAAATGTGGAATAAGACAAAACACTAGACCGAATCTCACAGTAAATAGGTCTAAAAATCCATGCAGAAAAAAACACAAATTGTAACATTAAATGTAGCCAACAACACGACTGATATAAAAATTGAGAGGAACATCACTGGATGAGGTAGAGTACACCTATGGAGTATCATAAACAGGAAAGAAGGTGCAGATGAGGATGTAAAAGCCAGGATACAAAAGGTAAGAGTGGTTGTTGTCATGTTGAAAACCATATTGAACTATAAAGTGATCAGAATCCATGCCAAGCTAAGGATTGTCTCAACTCAATGTGAAGTCAATCCTTCTACGTGGAGCAGAAATATGGTGGGTGACCAAACTCAATGTTAAGAGATTACAGGGCTTTATCAAAACAAACCCCTGAGAAAGATTCAGGACCTGCGGCCAATCAACAGGGTTACAATATTAAAACTTATGGGACAGGAAGTCTTATAAAGAAAGTGGCTCTGGATAGGTCATATACTGCAAAATCTGCAAGCCGATATCACTAGGCAAATCTTTGTCACAGGGAAAATTAGGCAAACGAGGGCCAAAGAACATATGGAGAAGAGACAGGCCAATATAAAAAAAAAAGGAGGTGGAAGTTGGAAAGAACAGAATAGAATAGTACAGGACAGGCCTGGTTGGAGAGGGTTGGTTGATGGCTAAGTACCACAAGATGACATGGGTGAAGAAGAAGCATGGGACATGAGGCTATATGTGAAAATAAAATGTGTCAGTGTTTGGAGTGGGAGGAGAGAGAGAGAGAGAGATAACGAAGATGTTACAATTAAGAGATGTATGCTTGAACCATATGGTTGCATATGAACAAGGATGGTGTCAGTGTTTGGAGTGAAACCAGGGAGCTACAGGAACCATCAGTACATACTCCCTTCGCCATTCCCTCCTAAGATGCACTGAGCAACTATGGGTCTGCCTGAAATACAGCAATGTCGATTCTCAAAATTCACACCCTATCATATTAGAATTCTAGTATGCAATAGCATACCTGGTCAATTGGTTTCGATGCCTACCTGCTGATACTGAGGCCAGTGGATCGAATCCCCAGTAAGGCATATGTTGTTTTTCTGTTAGGGGTGAAATAAACAAACAGCCAGCACACGACGTGGCGACAGGAGTGGCGAAGCGGCCTGTTGCCCTCAGCCTTTTAAAACCCTCGATTACCCCAGCAGTAAGGGGAAAAAAGTTGTCTAAGAATAGCATAAATGGCAAGATCACTGAGAAAATCATCATCTTTTGTCCTGTACAAAACATGATCCCTTCCCTCCACCCCCAGCAGGCCTTTTCTCATTTGAGCCTAATCTTCCCCTTGCAGCCTTATCCAGTATGTGACATAAGATCAAGGAAGAGGAGACTAACATCTGGTCAGGCAAAACATACTAATCAGACTATGATAGTTAGGGTCAGCTGAAACATGCTGATCAGACTATGATAGTTAGGGTCAGCTGAAACATACTGATCAGACTATGATAGTTAGGGTCAGGTGAAACATGCTGATCAGACTATGATAGTCAGGGTCAGGTGAAACATGCTGATCAGACTATGATAGTTAGGGTCAGGTGAAACATGCTGATCAGACTATGATAGTTAGGGTCAGGTGAAACATGCTGATCAGACTATGATAGTCAGGGTCAGGTGAAACATACTAATCAGACTATGATAGTCAGGGTTAGGCGAAACATACTAATCAGACTATGTTAGTCAGGTCAGGTGAAACATGCTGATCAGACTATGATAGTCAGGGTCTGGTGAAACATACTGATCAGACTATGATAGTTAGGGTCAGGTGAAACATGCTGATCAAACTATGATAGTCAGGGTCAGGTGAAACATACTGATCAGACTATGATAGTTAGGGTCAGCTGAAACATGCTGATCAGACTATGATAGTTAGGGTCAGGTGAAACATGCTGATCAGACTATGATAGTCAGGGTCAGGTGAAACATACTAATCAGACTATGATAGTCAGGGTTAGGCGAAACATACTAATCAGACTATGTTAGTCAGGTCAGGTGAAACATGCTGATCAGACTATGATAGTCAGGGTCAGCTGAAACATGCTGATCAGACTATGATAGTTAGGGTCAGCTGAAACATACTGATCAGACTATGATAGTCAGGGTCAGGTGAAACATACTAATCAGACTATGATAGTCAGGGTTAGGCAAAACATACTAATCAGACTATGTTAGTCAGGTCAGGTGAAACATGCTGATCAGACTATGATAGTCAGGGTCTGGTGAAACATACTGATCAGACTATGATAGTTAGGGTCAGCTGAAACATGCTGATCAGACTATGATAGTTAGGGTCAGCTGAAACATACTGATCAGACTATGATAGTTAGGGTCAGGTGAAACATGCTGATCAGACTATGATAGTTAGGGTCAGGTGAAACATGCTGATCAGACTATGATAGTTAGGGTCAGGTGAAACATGCTGATCAGACTATGATAGTCAGGGTCAGGTGAAACATACTAATCAGACTATGATAGTCAGGGTTAGGCGAAACACACTAATCAGACTATGTTAGTCAGGTCAGGTGAAATATGCTGATCAGACTATGATAGTCAGGGTCTGGTGAAACATACTGATCAGACTATGATAGTTAGGGTCAGCTGAAACATGCTGATCAGACTATGATAGTTAGGGTCAGCTGAAACATGCTGATCAGACAATGATAGTTAGGGTCAGGTGAAACATACTGATCAATACACCTCTCCCTCCCCCCCCCTCCCCCCACATTTCCTGGAAACAGGCTGTTTCATGGCAGTCTGGCTAACGAGGTGGGGATTGGAACTGGGTTTCCCATTGTGGTGAGCTTCCTAAGGAGCCTCGTATTGCATTGCAGTCAGGAGGACCTGGGTCTACTTTCTCAAGTAAACCATGAGAGGAGCCACTGTAACCTGCCACAAAAAAGCCATCAGGAGTACCTAACTAAAGTACAAATGGCATTAGCAGCAGCAACATAAGATCAAGAAAAAGATGAATTGACTTTGAGCTAAAGAAATACATGTACTCCAGGGGCATGGAATGAAAATAACGCCACACATATGAAACGCAAATTAAAATTTACATTTCACCACAATGTCTAACCACATAAGTGAATAAGTTGACAGATGAGGTTAGAACAGATTATTAGTTCTGTTAACAAAATTATTTAATGCAGCAAAAAATAGTTCCTTTAATATCAGCTGTGAAATATTTTGCAAATAAAATATCTTTCTACGGTACAATCAAATATATATGTCGTTTATTAATCAAGCTTTGCTGTCTGTAACTGTAAATCCATCCAAAAGAAAAGAAAATTATTTATTTTACTGCAGTTTTTGTCAGCTGTCTCTCAGCATCATGTCCCACTCTATCACCAACGTGTATGGTTACATTACTAATAGATAGGGGTTTCCAAATACCTGTTGCACTATGGTACATTATTCTTTAAATAACTTCCAACAAGCTAGTCATTATCAAAATTACCCCGTTGTTATGCGGTTTACTACACATAGCAATTATCTCGGAAATGTGGTAAGATGCACAAGATCTGACTGTGACCTTTTCATGTAACTTCTTTTTTCGAACAATGAGACTATCAATCATTTAATAGAATGTTCAAAAAGATTTTATAACTACTCCAACCCATTACGACTAGGTGTTTAGCAAAGATATCACTAAGGTGAGATGATTTCACTGTTTCATTAGCAAAAGTTTGTTCAAACACTACAAATAAAACGTTCGAGTTTGCTACATGTGGACCTATTACTATGTTTTACCGGTCAGTTTTGTTCATATTTTATCACCTTATGTCCGATAGCTTCACCTACCTAGGCAGTACCCTCACCAGAAAAGCATATACTGACTCTGAGGTAAACGACAGGATTGCAAAGGCACACTCTGAGTTTGGGAGACTAAAAGCGAACGTCCAAACTGACAAGGTATCAGTGTTGTCTCAAAGGTAAAAGTGTACCGTGCTGTAGTGTTAACTACTCTACTCCATGCCTACAAAACAAAAAGTTTTTCTTCTTCTTCGTTCTCAATCTCCCCCTACCAAAGCTCTGAAAAGGGCTTTGCAGCAGGATGATGTCTGGAGAACGGAATGCCTTGTCATAGTTTACAGCTTGACTGCAATATTTGCACCTTTCGGTCCAGCACATCTGACTTCATCAAGCATTTTGAGTACCGAGTTAGCCTTCCTTCAGTCTGTTATCCAGGATCACCGCATAGAGGTGTAGAAGGGTCTTGACAGCTCTGGTTCGCTGGCGCTGAAGCTAGCAAGCAGATATGGGTCGCTGACCAGTGCAGCTGATGCACTTCTCAGCATCTTGAGCCCCTTATGGATAGTATATAGCAGCCCCCATCAGACAGCTATGGGCTGCTGACCAGTGCAGCTGATGCACTTCTCAGCATCTTGAGCCCCGTATGGATAGTATATAGCAGCCCCCATCAGACAGCTATGGGCTGCTGACCAGTGCAGCTGATGCACTTCTCAGCATCTTGAGCCCCGTATGGATAGTATATAGCAGCCCCCATCAGACAGCTATGGGCCGCTGACCAGTGCAGCTGATGCACTTCTCAGCATCTTGAGCCCCGTATGGATAGTATATAGCAGCCCCAATCAGACAGCTAAAGTGTTTTCACATGAGCTGTCTGTGCATGCTGCTCAGATTCAGGTAGCAGACAGAAAGAAAGAGTACCTAACTCTGAAATAATTCTTAGCAAGTCAAACATGTTCACCATCTACAAACTTCTGCAAAAAAGGTCAGATAAATGATAGATGGGACAAGTTGTTTGAAGAAATGCTAGAGATTCTTTTAAAATGTCTCTTAAAAGGTTTAACATTAATGTCACTTCTTGGGAGATACTTAAACAGAACCATTTCACTTTGGACGCTAGCACCACAAAAGGCGCTCAGATGGCATAGTGAATCGCAGAGCTCACCTTTGCAATCCTGACTTGTACAAAGAAGCTTCTAACGGTTTTCCGTAATAACAGTATCTAATATGGGACTACAACTACTGTTACACCTTATCTACAGATGTAGTTAACAGATACCTTACCTGATGTACAGTAATTAAGATTGCAGCAAATGCGAATGTTCCAGCTATTCCTTGTGCTACCGCTGTTTGCAGAAAAATCAATGGCTGTGCTATAGTACTATTCTCTGTTGTAATATTTGTCTCTGCGCTGGTAGTAGGGATTAAGCCTGGGGTAGCTGTGATCGCAGCAGTAGAAGCCGTTGTGGGTGCCGTACTGGACACCTCAGGTAACAATGTTATGCTTGGTAAGGCCATAGTTGTTCTCTAAGCCATCATATCTAATCTAGAAAAAAAATAAGTAACAAAATTTGATAAGCAGTAGGCTATGTATAATAATAAACACTAGGATAAACAGTAGGTCATAGGTAATAATAAACACTAGGACAAACAGTAGGTCATAGGTAATAATAAACACTAGTACAAACAGTAGACTATGTGTAATAATAAATACTAGGATAAGCTGTAGGCCATAGGAGGGCTTAAAAAAAGCGCCTGCCTTTGATGAGTAAAAATGCTTGCTTGACAAGTTAAAAAAAAAAACAGTTTTTAATCATTAATTATGTTTTTAATTGTTGCTATTTAACGACTCTCTCACGATTATTAATGATATTACGGTTGGAATGTATTGTACATAAGCTAGCTTATGATGGTGAATCTAAATGGCAAACCTGGTGCCAAAAACACCGTGCTGGCATCGGATACGTTAGGTCGAATGATGAAGATATCACAGCCTCACTGTAAACCATGACACAACGTCCTTTTCAGAATGAACACCGAAGAAAATTGAGTAGGCCACAGGTAATAATAAACACAGACTTGTGGCAGCGAGCAGAAAAACAATCAATTGAGCTGGACATTTTAGGAGAGACAGTAAAGGTGAATGGAATATACCCTCAAGGTGAAGCCCAATAAGTTAACCAAACATGTGCTGAACTGGAACCCATAGGGGATAGTAACATCAAGTAGGATAAACAATATTTGGTGAAGAACAGTGAAAGAGGAAGTCAAAGCAATTGGGGTCTAATAGGATGGGCTCAAGAAGACAACCCAAAAATGGAATTAGTGAGGAGTAACCATTTTAGTCCTATGTTATTATGGAACGAAAAGAGAAGTTGTAGTAAGCATTACTGATTAAAGAAAATCCCAGAGATAGATTGAAGGAATTCAGATGGAGGCCAAGAGATGAAGACTTCCTCGTGGTGCCCCAAGATCCTTTTATAGGGAAAGACAACTAAAACTACAGCACTCTACTATACATCATGCCAATAACTACAACTATAAGAAAGTCTGTGCAAGAAGCTATCAATTTCATCATATCAAATAAAGTGCTGCAGAAATCAGTAATGCGAGAGAGAAAATCCAGTTAACACGCCAGTGTGGCATATTGGGGATATGGTGTTAGGTCGATATTTTTCTTGACCAATGTGAAACACAGGGTGATGTGGTCAACATCACACCAGACATCTTTATTATCCCAGATTATTCCGATACCCAATTTTTAAGGCTGGGTCAACCCAAGAGCCATTTTGTGATTGGAAAAATCTTGCACCAATTGGAAACTAAACCCTGATCGCTCGGCTAGAAGCCATTGCACTAACCACTGTGCTACCTCGGTTTCCAGCTATTGCAAGAGCACATAAAATATTCTAATGCACATTTTCTGCAAAGAGTGCAACTATTGTGGTGGTCCAATGTTCCTTCCCTGAGTGAAAAAGGAAGGATGATAGGAGAATGATGTCTACTTTCCTGCTCATATTCTGAGACAGTATAACAAAATTCATCATCATCAGTCCTGTACCCTAGAAGGTCGTTGAGGCACCGTTATTGCAGTTTGTTGAACCAGTTCCTGCCATACGTCTCGATTTCTCGCCAGGGTATTAGTTTCAGCTATAGACCTTCCCATCCACTCTTTTATATTGTCCTCTCATATCTTTTTTGGTCTCCCTCTCTCACACTTCCCAGGCACAGTGCCTGGCAGGACGGTCTTGGTCAGCCCAACCGATCGTGATATATGTCCATACCATGTCAATTTTCGTGTTTTTAATTTAGTCAATAAGCTTTAATATTGACCTAACTTCTTCCTAACAATTTGAAGAACACTTTCATTTGTAACGAGTCCAAATATGAAATGCCAAGAATTCTTCACAAGCATCTAATTTCTATTGCGCAAATTTTACGTTCTAGGGCAGCCGTCAGTCCAAGTCTCACATGCGTAGAGATATTCTAAAGTGACCATTGTATACATTAAAGTCAGCTTCGATTTAAGACTAATGTTCTTGTCTTTCCGGATTATTCCCAGTCTGGTCAGGGTGACCATGGCCATTCTTGACTGGATCTCCGCTCTAGACCCCTCCTCATTCATTTCTGCTCCCAGATAGTTGAGCCGCGTTAACACTTTCCAGAAGTTCACCTTTGACCATAATCGGGTTTAAAATACCCTCTGCAGAGTTGACCATGATCTTACTCTTCTCTGCACTGATTTTCATCCCAAACTTCTGGGCAGCATTATCCAGGTTTGCGATTAGCCTTGCAAGTTCAGGCTCTGTTCCAGCCAGACCGGTGATGTCACCGGCAAACCGGAGGTTTTGGGTCTTGGCACCCAACATGCACTAACCTTCCAAAGATGCAAATGTTCATGAATAATAGTGTTCACCATATTGTGATTGCAGTCTTCCACAGGTTTCATGCTTTCTTTCACAAGAAACTTCATAACACGCTGTTCCATGCAAGCACTAAAAATGTTGTCCGCCATTTTTATTTATCTGTCATGTGGCTGACCCATGGCAAGTGGGCCACCTAAAAGTAATAGGACACAAGTGGCCCCTAACTAATGATAGAAGTTCCAGCACGTTATAGCCCATTCAAGTAGAACTAGAACAAAAAGTCCTGGTTTGATTTGAACATCCCTCGTAATAATAGTATAAGTAAAGATCCCGTCATGCCATGCGGTGCATAGGAACTATGGTGTTATATATATATTATTTTGTTGGTGATATATTGTGTGCCAAATTATTTTAGATTCATGAAACACTTACAAAATGTTATTTACTTAAGAGAACTTTTATCTTTTAAGGCAAAAAAAAATTGAAAACATCTAGCTTTGGTAATTCTGTGTTAACATCCCAGTTAATTACTTCAGTCTTATATAATTGTCCGCTGAAGAAAACCATTTCATGCTTTGTTCTGCAATCATATTTCCAAAAGTTGATACCTGTATATTTATGTATTCTAATGTGGCTAGTTGGTAATTACCAAATTTTTATTATGTAAACTTCTGCATGCAAGAACTTTTGTACCTAAAAATATTCTTGAAAATATCACATGGATAACATGTAAGCTCATTTGAGCTTATATTTTACTATTAGAAATTTGTTAAAAACATGTCTTTGATTGGCTCAGCGATGAAAAAGTTAAAAATGGAAATGCTATTGATGGAATAATACAAACAACTTGAACACACACAGTGAAACGAATAAGTATTCAGTGGTAATTTTCGCCTTTACTACATTATTTACATAGATTAAATACATGATACTAATATATATATATATATATATATATATATATATATATATATATAATGAACACTTTATGGAGTCTTTGCTTGGTCGAGGAGTGGCTTACATGCAGACCAACTTATTTTAATCCACAGCTGAATTTTTCTAGTTTCACAGTCAACCTTCAAAATAGACTGAAATTCTGCATATTGACACCCTACTGATGCACATGGGAGGAAGGCAAGTTTCTCCGCCAGGTAGGCTTACATACGTAAACTTTAATCAGAAAAAGAAGACACTGCCGTACACGTCAACTTCCCCAGTTGAACACTGGTACACAACCAGATTCTAGTGTGACGTACGAAGAGTCCAAAAGGCTTATTAGGGCCAGATACATGGCCAAATGGGAAACAGAACATACTGGCTACACAAAAAATTATACCTATTACCAGTTGAACAGAATAGAGCATGTCCTGGTCTTCAGACTCCGCACAGGCCACAACAGACTGAGGTACCATCTATTCAATAAACTGAAGATAGGTGGCACTGACGAATGCACTTGTGGCACTGGGAAAATTACCGCTGAACATCTGCTGCAAAACTGCCCGACATACGAGGACCAGAGAAAGCACATGTGGTAATCACCAGTGGCAACACTAGACAAGCTCTATGGCAGTGTCGACAGCCTCAGGATGACCGCTGCTTTTTTCGAAAAAATACAGGTTGACGTTTGACAGCGTACGAAGAAGAACACTGGTACCAGCTGGAGCAGGGAAATAATCTATCACGATTAAATGTACTACTGTAAATTATTCTTTTGCAGGAGGTGAAACAGTAGGCAGCAATTTATGAGTCTTAACATGTAACTATTAAGGACTAATCCCTGGACACCTGCCACACCAATGAAGTGGTTAACATGGTCTGATATAGCTTAAACGAATTGGTGTGTGGCTGAAATGTATTATGAAAAAACATCCATATATGCAAATTGTATGAACTACGAAAAGTCGTTTGACAGCGTAGATCAAAGTACTTTGTGGCAACTGTTGAGACACTGTGGCATGACAGAGAATTACATAACCCTCATACAGAATATCAACAAAGATAGTATAGTGGTACATGATGGAGCACTGACTGACAGCTTCGAGGTACAAACAGGGGTTAGACAAGGATGCCTTCTCGCATCCTTTCTGTTCTTATTGACTATAGATTAGATAATGAAAACATCAATTGAGAGAAACGGAACTGGTATTCAGTGGACACTATGGTCGCAATCGTAGACCTGGACTATGCAATGTATGTTTGATTGCTTATTTTCAAGGATGCTCGTAATGAATTCAAGCTTGATGAAGTGTATTTAAATGTGAACCTGGGTAGTGCAATGCAAGACTTTCCACCATAAGGATCACAGTGCCAATCTCCATTCATTGGCCAGGTTGTTGTAACACAGCCTGTTTCCAGGTTGCATGGCTAGGCCATGAGGTGGGAGTCGATCTGTATGTTCCATCTAACCCTGATGTTCACTTGTAGAGCAGAGAAAACATATAGCTACACCTGGACAAGCTTCATAGAGATACAGATAACTGGAGACTGACCAGATCTTTTTTTTAGATGTATTCAAATTAGAACTTAAAAGGCGAGGTCTTGGACAATATGTTCCACCTTACCCTGGTGCCAGCCTTCACACACTTATGTCTAGCTATAGTGTTGGGTTTCTACGTGAGACTGTGTCCTGTTCATTTCAATATTCTCTCCAGTTGTATTGGTTGTTGGGTTAGCTTGTGTGACTATTTAACATCTGCTATTCCCCATCAGTACGGCAACGTGCTAGGTTATGATATACACAAAAGTCTTAGAAAAGTGATGAAGATGTAGACTAATGTCATGAAGTTTAACAACAACCAAGTAACTACCAGCAGACATAAACAGATAAGACGTACACGTAACTTATATTGTTATACTAAAAGAAGGGTAAGATCCAGAGCTGTGAGATGCATTATTTGAGAAGTGCAATCGGAAAGACAATACATGACCTATTTGAGAAGTGCAATCGGAAAGACAATACATGACCTATTTGAGAAGTGCAGCCGGAAAGACAATACATGACCTATTTGAGAAGTGCAGCCGGAAAGACAATACATGACCAAATCTGCAACAACATGTTGAGGCAGAGAGTGGGGACAAAATCATTTAGTGACTACATTAAAGCCTAAAAAATTATATGGTTTGGCCCTTTTGTCTGGATGTGCTATGACCTGCCTGTAGTAAAAAATCCCACGTACACGGTGCCGACCACGACACAGGTAGATCAAGTGTGTCTCTGGCACACTCAGGAAGTTCCACCTAATGACAGGACAAGACTCCGACCTGGCAATAACAAGAAATCTACACATCCCACCTATATGTGACATTGCATGGCAAAGGCAGTAGGCCAAAGAGGAAGAAGACAGTAAAATATATATCTAAATAGAGGAGCGCAATAAAATAGTTAAATATAAATAATTATATTTTGTTTTTTATACTAGAATGACTTTATATGTTACCAGTTAATTTACAAGAAATTGCACAAGGATCAACACACAGGTGGTCATGATTGATTTTAATACTTTCTCCAATCAATGTCTCATGCAGTAAGTATAGCTTTCAACTCCAGGATGTCTACTTTTTCATTGTCATAAATCCTATTATGACCAGGCATTTCAAACCACACAAACCCTTAAAGGCTTGAGGTATATATACTCTATGTATGCTATCCACTCATTCATCAGTCGTTCCCTCAGTGCCTTCAAATGAAGGGAATGAAGTCAGACATAGTGACTGTCCTAAATAATGAGGTATCAGATAGGCATATCGAAGCTGAAGTAACTTCCTCAATCTCTATTTTCATACTCTAGGCAGTTGTCCTGTAAACACCACCCAGCTCAGCGGGAAGATGATTGTATATTGGGCAGGAATTTCATTACTTTTTAGAATTTTGCTGGACAATGGCTAATAGCCTACTCTTATTGATTTTCAACTGCCAATCGTTCTTTTACGTGCACAACGTGTATGCCGAATCTGTGTTTTTCAAAATTCTCCAATATGACTAGACTCTGGTCTCACCTCCCTCGAGACCAGGAATGCTTGAAACTCGTGGGATTCGAAACCTCACTGTATCTCGATTTCATTTCTTGACAGGCAGGCTTTACCTTTGTTATACACATGCTAGAAAACCATATTTTACTATTTAAAATCTGTCACTGCCCTTTTTGCCATAGACATGCTAGAAAACTATATTTTACTATTTAAAATGTGTCACTGCCCAGTAAACTTAAAACCATAAGGATTAGGTGAAATGCTGGGTAAATTCTCATATCACACACTTCTGTTCGAGATGAAGTATTCATTTTCATTGAATTAAGTCTTCTCTGCTTTTTTACAGTGGGATGACCAGTTTCTTTCCTCTCTGCTATCGTTCCCTAACAATAAATCAGGTAGTCATTTACAGCTGGTTATGGCTTGGCTTCGTTCATTCTCAATCTTCCACTACCAAACACTGAAAAGGCTTAAGTAGCAGAATGTAGTCCAAAGAACGGAATGTGTTGTGTCGTAGTTTACAGCTTGACTGCGATATTTGCACCTTTCGGTCCAACACATCTGACTTCAGCAAGCATTTTTTTAGTACCGGGTTAGCATTCCCTCTTCGATCCCTTCTCCTTAGATAGTCTGCCCTGATGCAGCCTGTTATCCAGGATCACCGCGTGGAGGTGTAAAAGGGTCTTGGCAGCTTTGGTTCACTGGCCCTGACACTAGCAGTCAGCTATGGGTCGCTGACCACTGCAGTTCATGCGCTGCTCAGCATCTTGATCCCTTTACAGCTGATTATAATAATCAGTGTTGAGATTGTAAATTGAATCCAGTTCCCTTGCAGTGAGAAGCCAGAAATCTAACCACTATTATTGTTATTCTAAGAAAAGGAGATATACACAGACTGAAAAGCACATATCAAAACAACTGATCTAGGAACTTGGAACAGTTGGTCCACAGCTACCGTAATATAAATAGTAAACAACTAAATATCTTGAACACTTCCTAATATTTAAAGTTTACAGCAATAGCACAAGTGAACTAACTTCCTGGAAGTCACGATTATCTTCAGTTTCAGTATTTATTGTTTGAGTTCTGTCAGAGAACATCAGCATGATTTTTTTTCTTTTTTTCTAGGTAAATAAATGGTGAAATATGTTATAAATAATTAATATTCTGATCATATTGGAATCCTGGTTTTCAATCAGATACCTAAAAGTAATCTTTGTGTTCTGCAAGTCTTTCTGGTAAGTCGTTAGTATGAAGGTGCTATATCCCATGTCTTCATTGATTTTAGCCTTTGGACTTTTATTTGGCTATTAGTAGCAAGTTTGTAGGTGGTTTTCTTCCTGCAGGTTACAAGGTCTTGTGAAGTTGGGGCTATATGGTTTCCAGCCTCTAGGCTTCCTCTGTTTGCCTACCCAGCAGTGGTAGTTAGGACCTGCACTCTACCTTTGAGTTTGGTGGTGCTGATAACTGTTTAAGCTGCCATATCAGTGATTGTGTGAGATCTTGCTTCTGAGTGTTTCCCACTATCAACTCTAGAACTAGAAGGTATGTCAACTAAGTATTTACAAATAATATATAACATAATATAACAGTAACACTAATACCAGCTAGTCTAATAATATAACAATATTCAGTATGAGCATAATAAATTTAAAATTATACTATATTTTCACCCCAACTTAATCTATATAGTATAGTATTAGTAATAATAGTATATAATAATTGTAATACCGTCTTAATACGTATTAGACCTAAGTCTCACAACTTTCACGTAGTCAATGAGTGATATACTATTATTATATAGACAGACTAGTGAGACCATTATTATTATTTTATCTTAATTTTCGAATTTTAAATTTACTTCAACATCCTGACAGTAAGATCAACTTTCCAAATACTCAAAATACTGAAATTAAAGTGAAATAGATTAAGTTTAACAACTGTACTACTGTACAACATGACTCAAATAAATTATAGTTAGTATACCACGTACTATTACTATTAGTATTAGTTGCTATTTAGTAACCGATAGCATGAATACTGATTAATATCAAGATGTTGTCGTCTTGCTAGTACTAGTATTAGTAGTAAATGATAGTATTTATAGTCTACTTAATTATTAAATAATAATAAATAATATTTACTATATATATAATTTACAGAAGATTATAATAATAATAAATTAATTGTACCTAATCCTTCACTTCATACTCTGTATTCTTTAGTCTTTACTATGTAATGAAGTTGAGTGCGACAAATTAAAGGACAGCAACATATATGATACTAAAATGATGACAGTTACAAGAGAGATTCGACTGAGCTTAGAAATTCTACATACGTTTCTGTTTCAATCCAGTTTCTATTGATGAAAAAGAAATATGGCGATTGCGGAAGTGACGTTCAGATGAAATTAAGTATAGACCAGGAGAATCACGAATGAATTATCATCTGTAATTAAGGCCTCTAGAAAACACGCATCATTTGCACGCAGTTTATATTTTTATTAATAGACATATCGTGGAAATCTTATATTACATTAGTATGATTACAATAATTCGCAAAATTGAGATAAAGTGAACGACAAAAGAGATAAGATGCGGGATTGAGTATAGTAGTGCTGTGGTATATCATATCAGAGTTCCTCCTCTCCTAGGTGAACTGTCTGAACAGGCTAATTAGCTTCGTCTACCCGGGTTTAGAGTCAGAGTTTACCTTCTCTTAGACTGGCTGCCAACAAAGGCTAATGAGCCCAATCTGGCCGCCTGGTACTCGGTCACGCCCTACAGCAGGCTATGTAATAATCAGTGGGTGGGGGGGGGGGGGGGGTCCTCATGAAGGTATTGCCGTGGACACCATAATGTAGGGAAGGTCTTTGGCGTGGAAAATCCTGCCCAACAAGTCAAAAAATGAATCCAGCGGCGATCTCTACATCTGGAAAGGAGAGGCTATAACAGACGCTTCGCTTTCCTTTAACGAGCGGGATGTCCAGCCCAGACCTCGCTATCCCCAGACACGTGTGAGAATCATTTACCGTGACCAGCAGTTGGGTGGAGCACTACTCTGAGCTCACTCACGAGAAACGGTAGTACCGGACGAGACCTTGTGCAGGCTACAAGTCTAGTCCATTATCGAGCAGCTTGGCAGACTGTCATACTCTGGATGAGATTGACAAGGCTGTAAACTACCTCTCAAACGGCAAAGCACCAGGTGGAGATGGTATCCCACCCGATGCAATCAAATTCGGGAAATCAGTACTAGCTCAGCCGATGTTTGACCTCCTATGCCTCTGCTGGGAGGAAGGTGCAGCCGCCCCCCCCCCCCCCCGCCCCCCCCCCCCCAGATATGCGTGATAACACTGACGATTTACAAAAACAAAGATGACCGCGGATCTCGCTCCTGAGGGTTGTAGGCAATGTTTACGCCCGCATGCTACTCAACAGGTTGAGACTGCTCGCTGACATGGTGTACCAAGAATTCCAGTGTGACTGTATAGGTAGATCAACAACGGACATGATTTTTCTCTCTTTGCCATATCCAGAAGAAGTGCAGAGGACAGGACCAGCCCTTTCTTTATGATGTTTCTAGACCTCACCAAGGCCTTCGACAGATTCGTCGAAAGGTGCAAACAGTTTGGGCTCACCATAAGCCTGGAAAAGACACAGGTTTGCGCACAGGGTATTATCACTCCTCCTCCCCCCCCCTCCCCCCCCCCCCCCCGCCCTCCATAAAGATTGATGGCGTCACTCTGGAGGTCGTCAGCAGTTTCACTTATCTGGGGTCTACCATCAGCAACACTCACTCGCTTAAGGAGACTGGCAGTAAGTTTAGTAGGGCGAGTACTGTCATGACCCGTCTGACGAAGAGAGTATGTGAGAACAATGCGCTGCCTCACTACACCAAGGTCCGGTTCTATCAGATCTGTATTTTTGGCACTCTTATATATGGAAGCGAGACTTGGAGCACTTGTACTAAGCAGGAACGGCGGCTCAACACCTTTCACATAAGGTGTCTACGGCTTATATTGGGGATTGGGTGGCAAGAGAGAGTGTCACATAGTACGGTTTTACAGAGAACAAACACTCACAGCATATACTCGATGTTGAGTCAGCAACGTCTTCGATAGTTGGGGAATATTTATCTCATGGAAGATGAGAGGCTGCCTATGGATATCCTCGTTGGACAGCTGGCCATTGTAGTTAGAAGAATCGACCATCTCACACTGCTATTCAAGGACGTATGCAAAAGGGCCATGAAGTCATGCGACATCCCATCCGAGACATCTAGGAAGAAATTGCTTAGGATCGAGTTGTTTGGAGATAGTCAGTTTGAGGGAGCATAGTAGCTGATGACGCACGAAGAAGCCTTCTGGCTGCAGAGAAAAGAGAAAGGCTGAAGAGATCAAGGAACAGCCAGGTTAGCCAGCTTCCTCCATATGGTTGTACGATCTGTGGCTGGGACTTTCACCCACTGATCGGCCTTTATAGCCATATCAGACAGTGTCAAAATACAGGAGACAGAGCTGGACAAAACTTACAGGGCGCCTATGATGATGATGGTATAACATATATGGTTCTACGTAGCACTTAACTTAACGTCTTTATAATGGTTTAGAGGACTCTGCAGAGTCCACAAACAACCAGTTTGTTGGAGGGTGCTTAACCGATGTGCGAGTCCATCTTAATAGACTCAAACACTAGAGCAAAGTAGACACGCAGCTTCTTAGTCGCTATATATGCTGTTTTTAACAAACCACCTAACCATGGCCGGTGTTATGCCATGTCATACAATTAGTTTCCTCTTACGATATGATCTCTGTGGTGCTATACTTATCTTTATCCCACACAAAGACCCTGGGAGACCACTCGGACACATTCGTCTGTATGTCATATTCTTTGTTGAACACATGCTGGCTCAGTGTACTACAGAAACCATCACACTAATAGCACTTGCTTAAGCTCAGGTTTCCGTAGATCAACGGGTGTGAAAAAGGAAGAATAAATCTGTCCATTTTAAAAATAAATTAGCCATGAGTGACCATCACTAATAAAGTTCACAATTGTATTAATGATCAAGTATTTTTGTAAATAGCTGACCTATAAAGTGTACCAGAGATACCAGACTACATTACCCAATGATGACGGATGTCCTATCACTCTACGTGTTGCTCTGGAAATTAATGATATAATTCGGTGGTTTCAATCCACTCTAAGGGTCAAGCTAATGGAGTAAGGGCCACGTGAAATTAATGGGATGCATAAACACATGTTAGTGGCAATGACCTGAAAGTAATTTCAGTCTCAATGGCAGCACCGCAGTAAAACCTGTATAGGTACTTAAAGCATCAATTTTGACTTATCAATCATTGCCTCCTCGGACATTATCGCTTTGCTAGTCGACACTACACTTGAGGAGGAAGAAGAAGAAGAAGAGGAAGAAAAAAAATGAAGAAGAAGAAAAGCATGCCAGCCTGGACAATGTGTTTATGTTTCCGTATTCTTCTTTCCTGTTACCTAGCAGAACTGAGTGTCAGAAATATCAGCTGCGGGACAGAATATAAACAACTTTCTTTACGCTGATGACACTTTGTTGATAGCGCAGAATGAGTCAGACTTACTAGTCAATATGGCAGTTATTCAAAGCGAAAATGAAGGCCTCAGCTTCAAATAAAAGAAGGCCTCGGCGTCAAACAAAAGAAGGCATCAGCTTCAAACAAAAGAAAACATCAGCTTCAAACAAAAGAAATCAGAAGTAAGGGTAATAACTAAGAAACACAAATCTTCTAATTGTGGGCGGCACAAAGGTGAATGAGACGGAATTAAGACAAATACACACAGGTATGCAATAGAAACTTGTTGTATACAGACTCTGTAGTTTTGTAAACCAGTATAAAGTCGTGAAGTTAATTTAACAACAACATCATCTGCCTGCCTGCTCTGCCTGTGTGTCTGATCTATATCTCTCTTTGTCTCTCGCTCTTACTTTTTCCCTCTTTTCTCTTTTTTTCCCTCGTTTCCAAGCTCTCTCAATATTCACTCCAAACTACTAGTCAATGAGTGAAAAACATGAACTATTGTGGTCATCAATGGTATTCCGTTGTTCCCCATCCACTATAATAGTGCGTTTCACAATGTTTGACGCGTTATTAAATTGAATATCTCAGTTTCCATATGAACAAAATAGTTCAAATTTTGCGTATAACCTGCAGACCACCATGTCCCAATGGTGAAAATTTGCCCACAAACATATGGTATACAGTTTTCTTTTTTTAGAGTATACAAAAACCAGCCCTTTTAATGAAAGCAGTCTTTTGAAATGATTACCCCTTCATAACAGTGAGTATTTTTGGAAATAACATTTTCCACGTGTTCCACGAAAGCCTTCCAACTTCAAGCCAAAGTGCACTCACAGCCAACTGTAGTAGGCCATGGATCACTGATTTTTTTCTAGTGAGCCTTCAGGTGTGTCAATGTGTGAATACAAATTATGTCATAAGCGTAGCTTAATAATAATAATAGCTGTCCATCGTTGTCGATGAGGATCGCCGACATCATCCTTGTCACAGATTTCCCTGTTGGGTGTGGGTGCGCATGTGGCTGAACAGGCCAATGCGAGCACGAAAACATCTGATACATATCGGGCACACGAGGTTTGTAGAAGGGGATGGTGTTCCCGCTGCTCGGGATTTCCGCGTCTCGCGTCTGTTCTGGGCTTTCACAACACGGTCATCTTCACCAGCAGCTACACCCGATTTAACTGCGCTTCTCCAGTCAGATCTGTTTTTCGCAAGATATTCCCAGTTGTCGATGTCTATCTGGCAACTTTTTAGTGAGTCCTTCAGACCGTCTTTAAAACGTTTCTTTGGGCGCCCTCTCTCGCGCCATCCCTCTCTCAGCTCGCCGTAGAGAAGCTTCTTTGGGAGCCGCTCGTCTGACATACGGACGAGGTGTCCGGCCCATCCTAGTCGTGCTTTTTCTAGCAGCGAAGCGTAACTAATTGTTAATGTTCACGACTATAATGAGTCTGAAAGTCAAGTTTTTTACACTCCATACAATTGCATTGAAGATATATCAATATTTTTGTAGAGAAGCTAAGCCTTGTAAATTAAATTGGAGTATCCCAAACTATTCTGAGAACTATTCACGCTTTGGGTTTAGGTAAACGGTTATTTGATCGATTGCTCCAAGACTGGAAGTTCGTGTTTCATCAAGACAAAACCCCAAGGAAGAAAGAAAGGGGTAGATAACTTTGACGGGTGTGTGATTAGTAGAGAGATTTGTAGAATTTTTGATTACAAAGAAACAGTGACACCAAGGAAATTGAAGTCTCGTCTGAAGACACACAATGCCACTGATGTATCGAAATCTACATTGGGGAGATCTCTAAGGGGTATAGGCTTTACCTTTAGAAAGTTTGCTAGCGGAAGAAACGGCATCTGTGAGAAGCCGCATCTAGTATCCATGAGAAGCAAGTATTTACGTGAAGTACACGAGATGCGTAAACATTGTTATAATATTGTATATATGGATGAAACTTGGATAAATGTTCACCACACAAGTAAAAAGGAATGACAGTCTGCGGATAGATCGATTAGAAGATTAGCACCAAGTGGCAAAGGACAGCGCTTGCAGGTAGCAGACATAATGGACTGGTAAAGAATGCAGAACTTGTATTTCCTTCAAATTGTACGGACAATCGGGACTATCATACCGAGATGAATGGTAACATAATTAGAGAGTGGATTGAAACACTGTTCTTCCGTCCTTAGATAGAACCTCTTGTCTGATAATGGTCAATGCATCATACCACAACCCAGTGACACAAGAAGACAACATCCCGACGTCATCCAGTACATAAGATGCAATAAAGATGTGGCTCACAAAAGAACACATACCATTTAACGAAACGTATATAAAGCCTGAATTTCTTTCCCTTGTCAAGCAAACACAAAAGGAAAAGATATTTCCCATAGTTGATCCAAGAGCATGGCTATATGTGCTTGAGACTGCCACCTTACCATTCACACTTAAACCCAATTGAACTCGTTTGTGCGAAAGTTAAAGGACAAGTAGCAGCTGAAAAAAAAACTTTCAAACTATGCGATATGAAAAAAACTAACATATTGTGCTCTCTCAAATATAGACAAAGATTATTGGGCTAAATGTGAGAACCATGTCTTGTTGCTGTTTGCGAATGCCCACAATGGGTGACTGGTCTGTGAAATGGCAAATAGAGTGTAATGTAGATACATGTACAGTCATCCATATGGGTAGATCCAATATGGAACATAATTACAGAATGGGTCAGAACAATATTAGAATGATAGATAAGGAAACGGACCTAGGGATTATAATAGAGCATACAGGTAAGGTGGGTAAGCAAGTCCAGGTAGCAGTGAATAAGGCAAATGCAATGTTAAGTATGATTAAAAGAAATATTAAACATAGGAGTAAGCAGGTGATTGTCAAACTGTATAAAGCATTAGTTAGACCTAGATTGGAGTATTGTGTACAGGTGTGGAGTCCTCATCGTAGAAAAGATTTAAACATGCTGAAAATGATACAAAGAAAAGCGTCAAAACTGATAGTGGCATTCCAGAATTACAGTTACGAGGAAAGACTCAGGAAAACCGACCCTACAGTGTCGTGAAAAGAGAAGAATTCGAGGTGACAATACAGGTTTATAAGATAATAACAGGAAAGGTAGACTATTACAAGTTTTTGAAAATACAACCACCAACGAGAATAAGAGGGCACAGATACAAATTAACTAAAGAAAGGCCCAGAATGCATATTAGGAAATATATTTTTAGTCAGAGAGTGGTGAATGCTTGGAATGCATTACCCTAGGAGGTGGTGGAGGCAGAGACAGTTAATGCATTTAAGAACAGACTGGATGTGCATAGTTTTTAGAGCAGTGTAATGCGGATGTGACTGGTTGTCTACAGACTCTGATGAATTTTCTAAACCAGTTTAAAACGTTAAGTTAAGTTTAGAAGGTTACTCTTTTCAGCGCCATGGAAAGGACGTTAAGTAGCGGGTTGTAGTAGCTTTTCTCCCATCTGGAGCGTGCTGATGAGGTGAACCGAGGTCCTCCAGGCGGTTGTGCTATGCTTTGCCTCATTTGCGTGTCGCTCACTGCCACGGGGATCACGTCAATCCCTCTCCTTGTTAGCCAGTCTGCCACGAAAACAGCCCGTTTCCAGAAAGGGCTACGAGGAAGCCAATGTGAGGGTTTTGTCCAGTATGTTTTGCCTGAACCTGATTAACATGTCTGATCAATATATTTTGCCGGACCAGTTGTTAGTCTTCCTTCCCCGGACCATGTCTTAAAAGAGGAAGAAAGCTATGGAAAAAAATGGACTGTTCTTCGTTCAGCCGAAAGCAGTCATCAATTTGTTGGAATTGTCTGAATCTGATTAACTTAGAAATTAACTTCCACGTTTGTTTTCCGAGAAATAAAAGTTCCCAACACCTTGTCAGATCTGTCTCTTTCAGGGCCTCCTCAATCAGATATAAGATGGATCTCAAAATTGAATTATAACCATTTATTGGTATGCTCTAGCATCTATTTTATAAAACTGGAACAATCTATTTGAAGTATGTACTTTCTATGTTCTATATATCATGTGCTTGTACATCTTCACACATTCTTTCTACGAAATGCGCAGTTACTTCTTACAGTACCTTTAGTATAAGCCATGAACTACAGTAAAAATGATATTATGTGGTACCTAATGTAGAAAATCTAATTTGAATTGGAGAGACGCCTTTGCTTTAAGACATACAATTTTTAAAAAAAATTACAGTAAATTATATTCTGCAGGGACAAAATAAATCCTTTGCTAACAAAGATCAACGAAACTAGCCGCTTTAACAAAACGGTACTGTGTGACAAAATGTAAATTATAAAGGCGTTGGGACAGTGGAAACACAAGACCATGTGCAAAAATTCACGTTTATCGGTGCACGGGTTATTGAGATAGTAGACGGCAATTGGTTTGACAACCATTGTGAAACGGACTTTAGTTAAAGGATAACATATAAACACAGATGAGTAAAGCTCACGAACAACAGCACGACCTGATAAACTACCAATCGTAAAGACCCTACTCAACAAACAACTATTAGAACATATGTGTCAGAAGTGCCGGAAAGGCAATCTTTGACCGAATCCGCAAAACCACGCTGAGGCAGATAACAGTGGGGACAAAGCCAGTTAGTGCATACATTGACGCACAGTACATCAATTGGTTTGGTCATTTAGTCAGAATGTATTATGACCAGCCTGCAGCGAGAGCATGTCTCCGGTTCACGAGGAAGGGACAGTCCTCGATGTCGGTGGATCGAGGGTGTCTCTGATACTTTCATAAAGTTACACATAACGACAGCAAAGGCCTCCCACTTGGCGATAACAAGCAATCTATGCATCCTACCTCTCTGTCACAACTCATGGCTAGGACAATATGAATTAATAATAATGTCCAAGAAGAAATTGTAGGAATGCAAACTTTGTCAAATTTCTGTTTATATTCGTGGATTTATCAAATCAACCGTAGAGGCGACTAGCGGTGTGACATGGCATAACACCGACCATGGTTAAGTGGTTTGTTTAGAGCAGCATAGATGGCGCCTAACAGGCTGTGGGTCTACTTTGCTCTAGTGTTTGAGTCTATTAAGATGGACTCACACATCGGTTAACCACCCTTCACGGCACTTGTCCCAACGTAACGGAGTAATAAGCTGCTCGAGCCTAGCCCGCTAAGCAGGAAATCCTCCTCCCGGCTACATCCGGCTCATACCAGAGCTAGGACCTGCACAGGGGCATTTGCCCCCTCAGAAGTACAGGTCGACTAAAAACTAAGAACTAAGAACCGTAGATAATTATACATAAGACGCACTTCAGTCTGGAATGAAGTGTTAGAGACTTCACTGTAAGCGGTGTCAGTTGTGGTGAGGTGTATGCGACCAGTTCTATTCCTCGCTCTCTAGTATTACTTATCACAAAGAGTTACATTTAGTGTTATATTAGTCACTACCGTCAAGGATGAGGTACCGCTTCTTCTTCTGCGTTCGTTCTCAATCTCCTGCTACAAACCCCCGAACAGGGCTTTGCAAGTAGCAGGATGTAGTCAGGAGAACTGAATGCGCTGTGTCCCTAGTTTACAGATTGACTGCGATATTGTACTAAAAACCATTGTTTTATGCATCAGTTGTTATGACATTTCTTTGCTACGAATTGTTTCATAATTGGCAGGAAGTAAATGATCTTCAGAATTTTACGTTGCAGAAGTTCAAAATGTTAACAAACTGTTTGAATAAAATGTAGCTGATAAAGTCAAGTCTCTTTGTGATTTAACAATGCTGACAAAATATATTGCTAGCAAATTGTTTCTTTCTACCGCTAAAATGAATCCAATTTGTCTGATATTCAGGATTTTGTGAACCAAAAAAAATCTTGTCTATGGTAGATATTTTAAGAAACAAAATTGAAGAGTTAAACCAGCATGGGAGAAAACTAAAAAAAGATTGAGAAAAGTTTATGAGAGAAGGGTTCCCTACATTTCCTTTTAGTTTTATTTTAAAAGTGACACAAAATTCCACAGACAAATATAAAAATATAATCCTTAAATCTGCCAGAAAAACACTGCAAACAGTGAACAAATCCACTGTCCGTTTTATGGAATCTGTGGGAACAACTGAAGGAGTCAAATCTGGTTCTGAATACCAATAGTTCCAGCTATATTTAGTTGTCTTCTTCTTCTTCTTCTTTTTCTTCCTCTTTTTCTTCTTCTTTTTCTTCTTCTTCTTCTTCATCGTCGTTCGTACTGAAAAAGATGTTCTGTTACTTTGTGGCATAGCTTACAACGACGTCTGCGCCTTTCAATCCGACCCATCTGGTTTCTGCACGGTATATTCTTCTGTCTTCAATTCCTATTTTCTCAGGCCGACTGCGTCAATGCAGCCTGTTTCCAGGAAGGCCACTTGGAGGAGGAATACAATCTTGGACAGTTCTAGTTAGTTGACGTAAGCGGACAGCTATGAGTCGCTGACTGCCGTCAGTTCATTCCCTCGAGGTCTAGCACAATGAAATAGCCAACATGTTATCCCACACATCATCTTCTACTACCGGATTGCACTAACCTTAGATTGAAATGTGGACATTTTCCTGCTACTTAATTTTCAGGGAAGCCTTCTAAATAACAACATACGTCACCGAAATTGCAGCCACATAATGTTACACGCCACTTGGCTGACTGTCAAATAGACGTATTTAACTTAACTTAACGTTTTTATGTTGGTTTAAAAGACCTATGCAAAGTCTGTAAACAAGCAGTTTCATTTACATTTCCTTGCTCTAAAAGTTATGTGCGTCCAATCTATTCTTAAATGCATTAATTGTCCCTGTCTCCACTTCTTCCTGGGGCAATGCATTCCAAACATTCACCACTCTCTAAAAAAATATTTATAATATCTAAACTGGACCTTTCTTTAGTTAATTTGTTGCTATGCCCTCTTGTTCTTGAAAGTGGTGTATTTTGAAACAAACTTGTTATAGTCTAATTTATCCGTTCCTTTAATTATCTCATAAACCTGTATTGTCACCTCGAATTCGTCTCTTTTCTAGACACTGTAGACCGGTTTTTCTGAGCCTTTCCTCGTAACTGTAATTATGGAATCCCACTATTAGCTTTGTCGCCCTCTTTGGTATCATTTTCAGCATGTTTATATACCCTCTACGACAAGGACTCCCCAGCTTAACTTAACTTCACTTAACGTCTTTATACTGGTTTAGAAGACTCTGCAGAGTCTGTATACACAGTACTCCAATCTAGGTCTAACGACTGCTTTATACAGCTTGACTATCACTTCCTTGCTCCTATGTTTAATTTTTCTTTTTTATCATACCTAACATTGTATTTGCCATTTTCACTACTACGCTTTAGACGTCTGTTATGTTCTAAAATTCTGTGCGTTATAAAAATGGATTCACAATACCTCTTGATAAAACTGAGCGACCAAATGTTTACAGTTATGCTTTACCGCAAACATTTTGAGCATACGCATTTAGTAAAACAAAAACAAACAAAAAACCCTGATCGCTGTTGGTGAATGCATGCGGCGACGAGTAAATTAACTTTTTTGTGCGCCAAGAAAAGCGCGTTATGTGGCAATTTTTGTTGCTGTTGTTGTTATTGTTGCTTAGATGTTTGCCTCACTAGTTTCTACTGTGAAACTACTGTTTTCACCCCAGACCGAAGTCAATTAGGCGATATCATAAGCATAAACCAGTGCTTGGATGCATGTGTGGATCTGTATGTACCTAACCTAGTGTTTCAGTGATGCAAAAGTGTTTCATGTCATTTGTTGATCCTCTCGTTGATCCTTCCTGTAATTGATAGGTGGTCTCCATTTTTTTCTTTTTTCTCTCTCTTTTTTATAAATTTATTTTTTGGTACTCTGTCTGGTTTCGGAGGCTCTGTTTTTCTTTGATTTCCAGGGATTGGGGTGCCAAAAATTGGGAATGGGTATATTTATTTTATGTCCACACTTTTTTATCTTTTTTTTTTCTTTCATAAAATTGGTAGAGGCCTCTTTTTTTTTTTCTTTTTTCAAATCATGATCATATATTTGCAAAAGATAGTTAGGATGCAATGAAATTATATGTATAAAGTTGATCTATGAAATGAAATGATTATGAAGATGCATATATATATATATATAAGCTTTAAATCAATTAAAATTGTATAAGTAAAATAAACGAATCTTCCGGTTGGCTCGAGGATAATCTGTAATGACTTCTCTTGATCGTCTAGTTTTGGTAGTTCGGGTCAAACGTTCCATCTCGAGTATGCTGATAAAGGTGGACCGCGACCCTCCAAGGTGTTGTGTTATGCTTGGTTTAATCTGCGTGACGCTCACTAATACGGAGATCACGTCGATCCCCACTTCGTTAGCCAGATTGTCAAAAAACGGTTCTATTTCCAGTGAGAACTGTATGGAGGTGAGATGGAGTCTTGGTCAGTATGCTTTACCTGATCCTGACTAATACGTCTCATCAGTATGTTTTACCTGACCCTGACTAATACGTCTCATCAGTATGCTTTACCTGACCCTGACTAATACGTCTCATCAGTATGTTTTACCTGACCCTGACTAATACGTCTCATCAGTATGTTTTACCTGAGCCTGACTAACACGTCTCACCAGTATGTTTTACCTGACCCTGACTAATACGTCTCATCAGTATGTTTTTCCTGTCCCTGACAAACACGTCTCATCAGTATGTTTTACCTGTCACTGACTAACACGTCTCATCAGTATGTTTTACCTGTCACTGACTAACACGTCTCATCAGTATGTTTTACCTGTCACTGACTAACACGTCTCATCAGTATGTTTTACCTGTCACTGACTAAAACGTCTCATCAGTATGTTTTACCTGCCCATGTGTTAGTTCCCTCTCCCGAAAATGTCTCGATAAGATGGACGGGACATATGTTGTTTGCGTGCCCGATGAGAGCCTCCCCAGACGACTGTTATACGGTGAGCTCAGAACAGACAGACGTCCGCGGGAGGACAGAAGAAACACTGAACAGACCCATTAAAATGTCCATACAATACTTCAACATTGATCTCACTTTCGTGGATATGCTTACACAGAACCGTTCCACATGGCAGGCTAGCATCACACAGTGTGCTAAAATCGCAGAGCAAAATATCATCGACGGGGCTCAGAGAAAACGAGCCTTCCGAAAGAACAGAACGCACTCCGAACCCACATCCGACTCCTCACATGATCGTCACAAGTGCGATAGAGTCTGCCATACCAGGATTGGAATTTACAGTCCCCACGACGCCTTACGGCAAAAGTAGATAAAACAAGACAAGACAAGTAAGGATACAAAAAAGAGATACATAACTGATCGTGGGATTCCAGAATTATAGTTATGAGAAGAGACTCAGAAATACTGTCTAGAACAAAGAAGAATTCAAGGTGACAATACAAGTTCATAAATTTATCAATGGAAAAGGATAAATTCGACTATACCAAGTTTTTCAAAGTACAACAGGCTACAAGAACAAGAGATGCCCATAATTATTTTTAGTATTGGCGGAGGGGAATAAACCGGTTGTATGCCCCACTCTTTAGAGTCTTCTTGTTGGTCAATATATTTTTCCTGACCCTGACTGACATGTCGGATCAGTATATTTTTCCTGACCCTGACTGACATGTCGGATCAGTATATTTTTCCTGACCCTGACTGACATGTCGGATCAGTATATTTTTCCTGACCCTGACTGACATGTCGGATCAGTATATTTTTCCTGACCCTGACTGACATGTCGGATCAGTATATTTTTCCTGACCCTGACTGACATGTCGGATCAGTATATTTTTCCTGACCCTGACTGACATGTCGGATCAGTATATTTTTCCTGACCCTGACTGACATGTCGGATCAGTATATTTTTCCTGACCCTGACTGACATGTCGGATCAGTATATTTTTCCTGACCCTGACTGACATGTCGGATCAGTATATTTTTCCTGACCCTGACTGACATGTCGGATCAGTATATTTTTCCTGACCCTGACTGACATGTCGGATCAGTATATTTTTCCTGACCCTGACTGACATGTCGGATCAGTATATTTTTCCTGACCCTGACTGACATGTCGGATCAGTATATTTTTCCTGACCCTGACTGACATGTCGGATCAGTATATTTTTCCTGACCCTGACTGACATGTCGGATCAGTATATTTTTCCTGACCCTGACTGACATGTCGGATCAGTATATTTTTCCTGACCCTGACTGACATGTCGGATCAGTATATTTTTCCTGACCCTGACTGACATGTCGGATCAGTATATTTTTCCTGACCCTGACTGACATGTCGGATCAGTATATTTTTCCTGACCCTGACTGACATGTCGGATCAGTATATTTTTCCTGACCCTGACTGACATGTCGGATCAGTATATTTTTCCTGACCCTGACTGACATGTCGGATCAGTATATTTTTCCTGACCCTGACTGACATGTCGGATCAGTATATTTTTCCTGACCCTGACTGACATGTCGGATCAGTATATTTTTCCTGACCCTGACTGACATGTCGGATCAGTATATTTTTCCTGACCCTGACTGACATGTCGGATCAGTATATTTTTCCTGACCCTGACTGACATGTCGGATCAGTATATTTTTCCTGACCCTGACTGACATGTCGGATCAGTATATTTTTCCTGACCCTGACTGACATGTCGGATCAGTATATTTTTCCTGACCCTGACTGACATGTCGGATCAGTATATTTTTCCTGACCCTGACTGACATGTCGGATCAGTATATTTTTCCTGACCCTGACTGACATGTCGGATCAGTATATTTTTCCTGACCCTGACTGACATGTCAGATCTGCATATTTTTCCTGACCCTGACTGACATGTCAGATCAGTATATTTTTCCTGACCCTGACTGACATGTCAGATCAGTATATTTTTCCTGACCCTGACTGACATGTCGGATCAGTATATTTTTCCTGACCCTGACTGACATGTCGGATCAGTATGTTTTGCCTGACCAGTCTCCTTTTTACATTTAATGTTGTAAATGTAGTTGTGTGAATATTCCGTAGTCCTTTGACGTTTCCTGCCCTAACCCGTTGAGATTAGTTCGTCTACTTCCTATACTATTTTACATATCAGCTGAATACGTACATACTGCTTGTTTGCTTGCTAAGCTAATCAGAGCATTTGTCATTTCCTCGCTCGCAAGAGATTTTTGAGGTTATATTGATGTGAATGCCCACAAAGAGTAAGTTTACTTTTTTATGCGCCATGAAAAGGGCGTTTAGTGGCGGGTTGCAGTAGCTTTCCTCACATTTCGGGTGTGTTGATAAAGGCGGATTGGGGTCCTCCAGACGGTTGTGCTATGATTAACTTCATCTGCGTCTCGCTCACTACTACGGGGATCACGTCGACCCTTCACATAGCTAGCCAGACTGCCAAGAAGAACAACTCGTATCCAGAAAGACCTGCATGGAAGTGAGGTAGGCGGTCTTGACCAGTATGTTTTACCTGGCCCTGACTAACATGTCCGAACAGTATGTTTTGGCTGAATTCCTTACTTAGCCCAGTTCCACATTCTATGACATACATTACAATGGGCCTGGAGTTGGACTTTATGATGTACTTATAGTCATAATAGTACAATGTTGTTGTTTAAAGCAATTTGAGCAATTTTACTCTTTTGTGCGCCCTGAAAATGGCGTTAAGTGGCGCGTTGCAGTAGCTTTTCTCACATCTCGAATGTGCTGATGAAGGTGGACCGCGGTCATCCAGGCTGTTGTGCTATACTTGGCTTCATCTGCTTGAGGCTCACTTGTTACCACTGCGGGGATCATCATCATGCTATATAGACGGGGACATTAAATAAATCCAAAAGTAAAAGCAAATCCAAGATGAACATCTTCAAATATTAAAACCACTTTACAGCCCAATGTAAACAAATAAAAAATAACAAAACAGCACGTCCATGCCAAGATGATAATAGCTATTATATTGGCAGCAACAGGCAGCAACAATATTATTGATCAGTAGTTTTAAAGCAATACAGTTTGTGCGGCATTAATTTCTGTATGGCAACAAGAAAAAACAGCAACAAACATGGCCGACTATTTGGAATTCTGGAAACAAAACTGCATTTGCTTCATTTGAAGAGTGACGGAGGACATATTTTTTGCGCCAAGTATGAGCAGATTAGGATCAGTCTTGTTGAAAAGGCCTCGATCAACATTATCAGCTAGCTATAAAGGGTTTGTTTAAACTTGTAGAAGTTTTTATTTTTAATTTGGTTGCATGGAGTAAGAGTAGTCAGTCTGCTCTGAGTAGTTAAGTGGCAACTTTCATTTTTCAAATAATAACTGAATAAGTTTATTGGTATACACTTTTAGTTGTCCTAATTATTTTATAGCATCCAACTTAATCAGCCTTGTGCTAAAATGACACTTTAATAAACGATGCGGTCTTTTGCAATTAAAAATGTGAAAATGTGGTTTTATATATAATAAATTTTAATTGTAATTGAAAAAAAAAATCATGTATGCATTTTTCAGGGAAGAGATGATTGATCTTGATTTAAAGAAAGACGATCGGTTTAGAAGTGATTCTGAGTCTAAAGATAGCGAAGAAGACAGCGACCACGGCATAGGGTGAGTTACGCCTTTAATGTGCAGCTATATGGGTTAAATCTCCCGCCTAGTGCTTTTCATCACTGTTTTTCTCTCTTTTCTATTTCTTCTTCTTCAGCGTTCATCCTAAAAAGATGTTGATTCATAGTTTACAGTGAAGCTCTGATATGTGTGCTTTTCATCACTGTTTTTCTCTCTTTTCTATTTCTTCTTCTTCTGCGTTCATCCTGAAAAGACGCTGTGTCATAGTTTACAGTGAAGCTCTGATATGTGTGATATTCGAACCAACACATCCAGTTTCATCACAACATTTTGGATGCGGAACACTCACTACCATGGGAATCATGTCAATCTCCAGCACATTAGCCATACTGAAACTGCTGTTTCCAGGGAGAGCTGCATGAAAGTGAGGTGGGGTCAGCTGTGCAATCCAAGATGCCTGAAGTTTCACACCATCGTAAATGAAACCTCCATCTTGGATCTCCTGTTCGCTTACTACTGTGCACTCAACACCTGCCTAGAACAAGATATGTAGTCCACTATGACGGAGTTTTCGGTGGCATGCAGTAATTTTGGTCTTATAATCAAGTCTAGGAAAACTTCTCTTATCTCACCAGAGAAGCAAACATCAACTCTGAGGTCAACAACAGGAATGCAAATGTAAGTTCTGCGTTCAGAAGCTACACAAAGGCTGACTATAGCATGATTGGATAGCAGACAAAGTGATCTAGAACCTTTTGAGATCTTGTGTGGATCTACTGAGGTATGCAGGAATGAATGAGCTGACATCCTGTCCTTAGGGACATCCATAATAGAGACATTGGCAATGGATAGAGGTGAAATTTTGAAGTTGATCAACGACTGTCTCTTGGATGAAGGGATTGCAAATGGGGAACCAGCAATGCACATATGCAATACAATATAATATATATTGTATTAGGCATGGCCGAAAATTACATGAGGATGATCAAAGAAATAAACGAAGGCTGCAGTACGGACATTACTCTGTATTACTGTCCAATAATTATTCTACTAGCAAGAGGAGTGTGGCAGAGCAACACAATTTCTCCAAAACTTTTTCACAGCAGTGCTTGAGGATATCTTCCAACAGCTGAGTTGGACAGATAGAGGCATAAATATAGATGGGAAAAGGCTCACTCACCTACGATTTGCGGACGATATTGTGCTCATCAGCCACGCCACCGAGAAGGGGCTCAACACTCCCTGAATGAACTGGATGAAATTGGTAGAGGTGTCGGACTATGGATGAACAAAAAGATTTTCACTTTTAGTATGGCTCACGATATAAGTAGAGCCACTGAAACCTGCTATCAGAGGAACATCATCTAGAGTGAAGAACTTGACTCAAGTAGCTTTGAACAACAACAAATCAATGTTGTATATGACCATCTCGAGCTCACCAGAAGGGCCCACAGAAAGCAAGACCCACCACATATGAGAAATCTTAGTGCTGCCTACTGGACATCTAATAATTAGCGATACACAAGGAGAAACAAATTATCACTTTATAATTTTCACCAAATAAATATAATATAAATCATTTTCATGGACATAGAAAAAAGGAACACGTCACAAGTAAAACATATAATGCAATAAGGAATGAATGAAATAAGTTCAAACTGAACTGTATTAAACAAATTTGGCATTTTGAGAAGTCTACAGGTGAGGAATTCTGGCTAAATAAATAAACTTAAAAATCAGTGATACAGAGAACTTGTACAACCTCATAAAATGCAGGAATAAGCAGAGTATTTCTTTTCTTTGTCTGTTCAGAATTTAATTCTTTTCATTTTATGATTGTTATATGTACCCATTACTGATTCATACTTTCACCTTTTGTGTAGAATTTCAGAGAGATGGCGGCCCCCCAAACTGAAGAATGCCAGGCCTCCACATCCTCTCGTTGTGACACATGTCAATCAGACCTATGATTTGCAGGTATACAAATATATTACCCAATGAACTACTGGATTGTAAGCTGTGTGCATTTAAAAATCAAATTCAGTTAACAAGAATACAATTAGCAATAGTTTAATTATATAAGCAAATATTATTGCTTTTTAAAAAATAAATGACAAATATTCCACTAGGGCAAATAAATTATATGAGGGATGGTCGAAAAGATTTGCATTTCAGTATGAAGGAGTCAACGGTGGAAATTGGTGTAAACTTTAGTTCTTTTCTATGTATTTACCATGCAAGGCGATACACTTTTTTCATATGTTCTTCATCTTCCTGATACCCTGGTTGTATAACGTCTCCTCTGGGCCCAGAACCACATGTCCAGTTCAGTTATCACGTCCTGGATGTCAGAAAAACTTGCTGAGAGGAACTGAGTACCTATGGGTCTGCTGTGTGCAATAATATAGTTTCTTAACAGAACAGAAAGTAAGCTCCAAAACCAATACTCCATCTACAATACTGTAGGATGAATGAATAACTTGCTTCCTCCGAGTTCATAAGACAAAGAAGAAGAGAAAGTTGAAGATAAATACATGTGGTTAATTGAGAGAAGAGCATAGGATGTAAATGAATAAACTAAAAGTAGTGACAGATTCATTTTTACAATGTAAACAATTTCTTGTATTTTTATTTGCTAACATTGTATATAGACAGGATCAGAAATGATGACATCAGGGTACTAGTGGAAACAACGCCAGTATTAGACCACATCAAAAGACAGCAGCTAAAATGGTTTAGCCATGTAACAAGTCTACCACCACACAGCACACACCCCCCCCCCCCCCCCCCCCCTCAACAAGCAATGCTGTTTAGATATAATGGATTCAAGACCAAAGGCCGACCATGAAAAAAGATGGCTTGCAGAAATATATGTGGCAGTGAGTGCCACTGTGCATGAGGCACACAGTAGAGCTTGTTTTAGAGATTGCTTCATAATCTTATGCTGAAAGGTATAACAGGATAATCGAAGAAGAACATTATATAGCAAATGTTTACATTCAATAATAAACTATTTTTCAGCGTTTACAAGATATCCTCGCAGCCACTGATGCTGATAAACAAAATTCAGAAAAATGGCTCCACAAAAATAGTATAGCTCATCAGAAATTAAGTTTGAAAGATCTTGTGGATAAAGGGAAAATTGGACGGTAAGTCGGCAGTTATCTATGTCTCATTGGACCATCATTTCTTTGTAAACTTCTATAAAAATGACTTTTTATATGAGCTGGTTACTCAACAAAGCACTGAGTAGCAGAGTGATAAGACTGCTGGTTTTTTATGGCCAAGCTACCAGGTGCAATCACTGGTCTCTTCTAGCTCTTGTCTACTGTAAATGATTAAAAGAAATAACTTTTAAAAAATAAAAATGTAAAAACACTGAGATCTGCAAAATAACCAACAAAGTCTCAAACAATTGTTTTCTGATGGTAATACCTCATCTGAGAACTACTTACATCTTTTTATTTATTCAATGATTGAGTGTCTATGCAGCAAAACTGATGAAATCTAACGACACTCTAGAATACCCAGATTTAAATGGATACAATACTGTTAAAGTTAGGGAAGGTAATAATAATAGCTGTCCATTGTTGTCGATGAGGACCGCCGACATCATCCTTGTCACAAATTTCCCTGTTGGGTGTGGGTGCGCATGTGGCTGAACAGGCCAATGCGGGCACGAAAACATCTGCTACATATCGGGCACACGAGGTTTGTAGAAGGTGATGGTGTTCCCGCTGTTTGGGATTTCCGGGTCTCGCGTCTGCTCTGGGCTTTCAAAATACGGTCGTCTTCGCCTGTAGCTACACCCGATTTGATTGCGCTTCTCCAGTCAGATCTGTTTTGCCCAAGACATTCCCAGATGTCTATCTGGCAACTTTTCAGTGAGTCCTTCAGACTGTCTTTAAATCGTTTCTTTGGGCACCCTCTCTCACGCCATCCCTCTCTCAGCTCGCCATAGAGAAGCTTCTTTGGGAGCCGCTCGTCTGACATACGGACGAGGTGTCCGGCCCATCCTAGTCATGCTTTTTCTAGCAGTGCATAGATGCTGGACATGTTAGCCCTCGAGAGAACCTCGATGTCAGTGACACGATCTTGCCATCGGATGTGGAATATTCGCCTCAGACAACCTGTGTGGAAGTGGTTTAACCTCCTTGCATGTCCAGAGTATACAGTCCAGCTTTCGCAAGCGTATAGTAGGGTTGGAATGATGGTTGCACGGTAGACTTTGAGTTTGGTCTTGACGCTGATGCCACAATGTGCTCCTTACTATAGATGAGACCTTGTACAAACATGTTTCTAACACTTGGATCTAATGGCACAACCAATCCCCAATGGCAGAACCAATCCCTAATGGCAGAACCAATCCCTAATGACAGAACCAATCCCTAATGACAGAACCAATCCCTAATGGCAGAACCAATCTATTATGGCAGAACCAATTCCTAATGGCAGAACCAATTCCTAATGGCAGAACCAATCCCTAATGGCAGAACCAATCCCTAATGGCAGAACCAATCCCTAATGACAGAACCAATCCCTAAGGACAGAACCAATCCCTAATGGCAGAACCAATCCCAAATGGCGAAACCTGTTGTATACCTGCCTTTACATTTGTTTCTTTTGCTCTTTTGAACATCAGGTGCTGAGAAGTTTCACTCTTATTGTCAATTAATATAATTTTTGTAGCAGTCTGAGATAATGACCTTCACAAGTGTCCATATGAATGTATAAAAAAAAAGTTCAGATCCTGTTTATACATATGTGGTATATTGGGGGGGGGGAATAGTGTTAGGCCCATATTTTCTTTACCAACAGCACACTAGGGGTGATGCCGTCAGCATAATTTGCTTCTTAGACTGGCTCTGGTACTCAATTTTTTAGACTGGGTCGACCCCGGGAGCCGTTTGCGATTGAAATGTCAGCGATTTAGTACAGAAATAAAGTTCTGAGAAGAATGGTACACATATCATGTACAGCTAATCATCATTTATCATCAGGTTAGTCAATCTGGAGACTGTTGTTGAAGTCGTCCGATCATGTTATGTCACTGTCTTCTGTTAGTCATCTGGAGATTGATATCATGTAATTGTTTCTTGGATGTCTTCTTCTTCTTTTACTCAGAGATTTTATTATTGATATTGAAGTCTTCTGATTGTATCATACCACTGTCCTCTGTCCCTAGCAGATATCTTCATCTCATTATAAGTCTACACCTGAATGTTCTTGCACACTTGTGTAATGTAATTGTTTCTTGGATGTCTTCTTCTTTTACTCAGAAATTTGTCTTCTAGAATTTTCAGTAGTAAGCTTCCATCTCTTATATTATGAATAAGCCAAGCCAATCTACCTTTTTGTATACTCACCTTTTGTCTATGTGACCCTATACCTTTAAGCACTTGTTCGTTTGACCTTTTTTGTCCAGCTCATTCTTTGCTAACTGTGATAACACCATATCTAAAAAGCTTCTAATGTCTTTTCATCCTTTTTGTTTAGAGTCCATCATTCAGAGCCCTACAATCCTACAGGCCAGATATGTGCAATGATTATTCTTTTCTTAAGCTCAAAATTGATGTTATTTGTTGTTACAAGTTTTTGTTATCCACATAATATCTTTTTTGCTACTGTGATTCTAGTTCTAATTTCAACCTGACATCGAGCAACCTCTATAATAATAGATTGACCCAAATATGAAAACTGCTGCACTTGTTCTATAATCTGTCCCTCGATGCTGATATTCAGTCTTTTTGTATGACCATCACCATTGCTTTTGTTTTACTAAAATTTATTCTCATGCCAAATGCCATGGACAGTTATGAACATAACAAGGATGGACAAGTTGCATACAGTATTAACATGTCATTGCTGTAAACAATACAAATACGACAGAACAATTAATTGGTCATGAACATTCATACGAGAAGCTACATGATGATAGTTGGAAACAACAAGAGCAAAATAAATCAGGAAGACAAAGCAAAAAGGTCTGGAATGGAATAATAAGATGATCAAGAAAACTGATTATCTGAAGCACTCAAATGTTTTTATTGATTTGAAGAGAGTTAATCATCTATCTCACCTGACAAAAGCACAGACAATAGAATAGCTACTATGGAATAAACTTTTACCTTTCAATGGTAACTAAGAGGGGATGGCGTGGGCTAGTGGTTAAGTGACACGGCTCACAACCAGAAAGTGCTGGGTTCAATCCCCATCACAGCACCGGCCGTTACCTCAGGGAATGAAACCCTTAGAAAATGCAGGAGGAAGCAGACCCTTACATAAAATGCACGCTGAAGTCGGATGCACTGGGCCGACAGGCACAAAATAAAAACCACAGTGCAGTGCAACCCGCCTTGGGGATTAGAGAAATAAGGTGAACACAACAACAACAAAAACCAAAAAAATGGTAATTAATATTTTCATTGACATCACAAATTGCGATTTGTTAATATTTGATTAAAAAAACGAAAGTGCAACATGATGTGTATCATTTTTGTTATTTCCTCAGTTTATTTTTATCAGACAAACAAAATTGGTGGTTTGCATCATTGTAATTGTTCTTCTTCAAATATATGGGGTTTAACAGGCAACAAACATAAATAGTAATTTGTATAACTTCTATTGTATTCTTCAGCTACTTCAAATATATTGGGTTTAACAGGCAACAAACATAAATAGTAATTTGTATAACTTCTATTGTATTCTTCAGCAAATGCTGAGCGTAACATAGAAATATGAAACTGATTATAAAATTGGAGCTTCTTATCATCATCATCATCATTTGGTCTCCTTTGTAACATAGAGCTGCACCATATGCTCTCCACCTGTTCCTATTCTGAGCTGACGTTTTGTGTTCCACACAAAGACTGCACTGGTCTCTTCTACCATTCATCTCTAGATGTTCCTTTGCCTCTCCATTTATGTCTTTTCCATTGAGTTTCAATTTTGATGCATTTCTAGTTATATTGCTGGCTTTTTTTCTAATGGTGTGTTATACATCTCTGCTTTCTTTCTTCAATCTCTTGTTGTATTGGTTGCTGCCATGTTCTGTGCCACTGATGTGTGTTTACTATTACTTCTCATTATCATTATCATGCATGTTGCTCCCATCACAGACTGTCTGAAAGAAACTCTTTCCCTTGCCAAAACGCCAGCCTCCGCCAGTCATACCCAGGCATTACTGGATATCTTGTTGCCATCGTCTTCTTGGTCTACCCCTTCCTCTTTTACTTGGCACATTACCTATTCCATCACTGTTCTCTAAAGACTGCTGTGTCTCTTAATGTGACCAAAGTATTTCAATTTTCTGATCAAAATGGAATTGACAAACTGGTTCTTCTTTATGTTCAACTCTTGCTGAATATCTATATTTGTCTTTTCGTCTGTCCAGGGTATTCTGAGGATCTTTCTGTAACATTTTGACTCGAAGGATTTGATTCTTTGTCAGAAGTTTTAGTAATTGTCCATGATTCGTACCCATATGCTGCCACAGGATATTACTTCTGGTCATCTACAATTAAGTATGCCGTGGAGACATCTGTAGGTGAAGGTTTGCAATCTGAATGTAGTACTCTTAGTCACATACCATGTTTCCGAACCACATGGCAGGACCAACTTTACATTCATTTTGAATAGCCTAATCCTTTTTTTAGCGGAAAATGCTGCAGATTTATGTATCGGACCAAATGAGTTGAAAGAAAGTCTGACTTTGTTAATCCTGGTGTTAACATCTTAGTTTGCTCCTCCATCTTTATAGCATTGCATTACAATCAGGAGGGTTCAATATGCCTCTTATAATATAAGATGAACCAATGTAATCCACAATCAGAGAAACATCATCAAAAGTGAAGAACTTAGCTTGTGTAGCTTTGAACAACAACAATAGCATCAACCACGTGCATAGTCTTTTTGGTTATATCAGGACACATAAGCCATTATGTGATCTGGTGGCCAGGGTTTAGCCATTATAAGGACTGTACTATACAAAAGACATATAAAACTGGCTATGTATGCTACTTTGACTTTAATTTTCAGGTTGCATCCTGACCAGCAGACAGGAAAGGTGACACACCATGTTCAGTTTGATGCTTATGATGTCAATGAGTTTGAATATAAACTGAATGTGTGAGTACCAGCTTATAACTGTCCATAGAAGAAACTGACAAGAAAACACAAAGATAGAGAAAACAATTGTAAAGTCAGAAGTTTCAGTATTGAGTAATTGGGTTGTATTTCAAGAGGTGCAAATACAGTTTTCTTATAGGGAAGTTACTTTATACCAAGTAGTATCAATATTCTAATGTGTAGAAGAGTTCAAGATTAAGTCAGAAATAATCGTTTCCAAGGCCTCTTTTGTTAGGCAAAAAATATTGTGTAATATCACATTCACATTATCCTTGGCATCAGTCCGGCAAATCTGCTGTGTGCAAGGAAACCTACGATATTATGTATTTGACCCGATCTTTTGCAGAGCTGTACCAATGTAGGCCTAGGTTTTTGGTCAGTCAATCTTGCCACCTGTATAATTGGTGTAGCACTACCGGGACGCAAAGAAATGTCACATCAGAAATCGAAAAAGAGAAACAGGCAAATGGCTCCATTTACTCTATGTTTGAACACCAGGGACAGTACATAAGAATTAAATCTAGATGAAGTTTCTTACAGTCAACACAGCTCCTGCAGACTAGTCCCAGAAAACGCTGCATCAATAAATGAAATGAACTGACGCATGTCCTCTCGATTGAACTGCAGGAGGAACATGTAACTGGACACCACTTGCCTTATATAACAATGGAATATACTAAATCAATTCTGAACTGGTGTATCACAATGCAGGAAGAATTTAAAGAGTTATTGATACAGAGATGATGAGACATGCAACTGTGGAGCAACATAATACCCAGACAATTTGATGATCTGCCAAACCTTCTGAAAATATGCAATATGGATGACATGTTGAGGGGGAATAACAAGACGATCCACTTGGTTGAACATTTGAGGCATGATATCTAACATGGTGCCCCAGACATGGAAACTAAGTACTAAAAGCAAGTATACCACAAGAAGGCCGGGAGTAAGACTTTTCTATCAGAGGCTATATGAGATGCATAACCATGGTAGCCTTTAGTTGGGTGTAAGAGCTTATCCTAAATGCTACTCTTGGCTATGACAGAATGTAAAACCTGTTTCTATAAACAATAAAGCATTGTTAATCAATCGAAGTTTAAAAGATCAGTTTTGGCATTAGTAAGATAATTATATGTGAGCAGTCCACAGTAGAAAGTTAGTTGCATTTTAAACCTTGGTTTATGATAATCATGTCAATTCATCTTGTAATTGGTGAGGTTGTTGGGGCATACATGAAGACACCCCCACAAGCCCATGCCATCCCTTTCTGTCAGCAGTCGCTGCCTGTACCATCTATGGTCGGAGATTGGTCCATTCTTTTATGTTGTCGCCCCATCTCTTTTTGGGACGACCTTATCATTGTCTGCCTTGCACCTTTCCGTGCAGGATTGTATTTGCAACACCATTTGATCTCGATATGTGACTGTACCAAACAAGTTTCCATTTTTTGACTGTTGCCAAGAGGTCTTCAAAAGGCCCTATTGCTGTTGTAATTCTATCTCGTATTTCCTCATTTGTGACTTGGTCTTTGTATGTGATGTTTAGAAATCTTCTGAAACATTTCATCTCCAAAGCCTGTATCCTTTGCTGCAGGTTAGCTGTAATTGTCCATGTCTCACAAGCATAGAGGAATATTGACAGGACAAATGTACGTATTAATTTGATCTTCGTGCATATAGCTATCCGTTTATCTTGCCAGATTTTGTTAAGCCATGCAAGCGCAGTAATTGTCAGTGCTATTCTTGCCAACCCCTCACATTTTGATCCTTCATCACTGACATTCGAGCCCATATATCTAAAATGGCCGACCACTTCAAGTTCTTGGCCATTAGCTTTTCCCCCCCACTGTTGAAGCCCTCAGCGTTGTTGGTCATTAATTTTGTCTTTCCAGTGTTAAACTCCATATCATAGCCAAGATTATGATTATTACATTAAAAAACCTATATTAATTATATATGACTTTGGGGACGACGTGGGCTAGTGGTTAAGTGACACGGCTCACAATTTGAAGGTGCTGGGTTTGCTCCCTAACCACAGCACCGACCATTACCCCAGGGAAGCAGATCCTTAGAAAATGCAGGAGGAAGCAGACACTTACATAAATTGCATGACGAAGTCAGATGTCCTTGGGCCAACAGGCGCAAAATCAAAACTTAGTGCAACGCACACCGCCTTGGGGATTAGAGAAATAAGGCGAATGCAAAACAAAAATATTTAAAAAAAATTAAACAAAATGTATTACTTTAAGATGGTCATTATTAATAAGATTATTTGTAGATGAAAGCACAAACCATTGTTGGTAGTTAAGGGGCAGACTTGTGGAACTTTGTACTGTTAAAAGTGGTCATGTTTCTGAGTGCTGACAATCAGAGATGTGTTTGTTCTTTCCTTTATTTTATGTTCAGTGCCATTGACCAGTACACAAAAAGAATCAAGTGGTTACTGCAAGGAAGCAAGAGGGTAATCCATTATAGTGTTTTAAAATATTTCATTTAAAAGAAGAGTATGCATTGTGTGCAGTGGATTGTTTGAAGTGTCTGGCAATTGATGCAACTTGTTTCTTTGAACACTTTTTCCCTTCATATGTATAACATTTATACAAGTTAAAGTCAAGAGGAAAAAATACATTGCAGGGGCATTTATCTCTTGACTGTCATAAGGGGCAGACCATAGTGTCCCTCACCTTCAGCATATTTTTTTCAAGGTTATTTCTCTTTACTGAATCTTTTGTTTATGGTACGGAAAAATTTACCAGTTGTTGCTTTTCAGATGGCCAGGTCTTCTTTGGTGCCACTGTAACAGTATATTACATCTCTAGTTTAGAATTCTACAGATTATAAATTGTTGCACAGTTACATATTAAATACCTGTTCTCATATTTTTTAGGATTCATTTGATGAAGTTCTGTAAAATGAATTATTAGAGACAAAATATGGAGTTACACCTGGAAATATGGACTCAGTGATTGAGAATGGTTTGACCAGTTTTCTAAAGACCTTTGCATGTGACAGATGCCATCCTGACAACATAAAAGGATAGATGGGATGAAATAGTATTTCACACCAATGCATAATTATCTGATTGATTAGTCTTAAGACTGACTGTAAGGTTGTCTGACCATTTTACACTATCATACTCTAGCTCTCTTCATTTCAACATAGTTTAATATGTTAGTGTATCTGCTTGCCTGAGATGTAAAGGTGAGTCTTGGTCACCCCATTAGACTTTTCCCCTCGATCTTGCCCTCTAGTATCTTCTGTAGAAGACTTTCATGTTGCATATTATGTCTCAGCCAACTTAATCTTCATTTCTGTATCATTTCAATTATGTGCAAAAATGTAATATATATTTATTGGCTTTATTTTCAGATGTTTGGCAATATAACAGGGAATAAAGTGGCAGTTTGTTTAGATACATCTGATGCTAACTTGAGTTTTGGAAGGCAGACAGCACTCCAGGAATCTCTTCTTGTTAGTTGTGACATTTAACAATTGTTAACAGTTTTTCTCTGCTGCTACGAGGGCGATTTGAAAAGTTTTTCTTTTGAGGAGATAATAACATCAATGTGCAATATTTACATATGAGTTGTACATTTGTTTAAAGCTCAGAATGTTGTTTAGGTGATGTGTCATTATTTTTCAACGTAATCACCATTGCGGTCCATATGCAAACGCTAACGTCAGACAAGTTGTTGCATCCCATCGAAGAACAAATTCAGATGTAACAGTGTCCCTTGTGATATTCCTTCAGCTTTGAGAAGAGAAGATGTCACAAAGTGCCAGATCAGGGTTGTACAATGGGTGCGGTAAATCTTCATTAAACATGAGACGCTCCAGTGCGGCCACAGTTTGTCAACTCATGTGTGTTCGAACATTGTTGTGCTGAAAAATTGTGTGCTTGTCCAAACAAACACGCAGAAATCATGCTCGAAGTTTCTGTAAGGTTCTTACAAATCATTCAAAATTTACTGTATTGCTGTGCTCCAAAATTTAAGTAAGGCCTATGCTCTCGCAATCTCAAAAAATGGTCATCATTACTTTTCCGAGGCGACGAACTTGAATTTTTTGGGGGTTGGTGAGTTCTGATAGCTGTACCCCATAAACTGGCATTTGTTTTCTGGGTCATCATGATATATCCATGACTCGTTGTCAATGACAATTCAGCAGATAAATACATTGCCTTCCTGTTCATCTGGTGTCAACATGCGAGGCACACATCGCAAACACTTTGGCGGTTGGCACGATCAGCAATAGGCACAATCAGTTTGTCCACGTAAGCTTGATGCTGTGCATACACAGCTGTGATTGGTCGTCTGCATCAAACCCTGTCCTGCAGGTTCATCATGACTAGATTGTTGCCTTTTACAGGTTGTGCCCACCTCCTGACAGTACTGACATCACACAGATGGGCACACAACCTTGCACCTCCAGGAAATCAATTCAATTTCCTTGTAGGCTGCCATTTTACTATCTGCTGTGTGCATGCGTCACATTCCAGGCACATGCCCCTAAATGCCCCTATAGTTACTTCATTAGAGATTATTTTCACATAGGTGACACGTGGCTCTGATTACTTTTGTCATAGCTATGGTGCAGGAGATAAAACTTTTCAAATTGCCCTCATAGTTTATATGTTCCATCCCTTTCTAACAACTTATGGTTTCATTTGATAAAAGAACCCCACAATTGTGACCATTACAATTGCATCATCATCATCATATGTCCACTGTTATTCCAGTAGGAGGAAGGGGAACATTTGAGAAGCACAGTAGCTAGAGAGCTTGCTTCTCACTACAAAAGTACCAGGTTAAATCCTTGGTCTCTAAATGCTTCAGTATACTCAGCTGTAAAATTTATTTGCAGTTAAAGAAGGTAAGGCAGCAAGGAAAGGATCACCCTGCTTCACAAAACGATGAAACCTAGTACAATGAAATCACTAACACTTCATCCCTGATGATAGTGTCTACATTTGGACTATCTTTACCATTTTTAGTAAGAGAGGGGACTAGCACTGCAGCTAGTTTTCTTTGAGAAAGTCTGAGTCATTACAGCATTGGTTTGCTCTTTTAGAAAGTCTGAGTCATTACAACATTGGTTTGCTCTTTTAGAAAGTCTGAGTCATTACAACATTGGTTTGCTCTTTTAGAAATTCTGAGTCATTACAACATTGGTTTGCTCTTTTAGAAAGTCTGAGTCATTACAACATTGGTTTGCTCTTTTAGAAAGGCTGAGTCATTGCAGCATTGGTTTGCTCTTTTAGAAAGGCTGAGTCATTGCAGCATTGGTTTGCTCTTTTAGAAAGGCTGAGTCATTACAACATTGGTTTGCTCTTTTAGAAAGTCTGAGTCATTACAACATTCGTTTGCTCTTTTAGAAAGGCTGAGTCATTACAACATTGGTTTGCTCTTTTAGAAAGGCTGAGTCATTACAACATTTGTTTGCTCTTTTAGAAAGGCTGAGTCATTACAACATTGGTTTGCTCTTTTAGAAAGGCTGAGTCATTGCAGCATTGGTTTGCTCTTTTAGAAAGGCTGAGTCATTACAACATTGGTTTGCTCTTTTAGAAAGTCTGAGTCATTGCAGCATTGGTTTGCTCTTTTAGAAAGGCTGAGTCATTGCAGCATTGGTTTGCTCTTTTAGAAAGGCTGAGTCATTGCAGAATTGGTTTGCTCTTTTAGAAAGGCTGAGTCATTGCAGCATTGGTTTGCTCTTTTAGAAATACTGAGTCATTGCAGCATTGGTTTGCTCTTTTAGAAGGGCATTTTGTTTGACATGGTGATGTAGCCAGCATCATGCAATATCCTGATTAGTTGTCTTTTATAATATACATAGAAATGGTAGGGTGCAGTTGTCCTGTTATGTCTTCCCTAGTAAGAGGCCCCAATTTTCACACTAGGAATTAAGACAACAATGTGATTGTTTGAGTGGTATCTCATTGAAACACTGTAACCTGCCAGGCTGTCATACGTGGCTGCTAAAGTGGGTTTGACATTTGGCTTGTTACCCCATTCTTTAGAAACCTTAAGCCACAAAAAGCTTCAATAAGTGTTAGCATATCATTTGCTGACTTGGTGTGAATTTGATGAAGACCTATGTATGCTCCACGGAGAGCTGATAGGGTTTTCATTGATTGATTATGATTTGAGGGTTAGAGCTCTCGGTTTTCACAAACAAGGTATGAGGATAAATTCCTGTTATTGACACACTCCAGTTCATCCAGTTATAAAATGGTACCTGGCTTACTGTTAGGGAAGTAACAACATTGTGGAAAAAACTGGCCACCTCACTTCATAAAAAAATTTGTCTAGTACAATTAAGTTTTAACACTTCATCCCAAACAGCAGTATCAACTACAGGATTACTTTTACCTTATGTTGATTTAATTTGGTTATTGACATAATCACATTATGACCAGCCTACATCAAGAACATATCATGTGCAAGTCTACGGTCCACGAGCAAGGGACAGACATCGACGTCAGTCGATCAAGGGTGTCTCTGACACTCACAGGAAGTTGCCCCTAATGACAGCACAAGCCTCCCACTTGACAATATCAAGAAATCTACACATCCAGCATATCTGCGACGCAATATGGCAAGGGAAGTAGAACAACGGAAGAGAAGAAGAAGATTGTCATAATGAGGGATGCAAACATGACTGACTGACAAGGGGAATAAAGTAGGACATTGTAAGACAGAGCTACTGCAATAATAACAAATACTGGCCCAGGTCAGCTGATATGGCAAATGGATTAATGTTAAAACTGAAATTGTCTACTAAACAGGCAGTGAATGTTGCCAAAGTGGTTTATGAGAGGGATCATTTGTGACATAATCCACTCACATATTAATTCAAGAAAGGCCCAGATTAGATAACAAGACATTTTTTTTTCAATTCAAAGAGTGGTGAATGCTTGGAATGCTTTGCCACAGGAAATAGTGGACCCGGGTCAATTAATGCATTCAAGAATATATTTGATGCGCATAGGTACTTTAAGATCAAATGAATGTAAAAGAAACTGGTGGTATACAGACTTTCTTCTAAACCAGTATAAAAATGTTAAGTTAATTTAAGGATAGGACCAATGCCACATTGAGATCATTTCAAAAGATGTTTATTGGGGACGGCGTGGCCTAGTGGTTAAGGGGCATGGCTCACAACTCCAAGGTGCTGGGTTTGATCCCCATCACAGCACCGGCTGTTAATCTGGGGAAGCAAACCCTTAGAAAATGCAGGAGGAAGAAGATCCTTACATAAAATGCATGCTGAAGTCGGATACACTGGGCCGACAGGCGCAAAATAAAAACCATAGTGCAACGCACACTGCCTTGGGGATTAGAGAACTAAGGCGAACGCAAAAAAACAAAACAAAAAAAAAGATGTTTATTAATGTTTGGAAGGTGTTGAAATCCCATTGTTGTACTGTACATTTTTCAGCATTTGATTGACGAGCAGCTAAGTGACAAGAAGAGTATTTATTTAGTCAGTTTTGGGACAGAAATCCGTTCCCTGTGGTCAAAAGTCAGAGATGTCAACTATCATGTGTGAGTATCTATAGTATCTTTCCCTTTCTTTCTATCAATTCCAACAATATTTTTACCATTGAATACTTTGTCTGTTTAATTTTTTAAATATTCTGATAAACTGTTTAGAAAAAAGCATATTGGACATACAAAATTGTCTGCAAAAATATCAACATAAAAATCTGACTAGTTTTTTAGAATGTCCACAATAAGTAGGTTACTCTTTTGTGCGCCGTGAAAAGGATGTTAAGTGGTGGGTTGCAGTAGTTTTCCTCACATCCTGAACGTGCTGATGAAAGTGGTTGTGCTATGCTTGGCTTCATCTGTGTGTCGTTCACTACTATGGGAATCATGCCAATCCCTCACCTCGTTAGCCAGGCTGCCATGAAAACAGCCCATTTCCAGGGAGAGCTACTAGGAAGTCGAGGTGAGAGTGTTGGCCAGTATATTTTGCCTGACCCTGATTAACATGTCTGATCAGTATGTTGTGCTTGATCGGATGTTAGTCTTCCTCCCCAGATCTGAACAGTAAAATATATACTGAGAACTAAAACTGCCATTATGGTGTTAATTCCTATTGAGTTTCAGTCAAGCATCTGGCTCAACCGGTCACTTACACAGACTTGGTCTACTATCAGAAACAGATGAGTTGACCATTTTTTCTTATATGTTGATTTGTTAGTTCAGTATTGTTGTCCCTGATGAAGGCCTATTGGTCGTAACGTAGGTTTTGTTTGTGTTCTTGTCTCGGTGCGGTATCTGACCATACCCATTTTTAAATTTTGATTAAACTCAACCTTAATCAACTCTTACAAGTTTTTTTTCATGTTTTTTTCCCATAATTCTTATTATGAGGTTCACAGGTGGATTGATAGTGTTGAGGAATGAAGGCCACTTGCCCTTGCAGTCACCACACACTGTAAAGACAAGGTTTTTATTTTACCTTTGATAAAAAACACTTATGCCTTGCTGAGAATTTGTACACACACCCTCGTGGTCAAAGACCAACATTCAAACCACTCAGCCAACTGCTCCTCTATATACTGAGAACATCCTGACCAAAGAGGTTCAGCAACAGATAAGCCTTTCTATAACCACTAGCAAGTGGAGGCAGACACTCTCACAACTATTTAATTTTTTTTTAAAAACCAACAAAACATGCACACAAATAAACTAACACATATGTGCATTCACACTCACATATATACAAGCACAGGCGCGTTCACACTCATATATATGCTGGTACACGTGACCTCTCACATGTTCACACACTCACATATATACTAGCATACGTGGACTCACACATATTCACACTCACATATGTACTAGCACACATGGACTCATACATGTTCACAGATTCACATATATACTATCACACATGTACTCACACATGTTCACACTCACATATACACTATCACACATGCACTCACACACATGTGTTCACACTCACATATACACTATCACACATGCACTCACACACATGTGTTCACACTCACATATACACTATCACACATGCACTCACACACATACGTTCACACTTACATATGTACCAGCACACACACATTCCCACACATATATAGAGCAGAGAGAGTAGTAAATGTCACTTATCCCTGTAGTCACCACAGTGTGTATAGTCTTTAAGTATGTATTTTAACCTCAGTTTGAAACAAAACAAATGCTGAACCAAGACTTTTTTATCCCTCTTTGTCCTTCATCCTGCAAGGGATGTTCTGATATTGTGCCAACATTTACAGAGATGCTGTGATATCTGTGTCTTTTTGTCTGACACATCCGAACTTAGCTCTGTTTCTTTCCCTTTCATTCTATAGAGTAGTAGGTGGTTAACCAGTTAAGAAATTGGTCTTCTGACCAATGGGACATGGATTCAAAGCCACATTATGGCCCATTTTTTTTCTCTATCTCATGTAAATAAAAGCCTGGTCTACACACTGATTGGTAACAGCATGTGCAAGTGGCCTTTTTCTTCACCCCTATAAATTCTCCTTGTGAATCCCAGCATTTGGAATAAATGCTGTAATTATAGTTTTACCTATCTCACTTTCTCTCTCTCTCTCTCTCTCTCTCTCTCTCTCTCTCTCTCTCTCTGTCTCTCTCTCTCTCTCTCTCTCTCTCTCTCTCTCTCTCTCTCTCTCTCTCTCTCTCTCATAATTCTACCTCAGATGCATAATTGACATATACCCATACAGAGACATTTCAAAGGATGAATTTCATAATACATGCAGAGATCTAACAGCAAAATTCAATATATTCACATTCAAATTGTTTGCAGACTTGAGGAAGCTAAGTCATGGGTGATGAAACTCAGCAACAGCGGAGGCACAAACCTTCTGAAGGCAGTCAAGCATGTGATGAGATTGCCAGATTTGGACACCATTGTTCTCATTTTGGGCAGTGTGTAAGAAAACAAAAATCTGTCTAAATCTGTTTAATTTTGAAGCTTCTCAGATCTATGCCCTTCACAGATCTGTCCTAAACAGATCTATGCCCTACACAGATCTATGTCCTGCACAGATCTATGCCGTACACAGATCTATGTCCTAAACAGATCTATGCCCTGCACAGATCTATGCTCTTTACTCTTCACATATTTTCTCTGGTAGTGGGTATGCAGTGACTTATCTTACTGCTCGAGGCGTTCTGAGAGCTGGGTACGTCTCACCATAAAGCCAATTGTATCCATCTCCAACTTTAAATATAATGTATGAGGCATACCTATTAAAGAAAATAACAATAATTTTTATTAACAATTTTATTTCATCTAATCAGGACAACAACAGACTTTACAAACAATTATTCTAAAAAAATGTTAATTCAGATGTTATAATTATTGGATATTTCACACAGATAGTCCAAAATATTGGTCTCAAACTAATTTTCTACAACTGTTCAACTTGCCATTTCAATTGTACGCATTTTTGTTTAATTTCTTGGGGTTACTATAACTCGTCTTGCAAAAAGATGCAAGTTTTTCTCAACTTCATCCTATTGTTAATTTTTAATTGATGTAGAATGTGCAGCCATCCACATGGGTAGATCCAATATGGAATATAATTACAGGTTGGGAGAGAACAATATTAGAAGACAGAAAAGGAAAGGGGCCTTGTGATTGGAGTGTGCTGATAATGGAATGGGAGGGGGTGTCCAAACCAGGTACCGTTGCTATGAAAAGCTAGAGCTCTACAACTGCGCTAGTCAAACATATAAGAAACATTAAAAAAATACATGTAGACTTGTTCCACCTGTTTTGTCTGGCAATAATGTTATTAGATGTTACTAGTGGTCAGTATTTCTTCCTTCAACTCATTACTGTATTTGGGTAGAGGATCATAGAGAGTGGCTGTTAACTGCCTATGTTGGATCCATAGATGAATGTAATATTAACTTATTTGGTTTGCAGCTTGGGTGTTGTGATAACATAGCCAGGTGAGAGTGCTGTTATTGTATGGAGAAGGGAATATGCGGAAACACACGCCTAGTGCTTAACTCATCTCTCTCTTTTTTTTGGCAAGGTGCATCTGTCATCTTGAGGTTCAGCATTCAAATTCTGGGTTGCCCATTACTTATCCTTCCTTTCTGTTGTTCATTATGTATGTTACTCAAGTGTAGATATATACTTGTCTTGTGATCATTGTCATGAACAAACATTCTTTGTATGGAGAAGCTATTGTGTCTGTAGAAACTATTGTGTTTGTAATGTGTTAGTTGGAGTTCTTTTAATAGAGGTGATTTTATGTTTTGGTGCTGTGATAACATAGCCATGTGTGGCCAGGTATGGCCAGGTGAGAGTATGGCCAGGTGAGAGTCCTCATCAGTTGTCAGTTATTGTATGGAGAAACTATTGTGTTTGTAATGTGTTTATTGGAGCTCTTTTAATGGAGGTGGTTTGCAGTTTATGTGAATGCATTTATAAAGTGTCAGAGTGAATGATAAACATTTGATAGGTTAATGGGGGCTGAAGATGCAGCACAGTGAATGAGTTGACAGCAGCTAGCAGCTCACAACTCATAGCTGGCTACTTGCGTCAAGGTCAGCAAACCAGAGCTGACCAAGACCAAATTCCACCTCCAAGTGGTACTCCTGGAAACAGGCTGCACTAGTGCAGTCTGACAAAGAAAATGGGGATGACAGTGGGATGGCAAACCCAATACCTAGAATATGCCAGCTGAAACTGAATGTGTTGGGCCAAAAGGGGCAGATACCACAGCGTCGCTATGAAGTACAACACAACATCCTTTTCAGTAAAAATGCTGGGATCAAGATGCTGAGCAGCGCATGAGCTGCAGTGGTCAGCGACTCATAGCTGACTGCTAGCATCAGGGCCAGCGAACCAGAGCTGCCAAGACCCTTGTACACCTCCACGTGGTGATCCTGGATAACAGGCTGCAGCAGGTCAGACTGGTTAAGGAGAAGGGATCGAAGAAGGAATGCTAACCCGGTACTCCAAAAATGCTTGTTGAAGTCGGATATGTTGGACCGAAAGGTGCAAATATCACAGTCAAGTGATGTCTATGACACAACATATTCCGTTCTCTGGACTACATTCTACTACTTAAACCCTTTCAGGGTTTGGTAGCGGGAAATTGAGAACGAACAAAGCCAAGCCAAGCCAGTACAAATGCTGAAGAAAAAAATGAATTAATGGAGAGGTGAAATTTTACACTTTGAAGTGTTGTTTTACTTCATTATTTTTTTTCTTTCTTAGAGCCGATCAGCGGTCTGAAATTCTATGTGATTACATTTACCAAATGGGAGTAGGAAAGGGAGTGGCTTTGCATACTGTGGCTTATGACTGTAACAGTGACACTGATGTAAGTAACCTTAAGTCTCAGACTATTTCTTCATGTTGCAAATAATTATAAATATCCTGTTACAGAATAATATTTGGAAATCCAGAGAAATAGAGACTAATACCATGTTAAGATTGTTCAGTTCCAATGTCAAGTGAGTACTGCTATAAGCAAAAACTTGGATAATGACAAAGGCAATACAGAGGCAACTCCAGTAGTTCATCAATAAATATCTACGAATGAAAATGGATATAGGCTGGCAAGACATGATGAGGAGGAAGACTCATGGGAAAGGAGCCAACAAAGATCAAATGTAGGAATTTGGGTTGTGGAAATCATCATCAAATGTGACCAGACAGGCCCTGGCAAAGAATTCACAGGGGAAGAAGAAGAGAGGTAGACCAAGAAACACCTGGACAAAAGACGGTTAAAATGACTTCAGTCTTTGGACCTCAACTGGAGAAGAGGCAAGAAGGGCAGCTCAAGAATGAACTTGCCGGAGAAGTTGTCAGGGGCCCATGACCCAAAATTAGCTATGGATATTGAGGATGATGAGGATAAATGGTCAGTGTGTACATTTATTTCAGTAGACAAGACTAAAGAATGGCCAACTTAAAGCAATATCAAAGTGGAGCATAGTGGAGAAAGTTTGCTGCTGCCCTGACAGATGCTATCAGATGGTGTGGTCACCTGACATCCTCATCATTGATCAATCAAGGATTCAAGAAAAATATACCTATAATCAGTTTATATATTGCATATTATTCTCATAGACATCCATCAGATGTTGCTGACAAAATGGATTGTATAATCTTGAATTGAAAATGAGTTTATATATTGCATATTATTTTAAAAGACACCCATCAGATGCTGCTGACAAAGTGGAAAATATACTATTGCATCTAAAATCATACACTTCTCATAAATAACATATACTTAACTTCTTTATACTGGTTTAGAAGGATCTGCAGAATCTGTATACAACCAGTTTCTTCCACACAATATGATCTGAAAATAACTAAGTAGACCCAATCTATTTTTGAATTAATTAACTGACCCTGCCCCCACTATTTCCTGTGGCAATGAATTCCAAGCATTCACCACTCTGACTAAAAAAATATTTTTTAACATCTAATCTGGACCTTTCTTTTCTTAATTTGTAACTGTGCCCTCTTGTTCTTGTAGCAAGCTGAACTTTTAAAAACTTGTTATAGTATAATTTATCCCTTCCTTTGATTAACTTATAAACCTGGTATCACCTAAAAATCTCCTCCTTTGTAGACACTTTGGGCCAGTTTTTCTGAGTCTTTTCTCGTAACTATAATTTTGGAATCCTGCTATCAGCTTTGTTGCTCTTCTATGTATCCTTTCCAGCATGTTTATATCCCCTTTTTTTTATAAAGACTCCACACTTGAACACATAACTCTAATCTAGGTTTAACTAATGGTGTATATAGTTTGACTATCACTTTTGTGCTCCTCCTCTACCATAGAGTGAAGATATATTCTTTTCTGTTGGTTTTGAGATTCAGTGACCTAGGGGTTGTGAACTTGGTTTAAAACCCCAGCGTTCCAGGTTCGTGACATATCATGCTCATTTGAACAGACCAGGCATGTCATGAGTTTTTTTTTCGCTTCTTCCAGTCGAACTTATTATAAATGGGCACCTGACGAAGTCAGGAGTAAATTTAGAAGCTGCTGCAGGAGCTGTGGAGTTCGTGCTCTATCATTGGTACTTTCATCAATGAAAGGGACTCTGCACATATGTAGGTGCTCTGATGCAATGAAGTCAGTTCTTTGAAACATTTTCCATTTTTTGGTTTCTGCTTTCTGTGGCATTTTGTTACTACAGGCTGGGGTATCCAGCATCATGCTCAACCCTCCTTGGTCACCTTTTATGGCAATGCCTGGCACTTTTTCAGTCCAGACAACACAAAGACATGTAAAATAATCTATCTATGTTCTTTAAGTACCAAGCACGGCACTTAGGACAGAAACCAGAGCTCTCTAGTTTGATTTCCATATGTTTGTTAGATGGTTAGACACCTGTAGATAGAGCAATGCCAGTGAAATAATATGTGACATAAACTAAATAGTGCATTATTGTTTTAAGCAGACAAATTAAAGTTCTACTTGGCAGATGTTAGGGACTTATAATGTTGTTATAAATGTACATTCTACAGATGGCATTGAAAAATCTGGCTGAGTCATCAGGAGGAACATATCATTGCTACTCAGCAAGTTGTGAGGTCAGTTTGCTGCCGTTATCAAAATTTCAACCCAACTGATGTTGAAATCTGGCCATCAATATTTGTTTCTTGCAGCATTAGATTATTTACTGTTTAAATGTGCAATTCTAACCTTATTTTTTATTGGTATTTAATATTCTTCTTCTTCTTTGTCGTTTGTTCTCAAACTCTTGTCACCTATTTCTGAACAAGACTTTGCAATTAGCAGCGTATTGTCTGGAGAACGCAATGCATTGTGTCGTAGTTTACAGTATGGCAGCGATATTTGCACATTTTGGTCTGGCACATCCAACTTCAGCACGCATTTTTGGATACCGGGTTAGCATTCTCTCTTTGATCTTTTCTTCTTAGCTAGTCTACTCTGTTTGCAGTCTGTTATCCAGGATCACTGCGTGTAGGTGGAGAAGGGACTTGGCAGCTATGGTTCTTTGGATCGCTGACGGCTGCAACTCGTACACTGCTCAACATCTTAATCCTGTTATTTTTATTATGACACTTATTCATTTAGTTACTCAGCTCACAGAGAAGCATATGCCTTGAACCAAATCTTTTGACACCTTTCTGTCCTGGGTGATATACTTTAGTTCTTCTCATGCTTTCATTTTAATTTTCATCTCTAGTTTTTTTCACTGTTTGCTTTGAAACTTTCTCTCTCTCTTTTGCCCATTGGGTATCAAAACATAGAAGATTTCAACAATTACTGCATCCCAAATCCCAAAGGCAATATCAGTCTCCTGAAAAGAAGAGATCAAAGCACAGTTTTTTGACTTCGCACTAAACATATACAACTTAACAGTCACTTGAACAGAATCCAACCAGAACATACTCCAGAGTGCCGACTGTGTAAACATCCCTATGAAACTGTTTTGGTTGGTTGGTTATTGATCCAGCTACCTGTGGGCTCCTGCCCTTTGGCCCAATGCAATATAGTGGTATCTGCAAGTGTTTGTAAGCTGTTGTTTAGTTCCGTACAAAGTGTTCCATTTGCCTGGATGAGGAACAGCCATTAAAAAATATGGTGCTTAACAGTTTCATAGGGATGTTTACACAGTCGGCACTCTGGAGTATGTTCTGGTTGGATTCTGTTCAAGCAGGTTTATCAAATGTCAGGTAGCCAAAAGCTACCCTTTTTGGCTATAAATCCATCTGGTTGGTCTTTAGAAGGTGCTGTTCTATGTCTTCCTGGATTGCCTTTCAGACTTTCATTTGGCTATTAGTAGTAAGTTTGTGGGTGATTTCATTCTTGCAGCTTATTAGGCCTGGGGTAGGTGCGGCTCTGTTGTTTCCAGCCTCCAGGTGCTTCCTTGTTAAACAAAATACTATGCATTAAAAATCTAATGATCTTTATCTGACAAAACTTTCTTTAGCTAGGTTTAAATGCAGTAGAGCAGTTATCCGTACTTTAACCTTCATTAGCCAAAGTTTGTGCATGACTGGCAAAGCACAGTGTCTCTACCATTACTCTTGAATATAGGACCCAAAGATTATGATGGGAGGTTGTGCTTTATAATGTGTGGCTTCTATATCCACCTTCTTCATTCCCTCCTTTTCTATATCAAGTCACAGCCAAATCAAGATATATCAATGTCATAGCCAAAAAGTAACAATGACATAAACTACATAACAAATGCAGGAGGAAGCAGACTCTTACATAAAATGCATGTCAAAGTCAGATGCATTGGGCTGACAGGCGCGAAATAGAAACATAATGCAACATACACCGCCTTGAGGAATATAAAAATAAGGCGAATGCAAAAACAAAAAAACAAAAAACACAAAAAAAAATAAAAAAGGTTGATCAGTAGTGAGATGAGACAGTGAGACAGGTTGTAAGGTTGTCTAAGCATGTCTCTCCATTTGACTCTTTCCTCTGGCTGCTCAGTCCTGAGATGAGACAGGTTGTAAGGTTATCTAAGCATGTCTCTCCATTTGACTCTTTCCTCTGGCTGCTCAGTCAGGTTGTCTAAGCATGTCTCTCCATTTGACTCTTTCCTCTGGCTGCTCAGTCAGGTTGTCTAAGCATGTCTCTCCATTTGACTCTTTCCTCTGGCTGCTCAGTCCTGAGATGAGACAGGTTGTAAGGTTATCTAAGCATGTCTCTCCATTTGACTCTTTCCTCTGGCTGCTCAGTCCTGAGATGAGACAGGTTGTAAGGTTATCTAAGCATGTCTCTCCATTTGACTCTTTCCTCTGGCTGCTCAGTCAGGTTGTCTAAGCATGTCTCTCCATTTGACTCTTTCCTCTGGCTGCTCAGTCCTGAGATGAGACAGGTTGTAAGGTTATCTAAGCATGTCTCTCCATTTGACTCTTTCCTCTGGCTGCTCAGTCCTGAGATGAGACAGGTTGTAAGGTTATCTAAGCATGTCTCTCCATTTGACTCTTTCCTCTGGCTGCTCAGTCAGGTTGTCTAAGCATGTCTCTCCATTTGACTCTTTCCTCTGCAGAGCTCTTCATTCTTCATTTGAACATAGCTTCGTACTTTAATATCTCTGGAGGCCTGAGGTGTTGAGTCTCAGTTGTCTCCTTCCTCTTTTCCTCTGGATCTTGCCCTCTAGTATTTTCTGTAGAAGACTCGTACTATGTCCCGGCTAACTCCAGGATTGGTTTTGTATAATTTTCAATATTTTGTCTTTGTCCACCTACCTCAATAAAGACATAAAAGAAAATTTCAAATATATCTCATTAGGGCACGTTAGCTCAGTTCATAGCGAGAAATTAGCTATTTTCTGTCGTAACAGTGTGCCTTGGTTCGAATCGCGTCTAGAGACTAAAAAAAATTAGAGACAATTTTTTTCTCCAGTCTGTAAATGGGTACCTGACGCATGAGTTAGAGAAAGTAAAAACAGCAAGAGGTAATTTCCAATCAGAGGTTAATTCTGCTGAATTTCCACTTTAGTTTTTTTACTTATCTCATAAAATCCAGTTTATGTTTAAAAACATTGAAATTAGGCTATTCCAAAAACTATCAGTAAAACTAGGGTTATGAAAACAGTTCTAGAACAACTTTTCTTCTTCTTCTACATTCAGGCTTTTTTAGTCATGCTAGATCTGTAATTCTATTGCTAGGACGAAATAGACAGTCCTCTCCAGGCCCTGGTAGCAGCTCCACCACTTCTGTGTCAGTTTTAATCCTTCTGGCCAGGTCTGGCATCGTAAGTCTCTGTATGCTAGAAAGTCCTGTAAGATGTGTTCAGTGTTGTGCACTCTGGTTCCACATGGACAGTCATTTGTGTGTGAACAATTTTATGTATTTACAAATACAACATGGTTCAGGTTATGGCAAGAATATGGTCTGCCAATTTAGAATGGCTTAACATTTTTCTGAAAACTTAGAATAAGCAACACATATTGAATGTGTGTATTTTCTTTGTGTTCTGACAGCCTTGTTGTTCATTCACCCACTACCAATCTTTGTTAAGTTATGTTAAACATAACTGACATCACTGCATTCTAGGCTGATCCATAAGTGTTCAATATTTTTCAGCAGATAGCAAGGAGTATGGTTGCTGAGGATTCCTGTAGCTTGTTATTTGTATACTCTCTTTGCAAGTGCTCTCCCTGCTCAGCCATATTTGATTTCAAACTACTGTAGTCTATGTATTACATTTTTATAGAGCATTTTTGTTTGTTTTCATGCTACACTACCTATAACATCTTTTTTGTACATCAATGCTCTTCATTGTAAATGAAAACTAAAATTAATATGAAAATGAGTTAAACATTGGTGAAGCCAATTTTTACAGCTTTGCATACATTTTGCTAAATGAATCTGAACATAAACTTATACATTTTTCATAAATCTCTTGCAGGAACAGATCTATACTAGTACAGACATAAGCAGACTTCTGGCAGAGATCACAGAGGCTCAGGATGTCATTAATAAGATCAAAGAGATGAGGCATGGACTGATTGGAAATGCTATAATCAGTATCATGAATGAGGTTCACACATTGTTTAAAATGTTAAAATGTTCAATGATGGGGGATAGATAAAGCTTTAAAAATTAATGAAAAAAAAGCATTATTCATTAAGCATTAGCTTAGTAAGAATTATCTTAAAATGTAGAGGTTGGGAGAAGTGCAGGGCAAACGAGAGGGGGTTAAAAAGAGGGAGAAAAGAAGAAAGACTGAGGACAATAATTGGTGATGACATGACAGGATGGTTAGAAATGTCATTCTGTTTTTTAGATGTATATTTCCAAGTGCAGTTCCTGTCCCACCAAATTCAGTTTAGGAGGCAAAATTTACTCCCTTTTTTCCCAAAGTAATAAAATAAAAATATTTCTAACAATTTAATTTTCTCCCATTTTAACAAATTAAGCTAACATTATTTTCTGACCAAAGTGTTCTGAGTTGAAGCCAAAATAGGAATATTGATCTTCTGATAGAAGAAAATATTTGTTGTTAGTGATGGAGAAAGGAAGAACCATCAAAGAGAAGATCTGAGAAGTGAAGAATTGTTGAAAAAATTGATGCCTTTTCCTAAAACTGATGAAAATCTGTTAGTCTACTTCACTGGTTATTGACTTGGCTTAATCTTTCTGGCTCCACATGGAGCATATGGCTGCAACAGATGCTTTCCACAAATGTTTCTGAAGTTTCAGCTTCTGCTGTAGTTCCTGTAACATTCAGCTTTATTTCATGGATTTGAGTTGTTAGCCCTATCCAATCCATGGGACTGAGCTTTACCTTTACCTATTCAAACCTTTATAAACCTGGGCTGAACATGTAGCAGTGAATGAGCTGACAGCAACCAGTCACTAACAACTCAATAATCCATCATTTACCAAGATCCTATTTTGCCTTCAAATGCAACCCTGGAAGCAGACTGCAATTGTGCAACCTGTCTAAGAGATTTGGAATTGAAAAAGAAAGGCAAACTCAGTCCCAAAAAGGCTGTGCTGAAATCAAATGGGTCAGTCCAAAAGGCACATCAATTGCAACTTTGCTGCGAATAATGACACAATGTCACAAATGCCTTTCTCTGAATGAATGCTGAAGAAGAAGAAGAAAAAAACCAGGAAGACAATTTTGATTACTTAGATTGATCTCTTGTCTGATTACCTCTTTGCCTTTGTTGAACCTGCCAGTAGAAAATGGCACCAACCAGCTATTAGGGTTATCAACACACACAAGCCATCACTCTGTGTCAAGTTAGAGCTTAACTGGTCAGACTATTTATTCAACGGATCATTAATTAGAACCAACAAAAAACAAGAACTGCAATCATTTCCTTTAGATAGCAGCAACCTAATATTTATCATAAATTAATCAAGCACATTAAGTCTTATATAGAATAGCTTCCTCTTCTGAAATCTTTGGTTAATGATTGACAAAGCGATTAATAACCCATCAGCATTATAGCATCCTTAAGGGCAGCAACACACTTCCGCCAGTTCTTTCAGTGTGCAGCCATCTTTCATATGAAGCTTCAGTTCAAGCTTGGCACTACTGCGCATGTGATATAAGGAGACAAAAAAGGGTAGTGTATGTTGTTGTTTGTTGTCCTTGATGAAGGCCTTTTGGTCGTGATATAGATTTTTTTTTGGTGTTTTCATCTTAGCCGGGTATCTGACATACCTATAACATTTTTTTGTACACATAATTTTAATTGACAGTGTTGTCGCAGCCTCGTCATATTTTATTTGTGCATGCATGCTTCCTGTAAGGACACTACCTGCTGTTGTAGTCCCATGTTTTCATTGAAGTCTCGAACGGCAGTATGATGGAAAGAACACTTACATATTCATTCAAAATCTTAATATGTTTGTCTTATTTTTGTCTTGTTAATCTTAATACCTTTGTGTAAATGTAAACCATAGAAGCAGAAATGAAAAATCATGTACCAGAGCAGGGACACTTTATGAAGGATGGCTGTAGGTTGAATGCCGATGAGGGATATTGTTGTTGTATTGACATATGACATCAGGTGTAATAGCCACTGATTGCTTTAACAGTCATCGTCATTGGTTAAAGGCCCAAGAAGACAAATTGAGAAGAATTAAATCAGATAGACAAAAAGAAAATATTCTCAACAGCAAAATGTCAATTTTCAAACTTCTGTCTAAAATAAATGTATCCAGCAGAAATTTGGCATTGAAACAATCTACATCTTAGAATCTTTTTGATAAAAATACAGTACCGTAAATTATTTTATGTAATATGCACTCTGGAATATTATGCATGCTTGATTTAGCCCACACTTTTCAGGTAATATGAAAATTCATGTATAATACGCACCATGATTTTTCAAGATATTATTTTATGAAACATTAGTTAAAATACTGAAAGTATGGGAAATAACAAACAACATTATGTACGCAAAATTTGAGGTACTTTGGACTCGTCATCACTCTCACTAAAAAATGCATCACATATTTAATTTGACACCATTTTCACTGTCAAATTGTGACAAACTATCTAATGTAGTCAACATTCAGTATCGAAAATGATGTTTTTGAGTACTTTTGTTCATGAATAATATATGTACCTGAGTTTTAGCGTCCCAAAATTAGTTAACATTGTGCATATTATACATGAGATTTTACAGTATAATAAAATTAAGACCAGTTCATGGTCCTGAAGTATATGTCTTCCTTTTGACTTAGATAACCACTGAAGTGTCAAAGTTGCCCCAGGCTCGCTTCTTGCCCCATCCCCCAGGTCATGGCCAGCCACTCGAAATTGAAATGCCTAAATTTCATGCAAGCACATCGCAGGAGTGGTTGCATAACCGTGGCCTTAAAGGTAAGATCGAATTCCATGTACTGTGGTAGAACAGTCAGCCCTCTCAGTGCAGAACTGACAGAGTATTTTACCAGACTATGTTACCTAGTCCCACTAAGTTCATTTTAATTCAGTTAGAAATGGTAAACCGACTCTGTTAAAGTTGAGTTAGGCAAGGCCTTCACAAAAGGTGGGAACTAATGCAATGAGATTATCTAACATGTCACCCTGTTGTGCAGTATCTGTAATGGAACACTCTTTATTTACTGTTAGTTAGGGATGTGTTCCTATTTGTGTACTGATGTGTCCCTGTTAGTGTACTGATGTGTCCCTCACTGTTAGTGTACTGATGTGTCCTTGTTAGTGTACTGATGTGTCCCTGTTAGTGTACTGATGTGTCCCTGTTAGTGTACTGATGTGTCCCTCACTGTTAGTGTACTGATGTGTCCCTGTTAGTGTACTGATGTGTCCCTGTTAGTGTACTGGTGTGTCCCTGTTAGTGTACTGATGTGTCGCTGTTAGTGTGCTGATGTGTCCCTCACTGTTAGTGTACTGATGTGTCCCTGTTAGTGTACTGATGTGTCCCTCACTGTTAGTGTACTGATGTGTCGCTGTTAGTGTACTGATGTGTCCCTCACTGTTAGTGTACTGGTGTGTCCCTGTTAGTGTACTGATGTGTCCCTGTTAGTGTACTGATGTGTCCCTGTTAGTGTGCTGATGTGTCCCTGTTAGTGTGCTGATGTGTCCCTGTTAGTGTACTGGTGTGTCCCTGTTAGTGTACTGATGTGTCCCTGTTAGTGTGCTGATGTGTCCCTGTTAGTGTACTGATGTGTCCCTGTTAGTGTACTGATGTGTCCCTGTTAGTGTACTGATGTGTCACTCGCTGTTTGTGTACTGATGTGTCACTGTTTGTGTACTGATGTGTCACTGTTTATGTACTGCTAACTTAACTTAACTTAATTTAACCTAACTTAACTTAATGTTTTTATACTGGCTTAGAAGACTCTGCAGAGTCTGTATACAACCAGTTTCATTTACATTTCCCGGCTATAAAAGCTACGCACATCCAATTTATTCTTAAATGCATTAATTGTCCCTGCCTCCACTACTTCCTGTGGCAATGTGTTCCAAGCATTCACCACTCTCTGACTAAAAATATATTTCCTAATATCTAATCTGGACCTTTCTTTAGTTAATTTGTAGCTTTGCCCTCTTGTTCTTGTAGTTGGTTGAATTTTGAAAAACTTGTTATAGTCTAATTTATCCATTCCTTTGATTATCTTATAAACCTGTATTAAGTCACCTCAAATTCTTCTAATTTATAAACACTGTAGGCTGCTTTTTCTTAGTCTTTCCTCATAACTGTAATTTTGGAATCCCATTATCAGCTATATATAAGGACTCCACAACTATGCACAGTATCTTGGTCTAACTTATGCTTTATACAGTTTGACTATCACTGCGTCACTGTTTTTTTCTTCTGTGCATCCAACATAAAAATAAGCACACAGGTACAACAAAATAAAATGCCATTCATTCTTCATTTTGTAAACTTCAATTGGATATGATTGACCTGGCTTTTTTTTCAAGCATTTTGTCATAACATCTCAGAACATTTCTTGTTATTTGGAAGTTACAAACGATTGATTTTTTAGAGAAGGGACTACACTTAAAGTAGATCTATTTTTTGTTTACAGCAAAACACTTGAATTTGTATCAAGTTCTGGCACCAAATGCCTACTCTTACAAGGAGGATTTTGTACCAGTCATCAAGAAAGCTGTACAGTCTCAGGTTCATGAGGTAAATATTTCTTCTTCTTCTTTGTTTGTTCTCAAACTCCCTCTACCAAGCCCCAAAATTAGCTTTACAAGTAGCATGATGTTGTCTGGAGAACAGAATTCATTGTGGTGTAGGTAAATATTTCAGATAGCCTTTGGGATTTGCATGCTATTGATTATGTCTTTTTATTAATACAGTTGGATTTTCTTTCCTTTATTGCAATTATTTTTGACTCTGCTGATGTTCATATTCTCCACCCATTGTAAATACTACCAAAAGAAGAAAGGGTCCGCTTTATGTTACCAAAAATAATAATAATAGCTGTCCATCGTTGTCGATGAGGACCGCCGACATCATCCTTGTCACAGATTTCCCTGTTGGGTGTGGGTGCGCATGTGGTTGAACAGGCCAATGCGAGCACGAAAACATCTGCTACATATCGGGCACACAAGGTTTGTAGAAGGGGATGGTGTTCCCGCTGCTCGGGATTTCCGCGTCTCGCGTCTGCTCTGGGCTTTCATAACACAGTCGTCTTCACCGGCATCTACACCCGATTTGACCGCTTCTCCAGTCAGATCTGTTTTGCGCAAGACATTCCCAGGTGTTGATGTTTATCTGGCAAATACAAATAACGATAACACATCTTATGACGTAAAGGTCTTCATCTAAGACAAAGGACAGCACATGATCTAACCAATCAAAATGATTAAAATGAGCGGATGGCATGGGCTAGTGGTTAAGTAACATGGCTCACAGCCTGAAGGTGCTGGGTTCACTCCCCAATCACAGCCCTGGCTGTTATTCCAAGAAAGCAAGCCCTTAGAAAATGCAGGCGGAAACAGACTCTTACATAAAAATGCATTCCGAAGTTGGATGCACTAGGCCAACAGGCGCAAAATTAAAAAAACAGTGCAATGCACACCACCTTGGGAAATAGAGAAATAAGGTGAATGCAAAAAAAAACAAAAATGAAAAATAAATGATTGAGATGGGAACCGTTTAAGAAATGTCACTGTACTAAACAATAATGCTGTAATGAATTAGATAATGTGACATGGAGTGAAAGAAGAGAGATAATGATCTATTGCACCTATTATACTTTGAATGGTTTTCATTTATCATCAGTCTTCTGAACCAATCACAGTTAGAAGCCAGAATAAGCTCCTGGCAGGATTAACTAATCTGAACCAATCACAGTTAGAAACCAGACTAAGCTCCTGGCAGGTTTTACTAATCTGAACCAATCACAGTTAGAAGCCAGACTAAGCTCCTGTCAGGATTAACTAATCTGAACCAATCACAGACTTAGAAGCCAGACTAAGCTCCTGGCAGGATTAAATAATCTGAACCAATCGCAGTTAGAAGCTAGACTAAGCTCCTGGCAGGATTAAATAATCTGAACCAATCACAGTTAGAAGCTAGACTAAGTCCTGGCAGGATTAACTAATCTGAACCAATCACAGTTAGAAGCTAGACTAAGCTCTTGGCAGGTTTAACCAATCTGAACCAATCACAGAGTTATAAGCCAGACAAAGGAAAAACATATATCTTCCTGGTTGCAAGTTTGTTTAGAGTGACAACTGAAACAGAGGCAAACAATTGTTTCAAAACATAGAGAAAAAAAAAAAATTTAAAAAAAAATTAAGAAAGAACTCCAGAAGAATATTCACCATTGAGGCTCATGACATGACCTAAAGCACAGGTGCAAATGTTTTGAAATGTATGTGCCAAATTGGATAAATCCTTTAACTCATTTGATACTTTCACATGTGCAACCAGCGGCGTGTTTTGGGCATCCGATGACATGACTACATCTGCAACATGGAGGTCTTTGATAAAACAGGTCTTCTCCTAGTCTCAGTAACGCTTGATTGCCGCAAGGTTTTTTGTTCCGTCATATTCTATGGCTGGGCCAGGAAAACCCGGCCCACAAGATACTTCACAAGTCATTCCTCCACACCAAAGGTCTTCCTTCCCCCGACAAGCTGGAGGTGCAGAAGAAGCCGTCCTCGCACATGGCTCCAGCAGATAGCAGCCTCTACCTCTGCTCTGGATAGGCCTGGAACCACGCTGTACCAGTGGATCATGGATACGGCCGACCGACGCAACGGGCCTCAGACGCTTATGTGAACATTATTATTATTTAACTCATTCACTTCTAAATATTTTGGACTTCTGGATGCACTAAAAAAAAAAATTGGAAACTAAAGCACAGCAAACTTAGTTGCCACCTATTTATCTTTTGTAAAGGTTTTCTGAAATACCACACATTGTATGTCAAACAGTTCATAATTAAATGCAGAATACAATGGAATATATGCATATGACATGTGGAGATGAACATTTGTGTGAGAGAGATTATAGTTTAATAAGTTCTTGTTGTTGTCAAAAGAAATTTGTTATTTGTTTGGATACTCCCCAATTAATTATTCAGCCTCATACTTCTTTTTCCTTCTTCTTCTTCTTCTTCATTCGTTCTCAATCTCCCGCTACCAATCCCTATACAGGTCTTTGCAAGTAGCAGGATGTAGTCTGGAGAATGGAATGCGTTGTGTTGCTAGTTTACAGCTTGGCTGCGATATTTGCACCTTTTGGTCCGACATATCCGTCTTCGGCGGCAGCTTCATACTGATACATGAATGCAGCAATGGCTTTCCATTGAAGATATCTACATGGGAATATATTCTTAAAGTTTTACTTAATTTTGTGCAATTATTTCACTATACCATTTTACTGAATCCACGTGAAATTGATAAAGTGCATACAAAAATGACCTAAGTATGTAAATACCACACATTTTTGCAAAGAACCCACATTGCCTGTAAAAACTCTACTTGCAGTGAAAAGTTAAATATTTAAACCTTATAATGTAAAAAATTGAGAATTTGTGTACACATTCGTCAAAGTCGATATGCCTACTTGTTTGTATTTTGAAAAAAACCCAGAAGCAGATGTGTCGACTCCATTTTGTCAATGGGCTAAAAAAAAAACTATCCTCGCTATAAAAAACTATATGGTCTTAAAATTGTTGAGAGTATTTCATCATTTAAAAAAATCTTAAGCTAATTTTAACTCAGTGAAAGCATAACAAAATGTAACATTAGATCAAGAACAATATTTCCATCATGATTTAATAAAGACGAAAAAAGGATCAGATGAATCACTTCTGCATCTTTAGTTTCTTGTAAGTAAGTAATTAAGTATTAAAATAATATTCTTAAAAGAAAATTGTGAACTTTTGCTTGCCGAACAAATGTAATAAAAAATGGAAAATACATATATCATATATATTTCTCAAAGTTTGTGTACATATATATTTTTATACTTCTCTGACTGAAGACACTATAACTCCCATACAAAAGGCATTTCAAAATGAAATTTTCAATGAAAGTTCTGTGTCTGGTTTGTAGATCTATACAATGTATTTCAAGTCCTTTTGACATCAGTCTGAGGGGAAGCCGATTCAGGATTAGTAAATGAATTGTTCTTTGACCTTAACATGTCAGTTTTTCATTGTTTCTTCAAGATACAATTTTAATTTAAAGTATTGCAGATTTGTTATGGATCTGGGCAGGTTGAGTGTGGATGAGATGGTGGAAAAATGAGTAGTTAAAGTGTGGTAGAGATGGTCGGATTAAGGGGGGAAGAAATTGGTTTAATTGAGGCCTCAATCTTGAAAAGAGCACGGAAAGGAGAACACGTTTTCATTCCAAGAATTCTGCTAATTTTATTCGATCTGAAAATTATGTTATTCCCGCCCATCCCGAAGCAACTAGTAAATCATTAAAATGAAGTGCAAGATAGTAAAATGAACACTAGCCAAACATATGTTACTGTATGATTAATGCCAGATATTTACTTAAAGCTAATAACTACTACTTTGTAAATTTATGAGCTATGCATTCTGATCAGTTTGTAAATGACATGACTTGTGAACATGTATGAGATTTATGAAAATTAATCTTCACTCTCTGTTACATACAAACCAAAATTGACAATAAATATAGCTGTTTACTGAATGATGTGACATCACTACATACATGGATGAGAGAATCTGTGTATGCAGATCACATGTCAAGGTGGTCTCATGGAGCGATATTGCTTAGAAGTTTTACGTTTTTTTAAGGACATTGAATTATGTGTGCCGAAAAAATGTATACACATGACGTGGGTTAAATGCTGTTAATCTGGGGAAATTTTTTAACTCCTTCAATAAAGTATGTTTGAGAAAATGGAAAAAAGATGTTTGAAGACTATAAAATGAAATTTATTACAAGATAGAACTATGGTTGCAATCATTTTAAATGCTTTCCTAACTTATCCCTTTGGCCAACAGAAAGCCATGGTCCAGTTCCCCTGGTCAGATGGCTCTGTGAAAAACCTCCATGTTGATATGGCCCAGTTGTTTGAGTACCAGAAGCAGCTGAGTGATGCAGTCATATTGTATGAGAAAAGAGTTGACTGGCTGGCCTCAGGAAGTCGTAGAATATTTGGAGCTGTTACTGAGAGGAGGTCATTATTTATTTTTCTCACTTAATGAGATACCTGGAAGTAATTGTCATGAAATAATTAGTATTGTTTTTCAATACAGAGTTAATTTATCATTCTATTTCAAGTCTTCTTCAATTTTGTTAAAAATAAAGTTGTTCCAAATTGTATTGCCTATATAAGATTTGGATAATAGTTGGAACAAACTGTGGAATACAATGCATCCTTTATATTGGATTTGTTGTTGACTATGAACAGACATTTGACAGTTTGAACGACATAGAATCAAAGAGAGACATGATCATAAATGATGGTAAAAGGAGAACAACACCAGTATTAGACTACATCAAAAGACAACTAAAATGGTTTGGCCACATAACAAGCCTACCACCTTAAAGCATCTTACACATGAGAAGAAAGATTTGATGTGGTCACATAAGAAGAAAGATTTGATGTGGTCACATAAGAAGAAAGATTTGATGTGGTCACATAGGAAGAAAGATTTGATGTGGTAACATAAGAAGAAAGATTTGATGTGGGTACATGGGAAGAAAGATTTGATGTGAGCACATGAGAAGAAAGATTTGATGTGGTCACATAGGAAGAAAGATTTGATGTGGTCACATAGGAAGAAAGATTTGATGTGGTAACATAAGAAGAAAGATTTGATGTGGTAACATAAGAAGAAAGATTTGATGTGGGTACATGGGAAGAAAGATTTGATGTGGTAACATGAGAAGAAAGATTTGATGTGGGCACATGTACATTCTTAGTGTTGCAAGTGCTGTCAATTTTGGAAGTGGAATTAAGGATGGGCTGTCTTTTCAATGTAAATGCTCAAATAGGGTCAAATGAAGAGACATACTCAACCTTACAACCAGTCTCCAGAATGATCAACCAGAGGATAGGGTCAAATGGAGAGACATACTCAAACAACCTTACAACCAGTCTTGGGACTGATCAACCAGAGGATAGGGTCAAATGGATAGACATATTTAACCTTACAACTAGTCTCCGGACTGAGCAACCAGAGGATAAGGTCAAAGTGAGAGACATACTCAAACAACCTTACAACCAGTCTCCGAACTTAGCAAACAGATGATGATAATTTTTTTCATACAGATTGAAAACTGAACATATGTGCACATTACATCTGGCAAATTCCATGTTTTTACATGCCAGATGATGTGGAGATTGTTGCTGACAGCTTGTGAACTCAAATGTATTGTTTCAAATGTTTTCTCTTTCAGCGTAGTGATTCTCATAGACACATCTGTGAGCAACCTCAACTACTTGATTCACATTCAGCACTCTCTCAGGCTTCTCGTGCAGGAGCAGATTGCCAACAAGGACTACTTCAACCTCATCGCGTACGTGTAAATTGTTGTCCATTACGTGCTGGACAGATACCATATTCATGTGTCATATTTTCATGTTTGATAAATTTTATAGCATTTGTTTAAAAAAGTGGCTGAGAAACAAATATAAGTTAATGAAAAGCTGTAAATTTGTTAGATCACATTTGATATTTAGTTTTTCTGGTGCCCCAGCCATTCAGGCTGTATGTGCAAAATTAATTTTTAACCTTCTCGTATGTTTCGTTGTCAAACTTGAAAGTTTTCCTTCCTTCCTTCTTTTCATTACTTTCATTACTTACTTTTTTCTTCTGTCTTCCTTGTCTTCTGCTTGTTTCTGTCTTCCTTGTCTTATGCTTGCTTCTTTCTTTCTTTTCTACCTTCTAGTTAAAGTACTCTTTTCTTCATTCCTCCATTTCTTCCAGTCTTTCTATCTCCAGTTTTTTTGTTTTTTACCTGCCCTGTTCTTTTATTTTTTAATCTCTGTGTATGCAGATTATTTTCTTTCTTCTGATCTCTCTATTTCTGTTATTAGAATTATGCAAATTTAGGTTCAACAGAAAATTGAAGGTGTATTTAGATCAATGATACGCATGAATAATAGCTATTATGTTGTACTTTTGTCTTTACTAAGATTTGGCAGCATATCAAGACAGTGGATGCCAACTGTGGTCAGACCAACTCCAGAGCATCTACAGAAGGCATGGAAGTAAGTTTCAGCTGAAGTTTCTGCCTCAAATACTGAGTAAAGAGACTTGGCAAATATGTCACTTTAGGAAATTTGGGAGAAATTACACTTTAGGAAGCTTGAGAGGTATATCACTTTAGGAAGCTTGGAAGACATCTCACTTTAGGAAGCTTGAGAGACATCTCACTTTAGGAAGCTTGGGAGACATGTCACTTTAGGAAGCTTGAGAGACATGTCACTTTAGGAAGCTTGAGAGGTATATCACTTTAGGAAGCTTGGAAGACATCTCACTTTAGGAAGCTTGAGAGACATGTCACTTTAGGAAGCTTGAGAGACATGTCACTTTAGGAAGCTTGAGAGACATGTCACTTTAGGAAGCTTGAGAGACATGTCACTTTAGGAAGCTTGAGAGACATGTCACTTTAGTGAGCGAAGGCCTGAATATCTTATTTGACAGGATGAAGACCATTATCATTGTACTTTTCCTTTACTTGGGTCATGGCTTCACAGATCCTTACAGGAAGCTTGTGACAAACCAATTACATGCTCTTGCTATAGAACATGTTTTATATATTGTGGGTTGCCAGCCACATGTACAACTTTCCTTAGTTCCCTTTTAAGGAATGCATAAAAGTGTGCAGTGGTTCTATACATTCCTTCCCAAAAGGGATCCACATTCTGATTATTATAATAATTTTCACAACATTATCAGTTGTAGTAATCATCTTCTTCTTCTTCTTCTTCTTCTTCTTCTTCTTCTTCTTCTTCTTCTTCTTCTTCTTCTTCTTCTTCTTCTTCTTCTTCTTCTTCTTCTTCTTCTTCTTCTTCTTCTTCTTCTTCTTCTTCTTCTTCTTCTTCTTCTTCTTCTTCTTCTTCTTCTTCTTCTTTTTCTTCTTCTTCTTCTTTTTCTTCTTCCTCTTCTTCTTCCTATGCTGCCAGACGTCTACTTTAATTTGTTCGAAGAATGCAGGGGTTATCCTGAGGCTGTCAACACTGCCATAGAGCTTGTCTAGTGTTGGCACTGGTGATGGCCACATGTGCTTTCTCAGGTCCTCGTATGTCGGGCAATTTTGCAGCAGATGTTCAGGGGTAATTTTCCCTGTACCACAGGTGCATTCATTAATAGCACCTATCTTAAGTTTATTGAATAGAGGGCACCTCAGTCTGTTGTGGCCTGTGCGGAGTCTGAAAACCACCACCTGCTCTCTTCTGTTCAACTGCTAATAAGCATCATTTTTTGTGTAGCCAGTATGCTCTGTTTCCCATTTCATATATCTGGCCCTAATAAACCTTTTGGACTCTTCGTAGGTCACACTAGAATTTAGTTGTGGTAACCTTCCATCTTCTTTTGCCAGTCTGTCTGCTTCCTCGTTGCCTTGAATATTACAGTGGGATGGAACCCATTATACCTCAACTCTTGTGGGTCTTGACTGCTGGCATAGTTGACAGAGTACTGATCTTAAGTCATTTAGTTCTGTATTTTTCTGGCTTTTTAGTACTGTAACCACGGACAGGGCATCTGTAAACAGGACTATCTAGCTTTCATTGCTTTCACCTGTCAGCATTGCTTCTACTACAGCTTTCAATGCCTCTGCCTCTGCTCTGAAACTGCTTGAAAGTTTGTCAGTTGCCACTGACAGTGCTATCTTTCTACCATTTGTTAGGCTAAGGAATACTCCTCTCCCTCCATTTTCTTTTGCGTTTGTTGCAGAACCGAGAGTGTATGCATGAGTCCAGTCTGTGCTTGGGTAGTTTTTCTCTTTGTACCTCAGGGTTATGTCTCTTCTTTCCTTTTCAGTCTGGTTGTTCTTGTATCCGATACCCGGTATATTTTCTACCACCTCTGGAAAAATCTGCTGCTTCCAGATGGGTTTTCGCATAGTAGGGATGGGCTTTAGTGTTGACACGGTGTTCATAGGGTCCTCTCTCATCTTTGTTTTGGCTTTTTCTACAAAGTTGCTCTGCTTTAGTCTCTCTTTTCCAAATCCATTTAGTCTCTGATGCATTGGATGGTCTGTCAATCTTCTTAGTTTCTCTGCTTGCTGCTGGGCTCTGCTGTCTCTTCTATCGGTCATTGATTGCAGATTTGTAATATTTTCAAGTTCTACAATTGGCATTGACTTCATGCCTCCTGTTATTACTCTCATGGCTTGGTTTTGAAGTCTGTTGATTTTCATCAAAGTTTGGCTTTGTTGTCCATGTCGCAATGCCATACTTGAGAACTGGTCTCACTCTTCCAGTGTACAATGTCTTTAGTATTCTCTCATCTGCTCCACAGCTTGTGCCAGCAAGTTTCTTCATGATTGCCATTCTTTGTCTTTGCTCTCATTTGGTTTCTCTTGATCTGAGTTTTCCTCTGCATTCCACTGTAATATTTTGAAGGTATAGGGGTTTTGATCAAAAGCTCTTGCCCATCTCCTTGTCCCTTGACTCCACAGCACATGGATAGGTGACCACCAGTAGTATCAGGTGGGCCCCTTTGAGGCGTAGGGCCCGGTACTCTCTCTGTCCGGTGGGAGTCCACAGGATGAGCACCATACTGTCTTCTTTTAAATTGTGACGTCATCATTAAGCGATTTACATTGCACTGTTTTGTTAAACCTGTAGCCCAGTGCATCTTATTTCAACAAGCTTTTCTGTAGGGTTGACCTCCTTAGCCCTTGGCTGTCACCAGTCCATCTGAAAGGCATCAGTTGTTTGAGGTTAGAGTTGTCTCTCTTAGGAAAGGTATCTTGCAGGACTATCGAGTCTTCCCCACCCGGGTTTCTTTCAGGTTTTCCATCCTTTAGGTGTGCTATCAACCAATACTGTCCAGCTCCTCCTTCCAGGATTTGCTCCCTGGTTTTTCCACCTCGTTTGCTCATGTAGTTTAGCCAGCCAGTCAAAGCTGTTTCCTGTGGGTTGGTATATCAGTAGTTCACATATCAAAACAGCTTGAACTCATTCAGTACATCAATATGATGTATCGGTTTGAGAACTATCTCAAACATTGCAATGTCAATGTATTGGCTATTACAATTTTTTGGCAGAAATAAGAAAAGCTCTCTGTGCCAAGTTTTACAAAAAATGTATAAATATGCTCCCACCTGGAAGTCTGTGCATTGTGCTTGGCTTCGTTCGTTCTCAATCTCCCGCTTCCAAACCCTGACACGGGCCTAAGCAGCGGAATGTAGTCCAGAGAACGGAATGCCTTGTGTCATAGTTTACAGCTTGATTGCGATATTTGCACCTTTTGGTCCAACACATCCGACTTCAGCAATCATTTTTTTAGTACCGGGTTAGCATTCCCTCTTCGATCCCTTCTCCTTAGCCAGTCAGCTCTGTTGCAGCCTGTTATCCAGGATCACTGCATGGAGGTGTAGAAGTGTCTTGGCAGCTCTGGTTCGCTAGCCCTGATGCAAGCAGTTAGCTATGGGTCGCTGACCACTGCAGCTCATGCGCTGCTCAGCATCTTGATCCAACTGGAAGTCTGTAAATTGTGTTTGGCATTCCTCTGAGATTGTATAACAGCAGTGTGGTAATTTCACATTTGATTCTTAACAAAATTGTCTTTTTTAAAGCTTCATATGCCATCAGTAAAATATGCGTATTGTAAAAATTATTGCACCAAATTAGGTTAATTATAAGAACATTTCTTCATACTGGTTATGTTCAACGGAAAGACAATTTTACATTCATGTGTGTGTACATAGCTGAATAATTGGTTATGAGTAAAAATGAGTTTCTCATAGTTTACACAAAAAAAGAATATACCCTTTTACACAAGGAACAGACATCTGAACATACCCTAGAAGACAGTTACATGCTTAGCCAATTGCACACTGAGCACTGGCCTACGGAGATGAACCTCCATACTAAACTGTTTGGAAGTCTTTAAGAACTCATCGCTACAGCAACCTTTATCCAGAGAACTAACTTCATGTGTATATACAAAAATGAGAAGAAGAAGAAGAAGAAGACAAAAAAGAAGAGAAAGGAGGAGGAGGAAAAAGAGGAAGAGGAACAAAAAGGAGGAGGAGGAGGAACAAGAAAAATAGGAAGAACAAGAAGAAGGAGGAGGAGGAAGAAGAAGAAGAATAGGAAATAAGAAGAAGAAGAATACATACTTTATTATAAATATGCCACTTTGTCTTTACCTTTCTCATGGAACCAGTTTAACAGAAGACCCTGCTTCTAAAAATAAATATACAATTTGTTCTAGGTGGATACTGGAACTTCAATGTAGTGGCAGCCGCAACTTCCTGTCAGCTTTTAGGATGGCCGTAGAGAATGATGAGGAAATCAAACATCACATCTGTAAGATAAAATTATAGCTATATCGTTATTTAGAGAGAAATCAGGAATCTTTCTGTTTGCAGGAATCTTTCTGGTTCTAAGAATTGAAATCACTGCACTCTGGGCATACCCATAGGTGCTCAGTCTCTCTCTCAGTAAATGATGCAGGTTCTAGATGCTAATAGTCCCTGTAGTTCGCTGGTTGTACAATCTTCTGCACCATTCTCTCATGCATCCCACTCCGCTCGAACCTTGTTTGATGTTGAAACTTTGCAGTCTGTGGATTGCTACTTCATCTATTTCAGTGTCCTTATTCAACGTACGGTCATTTCATTCTATAGGAACATAAGTCACACTTTACTGATTAACTTTTTGGGCTGTCCTCCTGATCTCCGTCCATGAAATACCGGTAATCTTGACCTTCTCTTCCACTTATCGCTACCATATTCTATGGTCTCCCCACTGTTTTGGTTATAGTGTTAGGATCAAGTTATTTCTGATATGAAATATTATTTATTTCCTCATTATTTCATGAAAAATATTCTGATCTTGTTAGTTGTTATATATAGAATAATTTGTTAATATGTTTTAAATGTGCACATTTTTATAGTATTATAGTCTAATTATTACAGACTATGTATGTATGATTAATTTAATTCTTCTTCCACCAAATCGTGTCAATCATAAGTCCAAGTAACATTTTAGCCACAGATCTGAATAAATCAAAGTGTATTTGTTATTCTAGTCAATCGAAGTGCGGATGGTCGGGAGATTAACATGCTGTCTCTAGGACAAGGGGGCCAGGCATTTACAACATTTTTAAGGCATTATTTTTTTCCCGGAGTAAAATAAAAATCTAACATGCATACTTCATGGTGACTGCAGGAGCAAGCAGCCTTTATTCATTTACCCTATAAATCCACCGGGTAGACTTATACTTTAGTGAATTATATACCTTAATGAACATTTAAAAAAAATGTAATCCTCTATCATTTTTATAAAGTTTTGAGAGGTTTAAGGTGGTATAGCTTATTCTGCTTGTTTATTGTTCACTATGAAAAATTAAATTTCTCTCAGGTGATCTCTCATCGACTTATTTTATTCCTCAAATGCATTAAAGATGGTCTTGCTGCTTGTTATCTGTCTAGTCCTGTAATTAAACCTGCAGACGTGAAGAATATTGCGTACTGCCTATTTGTCCTCCCAACATGAGCATATGCCTGTGTGTCAAATTTTCTATCAGTTAAACAGATTGTGTTTAAGTGATTGATTTGCAGTTTGAATATTGTCACATTCTTCTTTGTAAGAAGTATTATGATTGCACATTTCAGTTTATGAGTGTTCTCTAATGCATTGTTTGTACAAAGATGTGTATGCATCACTTAGAAAACCCTGCAGAAATCCTCTAATTGTTATAAATGTAAGTAGCATATCCATTGCAGAACATCGCTTCTTACAGCTATAATTTTCTTGGCAGATGTGTAGTGCAGTAGGTTGCAATTACTTTCTGTAAGTAGAAGAGTGATCGCACAAAGAAAAAAAACCAGTGTCTGCCAAACTGGACACACCAGGATTTGAACCAGGTGCTTTTGGATTGTGAAATGGGCATTTCACCCCTAGGCCATACTACTTCACCAGTGTCCCCAACATATTTGGTTTGTATCCCGCTGTGTCCAGATTGGCAGATACTGGATTTTTTTCGCCATGCGATCGCTACTCCACTTATAGAAAATAAGGGCAACCTACCGTACTGCACACCTGTCACAAAACTTATAACAGCCAAATAGATTGACAGTTGTAAGAAGCGATGTTCTGTAAAGGACATTGCTTCTTACATTGTTATAAAGAAGACAAAAATATGTTCATGGCAGTGTATCCGATATTTCAGACGTGCAGGGTATGTACTTGTTTACTAGTGGAATTCCAGATCAACTTCCAGAAGTTGTCACTAACTACATAGAAGAGGCAAGTTCAGGCCGCGGTGTCCGACTGCACACCATTTTATTCAATGTGGATGACTATGATGCTCAAGGAGCTATTCCAGGGCGATACGCCAACATAACACGGACGGCCGAGTGCTTGAGAAATATGGCGCATGTCAGCGGAGGGAGGTTTCACTGGTTCCGAGAAACAGGTTGGTCTGAGGCCAAGTATTTTTTATTTATAATTTCAATCAACCAAAACTCTTTAACTCCCTGTAGAGCATAGGTCCTCAACAAATACTTGCCAAGTCTTCCTGTCATGCGCCATCATTTTCAACTCCCCCACATCTGTTCTACTGTTTTTAGGTTTGTCTCGACTTCCCTTCTCCATGAGTGTTTAGGTCTGCCACTACTTCTCTTGCCCTGAGGATTTCAGAACAGTGACTGCCTTGTAATGCTATCAGCTGGTTTCTGTAATCTGTGTTCAATCTATCACCAACACCTTCTCTGTATGTTAAGTCCCACTGGCATCTGTCCAGTTCTTTCCCACAGTTCTATATTAGTAACTTTATCATGTTAATTCAGCGCAAGCATCAGTGGATGAAAACTTAGACCTTTTTAGTTGTACTTTTCTTTGCTCCCCACATCACAGAACCAAGCAATAGGATGGACTTGACATTGGAGTTCAAGATCTGCATTTTTGTTGTGGATTTAATTTCTTGTGATTTCCACAAATTTAATGAATAATTTAGTAAAACATTATTTCACACAAACAGGCTCTGATATTATTACATTTTTTTTTTTTGCGTTCACCTTTTTTCTCTATTTCCCAAGGCGGTGTGCGTTGCACTGTGGTTTTTATTTTGCACCTGTCGGCCCAGTGCATCCGACTTCAGCACGCATTTTATGTTAGGGTCTGCTTCCTCCTGCATTTTCTAAGGGTTTGCTTCCCCGGGGTAACGGCCGGTGCTGTGAGGGGGATCGATCCCAGCACCTTCGGATCGTGAGCCGTACCACTTAACCACTAGGCCACGCCGTCCCCTATATTTATACACATGACACATTGAAATTCTGTATTTTTATGTGCAATCTCTTCTGTCTACTTTTGATCCTAACACCAGGGAAGGTTAAATCTTCTTTCATGTGCTATCTGCATAACTGTTGTTACTTTAAATCCGTGCCTTTGTAGTGTTTCTTAAAAACTGTCAATCCATCAATTTCTTTATCTTCCTTTTGCTCTGATACCTTGCTCAGTTAGTTGGTTTGGTTTGAGACATTCATGTCAGATGTGAAAACCATTTAATCCTCCATTGATCTCTATGTACACCATACATGATGTTGTTTAAACTTGCTATCAGTTTTCTTCATTTCTCTCTCTGTTTCTTCTAGTGACCCATAACAACTTGTTCCGGCTTCTTCTTCTTCTGCTTCTGCTTCTTCTTCTTCTTCTTCTTCTGCATTCGTTCTCAATCTCCAACTACCAAGCTTTGCAAGTATCAGGATGTAATCTGAAGAACGGAATGCGTTGTGTTGCTAGTTTACAGCTTGACTGTAATATTTGCACCTTTCAGTCCAACACATCCATCTTCGGCATCATTCAGACATCTAATTTTACATGTTGTGATATATTTCATTATTGTGCCTTGGCCAGGGTTCATTTCTAGCAGTGATGATCAAGAATTTTTATGAATGTTGCCTTACACCTTGCAGTTTCTAACCTTCAAATATGTCGTAGAAGGTAAACTCTATTGTTCTCACATCCCATAAATTACACATTAGATCATTTACATTTTCAAGCAGAAATATTCTCATATATAAAACTTATTTATATAGAAGTCATTATTTAAAAAAGACATTAATGCTACTTTGGCTATATTGCTACAAATAACATGAATGGTTCCACATCTTCCATGAGTGTGTCTCCCAACACAATCTGACTGAAGTTAATTGCACAAGTTCTTTTAAACTTTTTTCTTTCCTCATGTGCTGTCACACTGTGATCTCACATCAAGTATACTTGTTTTATTTTTGCATTGCTTTCGGAAGAATATTACGGTGGAAATCCAACAAAGGTGCAATAACACAAATCAGATCATTGAACAATTAACACTTAATTGCAAGCACGTGACAATAACTACCATAAGATCTTTATACAACACGATTTTTGTCTCAACACTATGCTATCAGTGCAAAAAACTTGACACTAACATCAAATGAAAAACGCTATATCCTAACAAATGAAATTGAAAGGCTTACGAAAAATATTGGGTGTAATAAGGAGAGACATGATCAGAAACGATGACATCAGGAGACTATTGGAAACAACACCAGTATTGGACTACATTAAAAGACAACTAAAATGGTTTGACCACATAACAAGACTACCACCACACAGCACCACACAAACAATGCTATTTAAATATAACGGATTCAAAGCCAAAGTCAGACCATGAAAAAAGTGGCTTACAGAAACATCTGAGGCAGTAAATGCTACTGTGCATGAGGCACATAGACGGGCTTGTTCTAGAGATCTCTGATGTTGAAAGGCTTAATATGATAAGCGAAAAGAAGAAGAAAGAAGAAGAAAGCTTTCGGTTATGTTACAGAAGAGTCAAAGCATTGGCAAAGTCCAGATCATCAAATGATTTTGTCCATTGAATTTCCTTTTGGCTGGTTGATGTTGCTGTCTAGTAAGAAGAAGAGATATTTGATAAACATAGCCAGATTTTGTGTGTAAACACTTTGTAAATCTTTGTCTGCAATCTTGTTATACAGGGATCATTGAAAGTGATGATATCCAGTTGATCAATGCTGAAATAGACAAGGCCCTGAACTTCTCACACAAGTGCGCAGTGTTGGTTGAGTCTGTCAAAAAGAAATATAGAAACAGATTTGTAAGTTGTTTTAAAAAATATGGGACTTCGTCTTCTTTTTCTTCTTCTTTATCTTCTTCTTCTTCTTCTTTTTCTCGCAGAATCAAAGTTACAAATTAATAGCAAGACATAAAGAAAAAAAATATCAAGAAAGTCATAATGCATCTGAGAGATGGGAAAACATTGTGTCCAAATGGTATCTCAGCAGATACAATCAAAGCAGACATTGACACTTCAACAGAGATATTATACATTACTTGGTAAAGTTTGAGAAATGGACGAAAATATCAGAAGACTGGGAAAAAGAATATCTAATCAAGGTGCCAAAGAAAGGAAATCTGCAGCAGTGTACAAATTATAGAGGAATAATGTTATTATCAGTGCTTGGGAAACTATTGAACAAGATCTTATCAGAGAGATTATAAGAGGCCAAAGACAAACAGCTTAGACAAACAGACAAGCTTTTTGACAAAATAGATCTTTTGCAGGCCTGAAGCTGTACTGAGAATAATAGCTGAAGAAAATCTGAAATGAAGCTGACCACTTTATATCTTAGTCTAAGTCTTAGCCTAAGGGGATTCCGTGGTGAAGTGGTTAAGTCGTCGTCCTCGTGATCAGGTGATGTAGGTTCGACTCTGGACTCCGCCGTCTTTTTCATGGGTGCTTAATGCAGAGTCCCCTGCATCTCGTAGTCACCCCCTAGTCGTCTTGTCCTTGACTTGCCACTGGGGTTGGGCAGCACAAGACGAGAGAGTGAGGATAAAAAGTAGCGCAGTTAATCCAATCCTTATTAAAAATAGCGCTAGCAAAATAAACTATGCCATCATTGTCTACGATGGACGGCGACCTTTGCCTTTGCCTTTTAAGTCTTAGTCTTAGTTGACCTGTACTTCTACAGAATCGGAACCCATTGTGAACAGTTTCTTACTAACCACCATTTGAACTGTCCCTAGCGACACAGCAAATTCCTCTGCTAGCGAACGCAAGCTCCGGCAATGGTTCACCCAAATTGCTGAATCAATTTTGGCGATGGCATCTTCTGATACAACACTATGAGCCTGACCTGGTCTCGGGAGATCTTTCGTTAACTCATGTCCGTCCTTCTTTAAACATCGTTGTCCAGTCCTTCACTGTTGTCTTCGCCACACTTTTGTCACCATACATTGCCTGCATTCTGTGATGAATGTCAACTGGTTGACATTCTTCAGCTGTTAGAGACCGAATCACTGCTCGCTGATCAACTCTGGACGGATTCCATATCAAACCCGTCATGTTTTCAACAGTCTGTTGAGGAAACTGGAGGATAATGAAATTTTGCAAACTTGACGGTTGGTATGTGCTGTCTACACCATAAGTGACGTCATCATGTGCATCATACATATGTTCACTTGGTGTAGTTAGGTCCAGTTTCATTTGAACACGCCTCATAATTAAGAAAAGATGTGAAGATATGAAGTATAAATTCTACATGAAGATCATCTTTCTGAGCCCTTTGAAATCCAAACTGGTGTGCAACTAGGATGTCTCATCACTATTTCTCACACAGAAATGAAAATCCTCAAATTCATTGTAAAGTCCATTCTATTGCAAAGTTTTGAAATGTAGAAAACAACAAAAACAACAACCAAAAAGATATAGATTTTCATAAAAAGGTGTCTGGACAGGAATGAGACATTGAAATGGTATGATAAGATCACTAACATGGAACTGATGGACACAAATCAGTAGGTGAGGAGAAGATGCTAATTTTGGATAGAGCACACATTTAAGGAAACCATCTGATATTACAAGACAGTCTCTGTTCTGGAATCCCCAGGACAAGAGAACTAGAGGCAGACCAAAACGCACATGGAGAAGAGAGTTAAAGACAAACATAAATGAAACAGGGAAGCCATGGACAGAGCTGGAGTGATTGGCTGTGGACATTAGCAAAGCATTTATTTGTTAAGACCTGTACTCCATAGGGAGACTTAGCATGTATTTTGTAAGACCTGTACTCCATAGGGAGACAGCATGTATTTTGTAAGACCTGTACTCCATAGGGAGACAGCATGTATTTTGTAAGACCTGTACTCCATAGGGAGACAGCATGTATTTTGTAAGACCTGTACTCCATAGGGAGACTTAGCATGTATTTTGTAAGACCTGTACTCCATAGGGAGACTTAGCATGTATTTTGTAAGACCTGTACTCCATAGGGAGACAGCATGTATTTTGTAAGACCTGTACTCCATAGGGAGACTTAGCATGTATTTTGTAAGACCTGTACTCCATAAGGAGCTGAAATCTTTTTGATTGACACTTTATTTTTATTCTAATTAATTTATATTTTGATCAAGCTTCATCACCCAGAAATGAAGGCCATTCAGAGCAGTTCTTCTTTGAGGCATTTGAAGTGCATACCACAGCCTGAAGTTCCTAAACCATTTGTAGCACTACCACTTCCAGGAACACAGGGATCCGATTCACCACCTAAATATGTTTCTTATGGCAGCTCCAGTAAACAGGTACATTTGAATATACCGGTAGTTTGTTTATTGTTTCATTCCTTTTAGGATAATTTTTTAAAGCAAGCTTTTACTCAAGAACATCTACAATGCATATTATTTTAACCCTTTTTAGTCTGGGCTTTTTTCAAAATAAAATAAATGAATATTGAACAAATTGAGCTGGAATTACAATCTAAACATCGTAAGACACATAATTAAACTATTTATGATGTGAAGTATTCATAATACAAATTATATTGATAAGTATGAAGCATTAAATAACATTATTGTGCAGGTGGAAATTGGAGAGAACACATTTTATTAGTACTTACCACGTCGTGTATTTTGCCGATATGTCTGTCAATTTCTTTATGCATACCATTCGTATTATGTGTAAATATATCATGATTGCATGCCGCTTTGAGAAAATGTCATTTTAACTAAGAAGAGTTCATTATTACGCATCAATGGCTGACACTGGTGATATATGTGTGATATCAGTTGTTATTCTTGTTGTTATTATCCCATAGCTGCTCAGCAAGCCTGCTCTTGGCAGCCCAATGCCATTCTAATATATGCAGGTCTTCTTCAGTTGTGTCACTGCTCCGTACAGTGTGTTGGTAATTGTCGGCAGTGCTTGTAAGAATCTTTTTCTCATGTCCGCAAGCGCCTTGCCCTCAATGAGTCAATGTCGAACTGTTTCATCAGAATGAGAGGAATGTCTGCATAAGGGCAGGTGCTGGGGATTGATGCGGTTCAAGTGGCTATTGACTCTGGTATGTCCTGTTCGGAACTGAAAGATGAGACTTTGATCTCTTCTATGTAGTTTATTTATGTCATCGTTAATTTTTGACTGTGACATTTTGCAAAATACACTGCGACCTGTTGTTCCCATCGCCCACCTGTTCATCCAGATTTCCCCGAGTATTATTCTTAATAATTTGTTTTACTGTGTGGTTACTGCAGGGTCTATCCAATTGTTGTTTGGAGGCTTCTGTTTTTGTCAATCTGTTGGCCATCTCGTTCCCTAGTAGCCCACTATGTCTAGGGATCCATTGCAAGGTGACATTTATCCTGTGGGCAGTGATCATATTGTTGATCGCCACCCCCATCAAGAATATCTCCATTTCTTTGTCTGACCGTTCAAATTTACTATATCCGGTCGATTGATTTTGGCAGTGTCGAGTTGAAAGGGTATTTGTATATCACGAAGGTAAATCTATTGACATTTACTTTGTGGTTGCAATTTAAATTAAACTTTCTACTAAAGCAACATCTATAATTAGTTATTAATGTAAAGAGTGGTCACTGAGTCATTACCTGTTTGTGTTTTTATCTACTTTTAACTGTCAGCCCGCTGCAGTTTCAAAATATTTATATCTCATTAACCCATTTTACCGCTGCTGCATATAATTGTTTTGCTACCTAATCATATGTTCATGCTTCGTTTCATTACTATCTTGCCATGTTTTATCCTGTAATGGGGCCAAATTTTAGCCACTTGTTTTATACCATGTCTTGTTTTTGGTTGTGGTATGTTAGTTCTTTATCTCTGGCGAAGGCCTTGTGGCCAAAACGTAGGTATTACCTTGTTTTTGTCTTGGTGAGGTCACTGAGCCATTATCTATATTTCTTTTTATAGACTTTTAACCTTTAGTGTCCCTGCAGCTTTGATCTATTTCAACCAATCAAATCGTTCAAAAACCTGTCAGCTCCGTGTGGAGCATAGTTCCTGCCAAGTCTTCCGATCATGAGCCATCTGAGCCAGTCCATGTCATGATTGTTGCCTATACATTTTCTTCCAGTTCTCTCTTCCTTGATTGCCCTTGTCTTTCTCTACTTCTCTTGTCCTGTGGATTCCAGAACAGAGCATGTTTGGTAGTGTCTGATCTATTTATTTCTCCATAATTAATATAAATATTATTTCTGTATATCACAAGGTTTATCCATTTCTGTTTCCATTAGGGTTATTTAAATGAAACTCTTTACTAAAGCACATTTATAATTAATGTAATAGGGCACGGTTTATTACTTTATATTATCATTAAGATCATTATTTGAGATTAACTTTTCACTAAAGCACAAACACCTTCTTCTTTTGTCCTCTCACTTTCTATTGAGTTGTAGCCCAGTGTTGTGGTATGTATTTGTCTTTCGCCTCTCTCGTGGCCCGAGTAACATTTTTTCCCATTTTAAGGCAGGTCTCTTTTACGCTGTCTGTCCACTTTTTCCTCGGTCTACCTCTCACCCTTCTTCCTGATGTTCTTCTGTAGAATGTTCCATGAACAATGTGGTCTTGTTGCATTCTCACAATGTGTCCAAACTAATTCATTTTCTGTTGCTCGATGAACTGTAAGCAGGGAATTGTTCCAACCTTCTCCTAAAAACTCATATTTGTGATTCTGTGTCTTCTGGTGTTATTAGTGACCTTTTGTAGGCACCGTATTTTGCATGTGGCAAACTTTTGTTCCTTAGCCTTATTCAATGCCAAGGTATGACACTGGTAGCACAGGGTTGGGATGAAGATACTTTGTATCATCTGCTTTTTTGTTTGGAGGAAAATCTTAGGGTGTCTTAGTAGGGGACACAGCCGGTATGTGACATAATTTGCTTTCTGCACTCTTGTCTCTATCTCTCTGTCGAGTCTGCCATCCTTAAACAGCTCCAGAATACCTAAATTCTTGTACCTGTTTTATTTTTGTTTCATTCACATGAATTTCACGTGGCGTGTGCCTTCTACCTATATTCATTGCCTCCGTTTTTATTTATTGATATTCAAATCGTACTTTTGACAGTTCAAGTAGAGTGAGTCAATATGACTTATGTAGGTTTCATTTATTGGAGTGGATCGAACATTGGTCGTCTGCAAAGTGCAATTTGTTGGTACTTTCCTGTTCATTCAATGAAATGTCTAACACTCTATCTTTGTTGGTTGTGTCTGCTATGTGACTGAATTTATTAAAAAAAAATTGTATATTGATAAATTGAAGAAGACAAAGTGAGAAGACATTGGTTTGCATCAATCAATCAACCAATTAAAGCATGTCGCTTCTCTCTGTGCATAGATCATTGACAACATCTTGCCAGCATACATCCTGAGCTGCTTTTTCTGCTTCTCTCCAGGTGTAATAATTTAATATCTCCATGCATTTTTTGGTGTACCACTCATTCTCTTCTCTTGAGAATTTCATAAGAGCCTGTCTGGCTATGTTCGACAATACCTTCCATAGCATATGTCTCATTTTCTTTGTTTAATTTGTTCCAGTGGATGTTGTTAGCTCCTTTCCCATATGTCTTCATTTCTCATCATGTCCTGCCACATCATGCCCATTATACTTGTAGATATCTATTAATGAAGGGCTAGAGTCTCTGTTGTATGACCTTGATTGTTCTCCATGTTTTGGCTCCATATAGCAACATCGACTTGACACTTGCATTGAATATTCTATTGTGTGAATCTTGATTTCTCTAGAACTCCATTTGTTGTTTAGTGTCAGAAATGCCATTCTTATTTTTTTCAATTCTGGTCCTAATATCTGCGTCTGAACCTCCTGATGTGTCAATTATGCTTCCCAAATAGGTAGAGGTTTCCACATACTCTGAAATGTCTTAAATTTGTTCAAGTTTTCAAATATTTTAATCATAGACTGTACATTTATATGAAACATTTATCTCTCCATACATAGAGTGAGAAATCCTCAGAGAGGCAAACTCAGAAGGCAATTTCATGGAGACCTGCCAGTGCATCTGCTGCATCCGATCTCAAAGAAGTGAAGCTAGCACCCAGGCGTGAGTGAATGAATTATCGCTAATTGTTAGCGCTGTGAGATTGTATATTTGTCTTTGAAACCTTCCAAGTAATATTTGGAGTGAAACCAAAGCTTTGTGCTGGCTCCAATGCTTTTTTGGCAATGCTTTATGATGCTACACTTTGCCATGCCATTGGCATCAGATATGTTTTTATTGTTGTTGATAATGCCCACAATTAGTAAGTTTACTCTTTTTGTGTGCCCTATGAAGGATGTTTAGTGGCGGGTTGCAGTAGCTTTCCTCACATCCTGAACGTCCTGAGGAAGGTCGACTGAGGTTCTCCAGTCGGTTGGGCTATGCTTGGCCTCATCTGCGTATTGCTCACTACTACAGAGATCACGTGAATCCACTAACTCATTAGTCAGACTGCCAAGAAGAACAGTCTGTTTTCAGGAAGGGCTGTGAGGAAGCTGAGGCGAAGGTCTTGGCCAGTACATTTTACCTGACCTTGCCTATCATGTCTGATGAGTATGTTGTACCTGACCAGACGTTAGTCTTTCTTCTCGTATATCAGATATAGGATGAATGGTCAGGTGCTCAATCTGTGGTGCCTAAGGTCTCTCACAAAAGTGAAAGAAGCAACCATCTTAGATCTCTTCTTTGCTGATGACCGCACGATTAACATGTGTTAAGAACAGGACATGCAGATTGCCATGAATGAATTTTCAGATGTGTGCACTAACTTTGGTCTTACCGTTAGCACAAAGAAAACAGAAGTAACGTTGCTACCTGTTCCTTGGTAAGCCCTATCATGTATAAGGCCAACATCCACAAGCAGTTGATAGCTTTACCTACTTTGGCAGCACCTTCATCAGAGAAGCAAATATAGGCCCTGAAATCCACAACAGGAGTGCCAATGCAAGTGCTGCATTTTGAAGACTGCGTACAGAGAAGATGGATGTGTCGGGCAGAAAGGTGGAAATATTGCAGTCAAGCTGTAAACTAGTGACATAATGCATTTTGTTCTCCAAACTACATTCTGCTACTTGCAAAGCCCTGTTGAGGGCTTGGTAGAGGGAGATTAAGAACGAACACAGAAGAAGAAGACTGTGAGCAAATGTTTGGAACTGACAAGGAATCAGTGTTGCCACCAAGATCAAGGTGTATCTTCATGTGATGCTAACCATCCTTCTATACACATTCAAAACATGGACAATCATAGCAGATGTGTCAAAAAACTCACCATTTCTTCCACATGAGCTGTCTCCACAGTAGAATGACTGGCAGAATATAGTGCCTAACTCTGAAGTCCTCAGCAGGGCGAGGCTCTCCGGTAACTACACACTGCTGCAGAGAGGTTAAATCAGATAGATTAAGCATGCTGTTTGCTATTATACCGTGAGCTTACGTCAGGCAAGAGCTCATCTGAGGGACAGAAGAAATGATGCAAAAACTCTCTGATGGTATCTCTAAATAGTTTCCTCATTGATGTCGCTTCCTTGAAGCTGCTTGATCTGAGCCATTCAACCTTCTGGACTGCCATCACGCATGGTGCTTGCATCAATCTAAAGAGAATTATAATGGCAGTGCAGAATAAGTGAGCCACATGAAAGGACAGAATACAAGACAGCCTAAATACTGATCCTGTTCCCGCATGTCCCATATGGGGTAGAGTTTATCACACTCAGATCGAATTGTACAGTAGCACAAAAATAAACTCGGTGCTCTGGCAGACTCGCTTGAACGCCTGTCCCAGTGCTTAATAAAAAGCACAGTCCAGTGGATACCAGCCCACTGCAATATTCCAGGCAACGAGGAGGCAGACAGACTCGCCAGACAGGGAGGAATGCTGCAGCAGATTGATACAGAAATCATATACAATGAGACAAAAGCATTCATCAGGATAATGTACAATGCAAAATGGAAAAAGACCACCCTGGCCACATAGAAAATGATGCCTACCATCAACTCTCCAGGCGAGACCAGGTGATAATTCTCCAGCTACGCACAGGTCACAACAGACTTAGATGCCATCTGTACAACAAGTTCAAGATTGGCACTACAGACCTTTGTGCCTACGGCACAGCCCCTGTGAAGGCAGAATATATTTTGCAGACCTGTCCACTGTATACTGACAAAAGAAGTAGCATTTGGCAACAGCCAGTGTCCTTCCACAAGAAGCTGTATGGAAGCGTACAGAGCCTTGAGTCAATTGCTACCTTCATTAGAGTCATTGAAGTTGAGGTCTGAAGATGAACGAAGAAGATGAAGAATTGTACAGTTGTATGTGGACTGTCACACCTTCTCTTGCGATGGGCACATATTATTTGAAACCCTCATATGACAAAGTAGTAAATGGTAAAGCTTTATCATATATTATTGTCTCTGGGTAACAACTTTTGTTTCTTAAAGTGATTCATTATTGTGAGAAAAAACATGAAAAAAAAATGTAAAAGTTGATTACGGTTGAGTTTAATCAAAATTTAAAAATGGGTATGATCAGATACCGCTACCGACAT
>JAVGWX010000006.1:78800839-78885839 GCA_036924085.1 Ariolimax columbianus
CCGGTGCTGTGAGGGGGATCGATCCCAGCACCTTCGGATCGTGAGCCGTACCACTTAACCACTAGGCCACGCCGTCCCCTATATTTATACACATGACACATTGAAATTCTGTATTTTTATGTGCAATCTCTTCTGTCTACTTTTGATCCTAACACCAGGGAAGGTTAAATCTTCTTTCATGTGCTATCTGCATAACTGTTGTTACTTTAAATCCGTGCCTTTGTAGTGTTTCTTAAAAACTGTCAATCCATCAATTTCTTTATCTTCCTTTTGCTCTGATACCTTGCTCAGTTAGTTGGTTTGGTTTGAGACATTCATGTCAGATGTGAAAACCATTTAATCCTCCATTGATCTCTATGTACACCATACATGATGTTGTTTAAACTTGCTATCAGTTTTCTTCATTTCTCTCTCTGTTTCTTCTAGTGACCCATAACAACTTGTTCCGGCTTCTTCTTCTTCTGCTTCTGCTTCTTCTTCTTCTTCTTCTTCTGCATTCGTTCTCAATCTCCAACTACCAAGCTTTGCAAGTATCAGGATGTAATCTGAAGAACGGAATGCGTTGTGTTGCTAGTTTACAGCTTGACTGTAATATTTGCACCTTTCAGTCCAACACATCCATCTTCGGCATCATTCAGACATCTAATTTTACATGTTGTGATATATTTCATTATTGTGCCTTGGCCAGGGTTCATTTCTAGCAGTGATGATCAAGAATTTTTATGAATGTTGCCTTACACCTTGCAGTTTCTAACCTTCAAATATGTCGTAGAAGGTAAACTCTATTGTTCTCACATCCCATAAATTACACATTAGATCATTTACATTTTCAAGCAGAAATATTCTCATATATAAAACTTATTTATATAGAAGTCATTATTTAAAAAAGACATTAATGCTACTTTGGCTATATTGCTACAAATAACATGAATGGTTCCACATCTTCCATGAGTGTGTCTCCCAACACAATCTGACTGAAGTTAATTGCACAAGTTCTTTTAAACTTTTTTCTTTCCTCATGTGCTGTCACACTGTGATCTCACATCAAGTATACTTGTTTTATTTTTGCATTGCTTTCGGAAGAATATTACGGTGGAAATCCAACAAAGGTGCAATAACACAAATCAGATCATTGAACAATTAACACTTAATTGCAAGCACGTGACAATAACTACCATAAGATCTTTATACAACACGATTTTTGTCTCAACACTATGCTATCAGTGCAAAAAACTTGACACTAACATCAAATGAAAAACGCTATATCCTAACAAATGAAATTGAAAGGCTTACGAAAAATATTGGGTGTAATAAGGAGAGACATGATCAGAAACGATGACATCAGGAGACTATTGGAAACAACACCAGTATTGGACTACATTAAAAGACAACTAAAATGGTTTGACCACATAACAAGACTACCACCACACAGCACCACACAAACAATGCTATTTAAATATAACGGATTCAAAGCCAAAGTCAGACCATGAAAAAAGTGGCTTACAGAAACATCTGAGGCAGTAAATGCTACTGTGCATGAGGCACATAGACGGGCTTGTTCTAGAGATCTCTGATGTTGAAAGGCTTAATATGATAAGCGAAAAGAAGAAGAAAGAAGAAGAAAGCTTTCGGTTATGTTACAGAAGAGTCAAAGCATTGGCAAAGTCCAGATCATCAAATGATTTTGTCCATTGAATTTCCTTTTGGCTGGTTGATGTTGCTGTCTAGTAAGAAGAAGAGATATTTGATAAACATAGCCAGATTTTGTGTGTAAACACTTTGTAAATCTTTGTCTGCAATCTTGTTATACAGGGATCATTGAAAGTGATGATATCCAGTTGATCAATGCTGAAATAGACAAGGCCCTGAACTTCTCACACAAGTGCGCAGTGTTGGTTGAGTCTGTCAAAAAGAAATATAGAAACAGATTTGTAAGTTGTTTTAAAAAATATGGGACTTCGTCTTCTTTTTCTTCTTCTTTATCTTCTTCTTCTTCTTCTTTTTCTCGCAGAATCAAAGTTACAAATTAATAGCAAGACATAAAGAAAAAAAATATCAAGAAAGTCATAATGCATCTGAGAGATGGGAAAACATTGTGTCCAAATGGTATCTCAGCAGATACAATCAAAGCAGACATTGACACTTCAACAGAGATATTATACATTACTTGGTAAAGTTTGAGAAATGGACGAAAATATCAGAAGACTGGGAAAAAGAATATCTAATCAAGGTGCCAAAGAAAGGAAATCTGCAGCAGTGTACAAATTATAGAGGAATAATGTTATTATCAGTGCTTGGGAAACTATTGAACAAGATCTTATCAGAGAGATTATAAGAGGCCAAAGACAAACAGCTTAGACAAACAGACAAGCTTTTTGACAAAATAGATCTTTTGCAGGCCTGAAGCTGTACTGAGAATAATAGCTGAAGAAAATCTGAAATGAAGCTGACCACTTTATATCTTAGTCTAAGTCTTAGCCTAAGGGGATTCCGTGGTGAAGTGGTTAAGTCGTCGTCCTCGTGATCAGGTGATGTAGGTTCGACTCTGGACTCCGCCGTCTTTTTCATGGGTGCTTAATGCAGAGTCCCCTGCATCTCGTAGTCACCCCCTAGTCGTCTTGTCCTTGACTTGCCACTGGGGTTGGGCAGCACAAGACGAGAGAGTGAGGATAAAAAGTAGCGCAGTTAATCCAATCCTTATTAAAAATAGCGCTAGCAAAATAAACTATGCCATCATTGTCTACGATGGACGGCGACCTTTGCCTTTGCCTTTTAAGTCTTAGTCTTAGTTGACCTGTACTTCTACAGAATCGGAACCCATTGTGAACAGTTTCTTACTAACCACCATTTGAACTGTCCCTAGCGACACAGCAAATTCCTCTGCTAGCGAACGCAAGCTCCGGCAATGGTTCACCCAAATTGCTGAATCAATTTTGGCGATGGCATCTTCTGATACAACACTATGAGCCTGACCTGGTCTCGGGAGATCTTTCGTTAACTCATGTCCGTCCTTCTTTAAACATCGTTGTCCAGTCCTTCACTGTTGTCTTCGCCACACTTTTGTCACCATACATTGCCTGCATTCTGTGATGAATGTCAACTGGTTGACATTCTTCAGCTGTTAGAGACCGAATCACTGCTCGCTGATCAACTCTGGACGGATTCCATATCAAACCCGTCATGTTTTCAACAGTCTGTTGAGGAAACTGGAGGATAATGAAATTTTGCAAACTTGACGGTTGGTATGTGCTGTCTACACCATAAGTGACGTCATCATGTGCATCATACATATGTTCACTTGGTGTAGTTAGGTCCAGTTTCATTTGAACACGCCTCATAATTAAGAAAAGATGTGAAGATATGAAGTATAAATTCTACATGAAGATCATCTTTCTGAGCCCTTTGAAATCCAAACTGGTGTGCAACTAGGATGTCTCATCACTATTTCTCACACAGAAATGAAAATCCTCAAATTCATTGTAAAGTCCATTCTATTGCAAAGTTTTGAAATGTAGAAAACAACAAAAACAACAACCAAAAAGATATAGATTTTCATAAAAAGGTGTCTGGACAGGAATGAGACATTGAAATGGTATGATAAGATCACTAACATGGAACTGATGGACACAAATCAGTAGGTGAGGAGAAGATGCTAATTTTGGATAGAGCACACATTTAAGGAAACCATCTGATATTACAAGACAGTCTCTGTTCTGGAATCCCCAGGACAAGAGAACTAGAGGCAGACCAAAACGCACATGGAGAAGAGAGTTAAAGACAAACATAAATGAAACAGGGAAGCCATGGACAGAGCTGGAGTGATTGGCTGTGGACATTAGCAAAGCATTTATTTGTTAAGACCTGTACTCCATAGGGAGACTTAGCATGTATTTTGTAAGACCTGTACTCCATAGGGAGACAGCATGTATTTTGTAAGACCTGTACTCCATAGGGAGACAGCATGTATTTTGTAAGACCTGTACTCCATAGGGAGACAGCATGTATTTTGTAAGACCTGTACTCCATAGGGAGACTTAGCATGTATTTTGTAAGACCTGTACTCCATAGGGAGACTTAGCATGTATTTTGTAAGACCTGTACTCCATAGGGAGACAGCATGTATTTTGTAAGACCTGTACTCCATAGGGAGACTTAGCATGTATTTTGTAAGACCTGTACTCCATAAGGAGCTGAAATCTTTTTGATTGACACTTTATTTTTATTCTAATTAATTTATATTTTGATCAAGCTTCATCACCCAGAAATGAAGGCCATTCAGAGCAGTTCTTCTTTGAGGCATTTGAAGTGCATACCACAGCCTGAAGTTCCTAAACCATTTGTAGCACTACCACTTCCAGGAACACAGGGATCCGATTCACCACCTAAATATGTTTCTTATGGCAGCTCCAGTAAACAGGTACATTTGAATATACCGGTAGTTTGTTTATTGTTTCATTCCTTTTAGGATAATTTTTTAAAGCAAGCTTTTACTCAAGAACATCTACAATGCATATTATTTTAACCCTTTTTAGTCTGGGCTTTTTTCAAAATAAAATAAATGAATATTGAACAAATTGAGCTGGAATTACAATCTAAACATCGTAAGACACATAATTAAACTATTTATGATGTGAAGTATTCATAATACAAATTATATTGATAAGTATGAAGCATTAAATAACATTATTGTGCAGGTGGAAATTGGAGAGAACACATTTTATTAGTACTTACCACGTCGTGTATTTTGCCGATATGTCTGTCAATTTCTTTATGCATACCATTCGTATTATGTGTAAATATATCATGATTGCATGCCGCTTTGAGAAAATGTCATTTTAACTAAGAAGAGTTCATTATTACGCATCAATGGCTGACACTGGTGATATATGTGTGATATCAGTTGTTATTCTTGTTGTTATTATCCCATAGCTGCTCAGCAAGCCTGCTCTTGGCAGCCCAATGCCATTCTAATATATGCAGGTCTTCTTCAGTTGTGTCACTGCTCCGTACAGTGTGTTGGTAATTGTCGGCAGTGCTTGTAAGAATCTTTTTCTCATGTCCGCAAGCGCCTTGCCCTCAATGAGTCAATGTCGAACTGTTTCATCAGAATGAGAGGAATGTCTGCATAAGGGCAGGTGCTGGGGATTGATGCGGTTCAAGTGGCTATTGACTCTGGTATGTCCTGTTCGGAACTGAAAGATGAGACTTTGATCTCTTCTATGTAGTTTATTTATGTCATCGTTAATTTTTGACTGTGACATTTTGCAAAATACACTGCGACCTGTTGTTCCCATCGCCCACCTGTTCATCCAGATTTCCCCGAGTATTATTCTTAATAATTTGTTTTACTGTGTGGTTACTGCAGGGTCTATCCAATTGTTGTTTGGAGGCTTCTGTTTTTGTCAATCTGTTGGCCATCTCGTTCCCTAGTAGCCCACTATGTCTAGGGATCCATTGCAAGGTGACATTTATCCTGTGGGCAGTGATCATATTGTTGATCGCCACCCCCATCAAGAATATCTCCATTTCTTTGTCTGACCGTTCAAATTTACTATATCCGGTCGATTGATTTTGGCAGTGTCGAGTTGAAAGGGTATTTGTATATCACAAGGTAAATCTATTGACATTTACTTTGTGGTTGCAATTTAAATTAAACTTTCTACTAAAGCACATCTATAATTAGTTATTAATGTAAAGAGTGGTCACTGAGTCATTACCTGTTTGTGTTTTTATCTACTTTTAACTGTCAGCCCGCTGCAGTTTCAAAATATTTATATCTCATTAACCCATTTTACCGCTGCTGCATATAATTGTTTTGCTACCTAATCATATGTTCATGCTTCGTTTCATTACTATCTTGCCATGTTTTATCCTGTAATGGGGCCAAATTTTAGCCACTTGTTTTATACCATGTCTTGTTTTTGGTTGTGGTATGTTAGTTCTTTATCTCTGGCGAAGGCCTTGTGGCCAAAACGTAGGTATTACCTTGTTTTTGTCTTGGTGAGGTCACTGAGCCATTATCTATATTTCTTTTTATAGACTTTTAACCTTTAGTGTCCCTGCAGCTTTGATCTATTTCAACCAATCAAATCGTTCAAAAACCTGTCAGCTCCGTGTGGAGCATAGTTCCTGCCAAGTCTTCCGATCATGAGCCATCTGAGCCAGTCCATGTCATGATTGTTGCCTATACATTTTCTTCCAGTTCTCTCTTCCTTGATTGCCCTTGTCTTTCTCTACTTCTCTTGTCCTGTGGATTCCAGAACAGAGCATGTTTGGTAGTGTCTGATCTATTTATTTCTCCATAATTAATATAAATATTATTTCTGTATATCACAAGGTTTATCCATTTCTGTTTCCATTAGGGTTATTTAAATGAAACTCTTTACTAAAGCACATTTATAATTAATGTAATAGGGCACGGTTTATTACTTTATATTATCATTAAGATCATTATTTGAGATTAACTTTTCACTAAAGCACAAACACCTTCTTCTTTTGTCCTCTCACTTTCTATTGAGTTGTAGCCCAGTGTTGTGGTATGTATTTGTCTTTCGCCTCTCTCGTGGCCCGAGTAACATTTTTTCCCATTTTAAGGCAGGTCTCTTTTACGCTGTCTGTCCACTTTTTCCTCGGTCTACCTCTCACCCTTCTTCCTGATGTTCTTCTGTAGAATGTTCCATGAACAATGTGGTCTTGTTGCATTCTCACAATGTGTCCAAACTAATTCATTTTCTGTTGCTCGATGAACTGTAAGCAGGGAATTGTTCCAACCTTCTCCTAAAAACTCATATTTGTGATTCTGTGTCTTCTGGTGTTATTAGTGACCTTTTGTAGGCACCGTATTTTGCATGTGGCAAACTTTTGTTCCTTAGCCTTATTCAATGCCAAGGTATGACACTGGTAGCACAGGGTTGGGATGAAGATACTTTGTATCATCTGCTTTTTTGTTTGGAGGAAAATCTTAGGGTGTCTTAGTAGGGGACACAGCCGGTATGTGACATAATTTGCTTTCTGCACTCTTGTCTCTATCTCTCTGTCGAGTCTGCCATCCTTAAACAGCTCCAGAATACCTAAATTCTTGTACCTGTTTTATTTTTGTTTCATTCACATGAATTTCACGTGGCGTGTGCCTTCTACCTATATTCATTGCCTCCGTTTTTATTTATTGATATTCAAATCGTACTTTTGACAGTTCAAGTAGAGTGAGTCAATATGACTTATGTAGGTTTCATTTATTGGAGTGGATCGAACATTGGTCGTCTGCAAAGTGCAATTTGTTGGTACTTTCCTGTTCATTCAATGAAATGTCTAACACTCTATCTTTGTTGGTTGTGTCTGCTATGTGACTGAATTTATTAAAAAAAAATTGTATATTGATAAATTGAAGAAGACAAAGTGAGAAGACATTGGTTTGCATCAATCAATCAACCAATTAAAGCATGTCGCTTCTCTCTGTGCATAGATCATTGACAACATCTTGCCAGCATACATCCTGAGCTGCTTTTTCTGCTTCTCTCCAGGTGTAATAATTTAATATCTCCATGCATTTTTTGGTGTACCACTCATTCTCTTCTCTTGAGAATTTCATAAGAGCCTGTCTGGCTATGTTCGACAATACCTTCCATAGCATATGTCTCATTTTCTTTGTTTAATTTGTTCCAGTGGATGTTGTTAGCTCCTTTCCCATATGTCTTCATTTCTCATCATGTCCTGCCACATCATGCCCATTATACTTGTAGATATCTATTAATGAAGGGCTAGAGTCTCTGTTGTATGACCTTGATTGTTCTCCATGTTTTGGCTCCATATAGCAACATCGACTTGACACTTGCATTGAATATTCTATTGTGTGAATCTTGATTTCTCTAGAACTCCATTTGTTGTTTAGTGTCAGAAATGCCATTCTTATTTTTTTCAATTCTGGTCCTAATATCTGCGTCTGAACCTCCTGATGTGTCAATTATGCTTCCCAAATAGGTAGAGGTTTCCACATACTCTGAAATGTCTTAAATTTGTTCAAGTTTTCAAATATTTTAATCATAGACTGTACATTTATATGAAACATTTATCTCTCCATACATAGAGTGAGAAATCCTCAGAGAGGCAAACTCAGAAGGCAATTTCATGGAGACCTGCCAGTGCATCTGCTGCATCCGATCTCAAAGAAGTGAAGCTAGCACCCAGGCGTGAGTGAATGAATTATCGCTAATTGTTAGCGCTGTGAGATTGTATATTTGTCTTTGAAACCTTCCAAGTAATATTTGGAGTGAAACCAAAGCTTTGTGCTGGCTCCAATGCTTTTTTGGCAATGCTTTATGATGCTACACTTTGCCATGCCATTGGCATCAGATATGTTTTTATTGTTGTTGATAATGCCCACAATTAGTAAGTTTACTCTTTTTGTGTGCCCTATGAAGGATGTTTAGTGGCGGGTTGCAGTAGCTTTCCTCACATCCTGAACGTCCTGAGGAAGGTCGACTGAGGTTCTCCAGTCGGTTGGGCTATGCTTGGCCTCATCTGCGTATTGCTCACTACTACAGAGATCACGTGAATCCACTAACTCATTAGTCAGACTGCCAAGAAGAACAGTCTGTTTTCAGGAAGGGCTGTGAGGAAGCTGAGGCGAAGGTCTTGGCCAGTACATTTTACCTGACCTTGCCTATCATGTCTGATGAGTATGTTGTACCTGACCAGACGTTAGTCTTTCTTCTCGTATATCAGATATAGGATGAATGGTCAGGTGCTCAATCTGTGGTGCCTAAGGTCTCTCACAAAAGTGAAAGAAGCAACCATCTTAGATCTCTTCTTTGCTGATGACCGCACGATTAACATGTGTTAAGAACAGGACATGCAGATTGCCATGAATGAATTTTCAGATGTGTGCACTAACTTTGGTCTTACCGTTAGCACAAAGAAAACAGAAGTAACGTTGCTACCTGTTCCTTGGTAAGCCCTATCATGTATAAGGCCAACATCCACAAGCAGTTGATAGCTTTACCTACTTTGGCAGCACCTTCATCAGAGAAGCAAATATAGGCCCTGAAATCCACAACAGGAGTGCCAATGCAAGTGCTGCATTTTGAAGACTGCGTACAGAGAAGATGGATGTGTCGGGCAGAAAGGTGGAAATATTGCAGTCAAGCTGTAAACTAGTGACATAATGCATTTTGTTCTCCAAACTACATTCTGCTACTTGCAAAGCCCTGTTGAGGGCTTGGTAGAGGGAGATTAAGAACGAACACAGAAGAAGAAGACTGTGAGCAAATGTTTGGAACTGACAAGGAATCAGTGTTGCCACCAAGATCAAGGTGTATCTTCATGTGATGCTAACCATCCTTCTATACACATTCAAAACATGGACAATCCATAGCAGATGTGTCAAAAAACTCAACCATTTCTTCCACATGAGCTGTCTCCACAGTAGAATGACTGGCAGAATATAGTGCCTAACTCTGAAGTCCTCAGCAGGGCGAGGCTCTCCGGTAACTACACACTGCTGCAGAGAGGTTAAATCAGATAGATTAAGCATGCTGTTTGCTATTATACCGTGAGCTTACGTCAGGCAAGAGCTCATCTGAGGGACAGAAGAAATGATGCAAAAACTCTCTGATGGTATCTCTAAATAGTTTCCTCATTGATGTCGCTTCCTTGAAGCTGCTTGATCTGAGCCATTCAACCTTCTGGACTGCCATCACGCATGGTGCTTGCATCAATCTAAAGAGAATTATAATGGCAGTGCAGAATAAGTGAGCCACATGAAAGGACAGAATACAAGACAGCCTAAATACTGATCCTGTTCCCGCATGTCCCATATGGGGTAGAGTTTATCACACTCAGATCGAATTGTACAGTAGCACAAAAATAAACTCGGTGCTCTGGCAGACTCGCTTGAACGCCTGTCCCAGTGCTTAATAAAAAGCACAGTCCAGTGGATACCAGCCCACTGCAATATTCCAGGCAACGAGGAGGCAGACAGACTCGCCAGACAGGGAGGAATGCTGCAGCAGATTGATACAGAAATCATATACAATGAGACAAAAGCATTCATCAGGATAATGTACAATGCAAAATGGAAAAAAGACCACCCTGGCCACATAGAAAATGATGCCTACCATCAACTCTCCAGGCGAGACCAGGTGATAATTCTCCAGCTACGCACAGGTCACAACAGACTTAGATGCCATCTGTACAACAAGTTCAAGATTGGCACTACAGACCTTTGTGCCTACGGCACAGCCCCTGTGAAGGCAGAATATATTTTGCAGACCTGTCCACTGTATACTGACAAAAGAAGTAGCATTTGGCAACAGCCAGTGTCCTTCCACAAGAAGCTGTATGGAAGCGTACAGAGCCTTGAGTCAATTGCTACCTTCATTAGAGTCATTGAAGTTGAGGTCTGAAGATGAACGAAGAAGATGAAGAATTGTACAGTTGTATGTGGACTGTCACACCTTCTCTTGCGATGGGCACATATTATTTGAAACCCTCATATGACAAAGTAGTAAATGGTAAAGCTTTATCATATATTATTGTCTCTGGGTAACAACTTTTGTTTCTTAAAGTGATTCATTATTGTGAGAAAAAACATGAAAAAAAATGTAAAAGTTGATTAAGGTTGAGTTTAATCAAAATTTAAAAATGGGTATGATCAGATACCACACCGAGATACCGCATGTCGGTGCGGTATCTGATCATACCCATTTTTAAATTTTGATTAAACTCAACCGTAATCAACTTTTACATTTTTTTTCAAGTTTTTTCCCATTATATACATCAACAGAGCTGCTGCAGCCTCGCCTTATTTTAATTTCATTATTTTGAGAAAAATGGTCCAAATCTTCAGTATAAATAGGGAGATTAATGCAGCTTTGAGGTGGCTGTCTGAGACTTATTTAGAATGGACAGTTATTGTGTCAGACTCTCAATCCTTGCTTCGGAAAGTACAAAAAGGCTAACTACTGCATAAGTTGAAAATAGACATAGGCATCAGACTGCAAGGGTGTTGTGGGAGCGGCTGTCCTTGTCATGCAGTAGTTCTCAACACTGAAAGAGCTTATACTCTGACCTTAAAAGTGCGCATAGTAGCACCATTAGACACAACATCTCAATGTCCTTTTCAGAATTAACACAGAAGAAGAAATAGCAGAAAGAAAAGTCTAGAATCAATATCCCAAATATGGTACCTTGAATGGAATCAAGATGCTGAGCAGCGCATGAGCTGCAGTGGTCAGCGACCCATAGCTGACTGCTAGCGTCAGGGCCAGCGAACCATAGCTGCCAAGACCCTTCTATACATCCACGCGGTGATCCTGGATAACAGGCTGCAGCAGGGCAGACTGGCTAAGGAGAAGGGATCAAAGAGGGAATGCTAACCCGGTACTCAAAAAATGCTTGCTGAAGTCGGATGTGTTGGACCGAAAGGTGCAAATATCGCAGCCAAGCTGTAAACTACAACACAACGCATTCCGTTCTCTGGACTACATTCTGCCATATAAGATCTTTAAGGGCTTGGTAGTGGGAAATTGAGAACGAACGAAGAAGAAGAAGAATAATAAGGTACCTTGAATAATAGAGTGAATTCAAAGTCATCCAAAAAAGAAGAAGAAAGAAGTAAAATAGATCTTAAATGAAAAGAAAAGGGTTTAAAAAGTATTTCTTCAAAAAGGGCAAATTCTTCTGTTTAAAAAAAAAATGTAGGAACAAAAAATGAAAAACTACTTTTTTGTTGCTCATTTTCTAGGTTAAATTAAATTATTGAGTAAATTGAGCAGCATTAAAAAATGTTTCATTGTATTCTGCAGCTCTTAGTTTGCGACATAGGTCATCATCAGCTAGAGATCCAATGCAGAAAGTTTACAATGCCTCAAGCAGAATATCTACTCGACATTTTTTCTTAGAGGACAGAAAGCATGGCACAGGTGAGTTTGAAGGAGCAAGATTGTATGATATTGTGGGTTACTGTCTGACTGCGTACGAAGAAGAAGAAGAAGAAGAAGAAGTATGATATTGTGTATATACTTAGAAAGAAAGTGCAAAGGAAAGTGATTAAGAACAGAAATCTTTTTTCTTCACTCTCAAATAGCCACAACTATTTCCCTCTTTGTGTTGTTGTTGAGTGCCCACAATGAGTAGGTTTACTCTTTTGTGTGCCCTAAAAAGGGCGTTGAGTGGTGGATTGTCGCAGCTTTCCTCACATCCCGTGCGTGCTGATGAAGGTGGACCGGGGTCCTCCAAGTAGTTGTGTGGCTTCATCTGTGTGTCACTCACTGCTACAAGTATCACATCGAACCATATCTCATCAGCCAGGCTGCCTTGAAAACAGCCTGATTCCAGGGAACGCTACATGGAAGCCAAGGTGAAGGTCTTGTCCAGTATGTTTTGCCTGAATCTGACTAACATGTCTGATCAATATTCTCTCATTGCCATTTAGTTTGTCCCTTATTTGGATTGAGGAGATTCCTGTTGCCACTCTGCTCTTCTCATGGAGCTGACAGATCTGGAGAACATGTTCTACTATTTGTTTGTTCTCCCCACATGGGCTCAGGAGCTTGCAGGAAATATTTTTGTGGTCAGAGTGTGGTGAATGCTTGGAATGCATTGCCAAGGGAAATAGTGGAGGAAGGGTAAACTAATGTATTCAAGAATAGATTGGATGTGTATAGATGTTTTTGAATTAGTGAATGTAAAAGAGACTGGTTGTACACAGACTCTGCAGTGCCTTTTAAACCAGTTAAAGATGATAAGTTACGTTAAGTTGTGTTAAGTTATGTCTGAGTGACCTTTTTTTTATTTGTTGAAAAGATTGTTTTTGTTTAGTCTACAGTGACATTCTTCATATTATGAATATTGTCACATGATCTCTTCTTCTTTGGGGAAGAGGAGACTAACTGTGGGTGCATTTGGTTAGAGTAGGAGAGCTTTATTTTTGGTTTAACTAGATAGAGAAATTATTTTATTTTTCAAGAGTTATCAAATCAGCTGTACAGGGGACGGACGGCGTGGCCTAGTGGTTAAGTGGCACGGCTCACAATCCGAAGGTGCTGGGTTCGATCCCCATCACAGAACCGGCCGTTACCCCGGGGAAGCAAACCCTTAGAAAATGCAGGAGGAAGCAGACCCTTACATAAAATATAAAATGCATGCTGAAGTCGGATACACTGGGCTGACAGGCGCAAAATAAAAGCCACAGTGCAACACGCACACCCGCCTTGGGGAATAGAGAAATAGGTGAACGCCAAAAAAAAAAAAAGAACAAAAAGAACCAAAAAAAAAAGAAAAAAAAGAAAGAAAAAAAAAAAAGATCAGCTGTACCACTTTGTTTAACTCAAACAAGAAAACTACAATGTATCCAACATAAGTGCTGCATTTTAAATACTTGTTCAGAAGAAAAATATAATTTTTTAAGTAGTTTATTTCATTTAGGTTCTGTAATGACGTATTCTGGACAGAAGTCTGTCAGAAAAGAAGTTCCACACTTGACATTGCCAGAGCAAGAAGATCATGTGACCACAAAGGAGGTATGTGTTAGATATCTGTAGATAGGCTACAGGATTATGTCTGTTCTTTTAAGATGTTTGAGTTGTAACTTATGAGGCCTGTCAACTAAGATGTTCTAATTGTAACATATGAGGCCTGTCAACTAAGATGTTCTAGTTGTAACATATGAGGCCTGTCAGCTAAAATGTACTAAGATGTTCTAGTTGTAACATGTGAGATCTGTCAGCTAAGATATACTAACGTTTATAGTTCTAACATGTGAGATCTGTCACCTGAGATATGCTAAGGCATTCTAGTTCTAACATATGAGATCTGTCAGCTAAGATATACCAAAGTGTTCTAGTTGTAACATATGAGATGTACTAAGGGAAGAAGACATGTGTTGGTGAAGATCTGCTGTCTGGATCAGATACTTATAGTTGAACTACGAGGACATGTATATCTGTGCCTGTTTTTGTGTACATGCCAAGTTGTTGTTTCAAGCTTCTTGTGCTGAGTTAACTGTTGCTGAAACTTCTTTGATAGAAGATTGCAATTGTTCTTCTTACATCCTGAAGTGTACTTGAGATGGTGATCAGGGTCCTCCAAGCTGTAGTGCAATGTAAGTTTCCTCAGTAAGCTCACTACTATAATGTTTTACAGTGTCAATCCCAACCGCGTTGGCCAGACAGCTGTGAAACAGCCTGTTTCCTGGAGCACAAACAGAGGTGGGGGTCTTTATCCGACAATTAAAAACATATAAAGGCAATGACTCAGTGACATGTCTGTGACATACTACTGTCTGTGAGTCTGTGACTCACCAGGACAAAATCAAATCTATACTGACATTATGGTCACAAAAAACTAACAAAAACAACTAACAAATCACAAAATAAAAAAATAAAAAAGGCATGTTCTAACATGAGCTGTTTAACTGGTTAACTACCACAAGCCGCTCCCAGCGCCAGAAAACTTATTTAGCCGCGGCCATAAGCCGCTGTGAGCACCAATGTTTGTTTCATAGTAAAACAAGTTATAAATTTATAGTTTTCCTTTCCGTTTCGGTACGAGATTTTAATTTACCGAAGGGAAGTTGATTTTTGAGTCACATGTGGACCAAATCGGATGTTAAAAATTGTATTCTTGTCATAATTATCATATTTTCAAGCTAGTTACCGAACTGTAAAAAATTGTTTACCATGGCAACAAGCGATAAGGTCCCCAAAAGCACTTGTACGGCTCGTCTAACTATTGAACAGGCTAGAAACTTGTTTCAACAGATAAATAATACATCTAGTGAAGACGAGGTAAGTGAAACAGATGTCGATAATAATGATTCAATTGATTTTGATGAATATGAAAAAAATAGTACTGACAGCGCAAGTAGTGATAGCGAAGATGGTGCACGTCCTGGACCATCAAAAGTCCCTAAAAAGGCTAAGACGGCTGCTAGATTTACAAATAGTTCAGTAAAAAATGGAGCTCAAGAAAGAGAACAGTGGCACCAAGTAACTGAAGGTGAAACAACAGGCAGTATTCCCTTTGTTCCAACTCATGAACCAGGTATGCATGCAAAACTAGATGCATCTTCCTCTGAACTAGATTGTTGGTTTGCCTTGATAACACCAGATGTGTTAGATTCATTGGTATCAATGATCAATGAATATGCAGAATTGAAGAAATCCAAACAAGTTTCTTTACAAAAGTCTACACTTGCAAGTTGGAAGCCTATCACTGAATATGAGCTGTTAAAATTTTTGGCCGTGATTATTGCAATAGGTTTAGGTAAAAAAGCATCGGTGAAGGATTATTGGGCACACAAACCGCACAACTACAACCCATGGTACAGTCAGATGTTTCCCAGATTGAGATTTGAAATCATTTACCACACCATGATGCATGTTGGAGATGCTGAATCTGTAGGCAAAGACAAAATAGAGCCATTCTTGAATTCACTTATAGCAAAGTTCCAGGATGCATTTTATCCATTTCAGGATCTGGCCATTGATGAAATGGTAATAGGCTATAACGGACGCTGGAAGCACAAGCAGTACAATGTCTCCAAGCCAAGCAAGTATCACATCAAGACTTTTGGCTTGTGTGATTCTACTACAGGGTATGTCTACTCTGTATTGACATACTTCGGAAAAAACACATCATATCTCCTTGCCAATGACCGTACAAGTCAGGCCGTGAAGGTGTTTGATTACCTGCTGCAAGGAATTGGAAAAGGCCACCATGTATTTGCGGATAGGTACTACACTGTAGACACCGTGATTACATATCTGTTGAGTAGGGGTATTGATTACACTGGCACACTCAACATCAACAGGAAACATTTTCCGCTTCAGTTGAAGACCATTTCTCTACAGCTCAGAGAAGCTAGGTGGTACAGAAATAATGATGGATCCCAGATATGTGTTGCTTGGCGAGATAAGAAAGCCAAAAAGCCGTGTATTGTCTCCACCAAGACTACAGTTCAGATGGAGCAGGTTACAACTAGACGAGGCAACACAGTTGAAAAACCCAAAGTAGTGCAGCGATACAACATGTGTATGAATGGATGTGACCATAGCGACCAGATGGTATCATACTATGGCAGTTTCCAAAGAAAAACAAGAAAATGGTGGAAAAAAATATTTTATTGGATCATTGAGGTTTCACAGGTAAATGCTCATATATTATACACGCTCTGTCATGCTGATGAGAAGCCTATGCCCTTGAAAGTCTTCAAAGAAAATTTGATCCATCAGCTGACTGAGAAGGCTGCATCCATCATCCCGCAAGAGGTAGTAACCACAAACAGCAATAAAGTTGGGAGAAAATTCAAAGAAGGAAACAAAATTAAAAGATATGAGGGTGCTGTGCATCTTGTGGATCACTCAGACAAAGACAGGAACTGCATTGTATGCTCAACTCCTGCAAAGAGAGCCCGCACAAATTTTTATTGCATTGGTTGCCCAGAAAAGCCACATCTCCATCCGAAGAACTGTTTTAGAGTGTACCATACACATGATCTTGCAGATGGTGCTCACTAAAGACATTGATGTACTGTAAATAAATTGGAGATATATATTTTTTTTTAAATGTTAATTTTTCCAAAGATATATTTTTTTTTCCTTCAAATGTTTATTTTTCAAAAAATGTTTAATTTTTTCTGATCTGGCCTACATGTGGTTACATTAGCTATTAGAAGTGTAAATATTATCCAATTTCTGTGTTCTTGGATTTGTTTTTCTTATTGTTGGATATACTTTGTGATAACCACCAAGTAAAAGACATTAAATGTTTTGGACATTCAAAAATTTAAGGTGAGTTGGCACTTTTTTTATAATTTTGTAATGCTTTTCTGTTGAAAATAATAATTTACCATTTACAAATTTCCTACTAAAAAATAACACACAATTGTTTTAGATCTATCTTAGAGAACATTCATTTGCCTACAAAATGGTATATCATTCATAAAAATATGTTAATAATTAAGAAAACTGCAGCTAAATTTGTACATACACCTGCAAATGGGAAAATGGGACCTAAATTTAATTCTGCCACAGCCTGTTTTTCAATTCAGTAGCTAATCAGTTAAGTTAGCTGTCAGTAACCAGATGTGCCAGGAAAGTGGGAGACATGGCTAGAAATAAGTTGGACTAAACAAAAAATTGTCAATATGATTGCATATGTACAAAAACCAAATACAACATGAACAAAAAACAAATACAACATGAACAAAAAACAAATACATGTACAAAAAACAAATACAACAGGAACAAAAAGCAAATAAAACTTGAACAAAAAAAAAACATGAACAAAAAAACAAATAAAACATGAACAAAATAAAAAAAAACCAAACCTAACAAAAATTACAAAAAGAATCCCAACAAATTTCAAAGGACACACATCAAACTACTATTTGCTTCCATATGCCAAGAAAACATGTATACATCAAAGACTGGCACAGTCAATGATCTGCATGTTTCAGAAGCTATTCTTGAATGGTAATTTCCAATTGTTTTGTCTTCCTCTTCTTCGTCGTTCGTTCTCAAACTCTTTCTACTAACCTTTGAAGGGAAGGAAGACTAACATCTGGTCAGGCAAAATATACTGATCAGACATGTTAGCCAGGATCAGGCAAAACATACTGGTCAAGACCCTCACCTTGACTTCCTAGTAGCCCTCCCTGGAAACCTGTTGTTTTCATGGCAACCAGGCTAACGAGGTGACGGATCATCGTGATCCCCGTAGTAGTGAGTGACACGTAGATTAAGCTAAGCATAGCACAACCGCCTTGAGGACCACGGTCTACCTTCATCAGCACGCTGATGTGAGGAAAGCTACTGCAACCCGCCACTTAGCGTCTTTTTCAGGGTTCACAAAAGAGTAACTTACTCATTGTGGGCATTCACAAACAACAACAGCCAACCTCTGAAAAGTGCTATGCAAGTCGCAGGATGTAGTTTGAAGAACGAAATGCAGTTTACAGCTTGACTCATATTTGCATCTTTCGGTCCGACACATCCAACATTAGCATGGCATTTTGGGTACAGGGTTTGGCCTTCACTCTTTGTGATCCCTCTCCTCTTTAGTCAGTTTTCCCATGTTGCAGCCTGATATCCAGGATCACCACAAGAAGGGTCTTCGCAGCTCTGGGTCATTGACCCTGATGCTAGCAGTCAGCTTTAGGTTGCTGACTACTGCAGCTGATGCACTGCTCAGCATCGTGTTTTCCTCCTAATGTTTGAGCTTGTGTGTATCCACAGTGGCTGCGAGTGTACAGTCTTCGCAAGCTGAAACTGGATTTGCATAAAATGCTGTCAACTCCAGATTGTAAACATGAAGAAATGAATGTGAAGATTCTCCACAAGAATATCACTGGCAAAATGTGAGTTTTTTTAGCTGTAGTTTAATAGTATCTCATTTTGTTGTGCTGGCATACTGTTGCTGGTATGTCTGTAGATTTTCTACCCACCCAGGTCTCAAGTCTGGGGATTCTGTGACGAAGTGGTTAAGCCGTCGGCCTCATGATCAGGTGGTGTTGGTTCGACTCCAGACTCCGCCGTCTTTTTCACGGATGTTTGATGCGGAGTCCCCTGCATCTTGTAGTCGCCCCTTAGTTGTCTTGTCCTTGACTTGCCACTGGGGTCGAGAGGCTCGAGACGAGAGAGTGAGGATAAAAAGTAGCGCAGTTAATCCTTACTAAAAATAGCACTAGCAAAATTAATTATGCCATCATTGTCTACAATGGACGGCAGCCTTTGCCTTTGAGGTCTCAAGCCAGAAAAGGACTGTCACATCAATGTGGGACTTAAATTAGCAACTATGCTCAGCTTCGGGATACTGTAGCAGAGATAGGTTTCTCTGCACTCATTTCCTGCCACCAATTGCCTACTGGTTATACCGAACTCATCTGAGATTCTAGGTATATAACCAAAAGTTCAAGACAAAGGGATTGTTACGTTCTGAGCCACTGTGCCATTATGATGGGTTTCAAACACAAGAATAAGGGGACAGCGTGGCCTAGTGGTTAAGTGGCACGGCTCACAAACTGAAGGTACTGGGTTCGATCCCCATCACAGCACCTGCCGTTACCCCGGGGAAGCAAACCCTTTGAAAATGCAGGAGGAAGCAGACCCTTACATAAAATGCATGCTGAAGTCGGATACACTGGGCCGACAGGCGCAAAATAAAAACCACAGTGCACAACTCACACCGCCTTGGGGATTCGAAAAATAAAGCGAACGCCAAAAAAACCCAAAAAAACACAAAAAAACACAAGAATGCAGTGCAATTTGCATTCTCGTCTCCAGTGCTGTGCAGTACCATTCTGGTTACTTTGCAACCACAGGTATAATGTCCAATATGAGACAGATTTGTACTGGTATGGTTTTCAAGAATAATAACCTCACTATACAGTACATCATCTACTGGGTTATAGTGTAATGTGTCTGATCTGATAGATCATGGAAAAGCTGTCAGAGCTGCTACATATCTCATTAAAAAATTTTTCATGGAGAATTATATTATATGTGGACTACTTACTTTCCATGTCCAAGCACCACGTTATATATCTTGCATCCAGTATTCAGCGACATGGATTGCCTTGTCATTTGCCTCTAGCATGTGGCGCCTATTGCATGTTTCCTGGAGGTTGGGGCAAGTCATCAGTCGGTCTAGGTCCTGTATTACGCCGCAATCACATGTGTGATCATCTGTGTATCCCCATCGCTTCATATTCCTCTTGCACCATGATACACCAGTTCGGAGTCTGTTCAGTGACTTCCATGTTGTGTATGGTAGATGATGTCCAGGAGCAGGTTCCTCTCGAAGTTCCATCCCTGGGGCCCGCACCAATTCGTGCCACCACTCGATACGGCGACTTTCAGGGTTTGTATGTATGGGGTTTGTTGTTTTTAGAAAGCTATGTCTGGATTTGAGTCTTGTGTTTTGTACCTGATGTCCAAAAATTGGGTGTCTTGGGTCATGCTCCTGTTTTTCTCGTTCGATTTTTGCTGCGACACTTCTTCGGATCTTGGAGGGTGCTATGCCAATTATGGGGTATATTTTATCAATGGGGGGGGGGGGGGGGGGTGTGTGATATGTGGACTGTAACAATTATACATGTATCTATTTATAAACAACTGACGTTATGAAGACAGATTCTGATAGACAAATACATAAAATGAATAGCACTTGGCAAAAGTAAAGAAAATGTTTATTTAAGGAAATTTGAAGTACAAAAGAATTATTAGATTTAAAATTAAAGTAATTATCAGACACAAAAAAAAAAGAATCTGTTTAAATGAAAAAATGGGCAATTAGAAGTACTAGAAAGTATTGTGGGAAAAAAATTAATGAAAAAATATTGTTTAAGTTGATTAGAGTTAAGTTTAATCAACATTAAAAAATTGGTATGGTCAGATACCGCACCGAGACGAGAACACAAACAAAAGTATTGTGAAATAAATGGGCATTTATATTATTGAAGATGAAGATGGAAAGATGTAAAAGTTGATAGCAACATTGACAAGAATAGCGCAGACACAGCAAAAGAACAGAAACGTAAACTTAAGTTTAGATCAAAAGGGCTTCATTAGGGACACAGAATAATGTACACGAAAACACTTAACAAATCATGACACAACAATGAATAGAGATTAGAGAGGCCCATATCTGACTGAACTTATGTCTGATCTTGATTTTGGGTGTATCCAAGGCGAAGTGAAGATGTATAGCTGGAGAAGACTGGTAAGTAGAGAAATAATAAGTAGTACGACAAGTAAGAGTACCACTTTAAAACATCATAAATAGTTACATTTGTTTCATCCTCCTATCACAATTAGATACCCAGATGTTTTTCCCACTGTGAATGTCAAGGGCACCATGAAATACATGCAGCTGTTGCCACATGAGTTAAATGACTATGAAGTTCAGCTGGAGAATGTCCTTAGGAGATATCTGAAGCGTCTTCAGTGGCTCTTAAGTGGTATGTCATTTTTCTATCGATAGATCATCAACAGTGTTGCTCATCATTTAATATCAACTTTCTGTATTGTTACTTTGATGTTATTTCAAAATTATCATTATTATAATTTCAACTACCTACATACGAGGTGTGTTCAAAAAGTATCTGACCTTTAAGCCAGAAAAATACAATTACTCACTTGAAGGTTTTAAACCCTAATCCTCTTCAAAGTAATCTCCACACACTTTTCCCAGCTGTTCCACCATTGTTAGAAGCATTTCAGGAAGGCCTCTTTGGGAATGGAGTAAAGCTGGGGTGTTGCATTTCACATAATGTCTTCTTGTGACTCAAATCGAGTCCCTTTCAGCGAAATTTTCAGCAAGGGGAGCAGCCAAAAATTTAAAGGAGCCATGTTGAGAAAAACAGCGTTACGAAGGCGACGGGTGACCTCCAGGTAGTAATCTTTGATAATGTTTTGACTTAGACTATTACAAGTGGACATTGATATGAGATCCATGATTGCAAAATTTGCTGATGACACAAAACTATGCAGTAGTGTCTCATCTAAAGCGGAAGTGGATATATTGATGTCGGATTTAGATAAAATTCGAGAATGGTCTGTAAGCTGGCAAATGGAGTTTAATGTAGATAAATGTACAGTCATCCACATGGGTAGATCCAATATGGAACATAAATACAGAATGGGAGAAAACAATATTAGAAAGATAGATAAGGAAAGGGACCTAGGGGTTATAATAGATCATACAGGAAAGGTGAGTGAGCAAGTTAAGGTAGCAGTGAAAAAGGCAAATGCAATGTTAGGTATGATAAAAAGAAATATTAAACATAGGAGCAAGGAAGTGATCGTCAAACTGTATAAAGCTTTAGTTAGACCTAGATTGGAGTACTGTGTACAGGTGTGGAGTCCTTATCATAGAGGGGACATAAACATGCTAGAAAGAATACAAAAAAGAGCGACAAAGATGATAGTTGGATTCCAGAATTACAGTTATGAGGAACGACTCAGAAAAACAGGCCTACAGTGTCTCGAAGAGAGAAGAATTCGTGGTGACTTAATACAGGTTTATAAGATGATCAGAGGAATCGATAAATTAGACTATAACAAGTTTTTTAAAATACAGCCACCTACAATAACACGAGGGCATAGCTACAAGCTGATTAAAGAGAGGTCCAGGTTAGATATTAGGAAATATTTTTTTAGTCAGAGAGTGGTGTCTGCTTGGAATGCATTGCCAGGGGAGGTGGTGGAGGCAGGGACAGTTAATGCGTTTAAGAATAAACTGGATGCGCATAGATTTTAGAGCAAGGTGATGTAAATGTAACTGGTTGTATACAGACTCTGCAGGGTCTTCTAAACCAGTATAAAGACGTTAAGTTAAGTTTTTCAAAGTACAACTGGTCACAATAACAAGATGGCACAGCTTCAAATTGTTTAAAGATTAGATATTAGAAAACATTTTTTTTAGTTAGAGAGTGATGGATGCTTGGAGTGCAATGCCGCTGGATATGGTGGAGGCAGAGTCAATTAATGCATTCAAAAATAGATTGGATGCTCACAGTATTTTCAGTATTGGTAAAGTGAAATAAACTTGTTGTATACAGACTCTGTAAAGCCTTCTAGACTAGTATAATGAAGTTAAGTTGTGGCGCATACTTGTGATGCACAACCCCACGTGAGTCCAAGAAAAAGGTCAACATGACTTTGACATTGCTGTGCACCTGCCTCACTTTTTTGGCCTTGGGGATGATGAATGTCTCCACTGTGACGATTGCAGCTTGGTTTCTGGATCGTACCATAAATCCATGACTCATCACCACTTTGGTATTAACTAGCTTTTGGCAAAAATTTGATGTAACACCACTGCTCAGTTCTTTCTGACAGGTGCTCACTACACTCAACGCTAAAAAGGTGAATGCCAGCGACTGGCGCAATCTGCGAGCAAGAAAAAAATTAACGCATGCCAATGACGGTTCTCTATGCCTTCCTGCCGAGGACAACACAAAAAATTAAGGTCGGATACGTTTTGAACACACCTTGTCTGAAGAGCTGAAATATTCAAAGAGCATCTGAAATGTTGAAAAGCTCAAACTGCTACCAGTGGGAGACATAGGCATTGAACAGGGACCAGAAATTAAAGTTGGCCATCTGCAAAATGCGGTGCTTACGAAAGGTTGCTATCAACACCAGAAAAGTCAGAATCACAAATACAAATATTCATTAGAAGATTGGAACAATTCGCTGCCTGCAGTACATCGAGCAACAGAGAATGAATTGGTTTGGCCACATTGTGTGAATACAACCAGACCACATTGTTCATGCAACCTTCCACAGGAGAACATCAGGAAAAAGGACGAGAGGTAGACCGAGGAAAAGGTGGATAAGATAGTGTAAACGAGACCTACCATAAAATGTGGAAAAATATTACTTGGGCCACAAAAGAAGCAACAGACAAGTGCATACCACAACAAGGAGCTACAACCTGGTAGAAAGTGAGCAGACAAAAGAAAAAGAACAAGTAAAAGCTCAAAGAGTATCTAGAATGCTGAAATTCTAAAAAAATAGATATATGGAGGAATTTTATCATTCTCACTCAAATATGATGCGTGATATTGCCTGCATTAGTGCAGAAAAAAAAAACAATATGCTTTGATACAGGCTTCCTGTAATTAAGGATAGAAGTCATCAATATTGTTCACCCATATTGTGATCATTGCTGCTACGTTAGTTATTATTTAATATAGTCTATGGTTTTCAGTTTACTTATATGTACATTTAGCTTCTTGAATCTGCAGGTAGTCGCAGAGTGTTTGGCACAATAGTCCACAAACGAGTGGCCATCTTGATAGACACATCAGGTTCCATGGAGCCTCACATGGGGGAACTGAAGAAGGACTTGGCTTCTCTTGTTTGGGACCAGCTGCATAAGCAGATCATTCAGTAAGTTGTTTTACAGCAAAGTCTGTAGTTGTCAAATTGTAAATGTTACATATAATCTGTAAGTTTGTTTTTATTTTTTGGACTTGATACCAACTTGGCATTGCACTGCGTTGAGTATATTTAACTCAACATTGCATTCTACTGATGGTGCCAAACTCAGCATTGCACTGTACTTAGTGTATTTAACTCAGTATTGCACTCTGCTAACAGTGCCCAAATTAGTATTGCACTGTGAGATGCATGTCCTAAACCCTTTTACATAACTGAAACTAGGTGAACTAACGAATACAAGACTCTCTCTAGGCCCCGTGGGTCAGTGGAGGTGGTAGCCCACCAGGGCTGTGTTACTAACTCAGCATTGCTCTGTGCTGAGGATGCCCAGCTCAGGATTGCGCTCCATGAAATGTGTCCCTGGCCCTATTGCAAAACTGAAATACAACATAACTAATGGATACTAGACTCCTCTCAAGGCTTTGTAAGTTGTTGGAGATAGGAAACCAAGGGCTTCTCTGAATTGGTTTAGCTTAGTACTCAACATTGCACACGATAAAAGTGTTTCATGCTTCCCTCTGTGGTCAGGAAGGAGCCAGATACATTTCTGGTCTCTGCCTGAGGTGGCAAGAAACCCATGAGGCCCCCAGTACTATTAACTAGGTCCTCCAATAAAAAAAAGTTTTGTTATTACAGATTATGTAAATATATATTTTGTGTCATTTAACAACAAATAAGTAATTCATCAATTTGTGTCTACTAAACACTCAATAAATTCAATCCAAAATGTGCTTTCTTACAATCCATTCTTTTACATTAAGTAAAATTATCTTTTGGATCATTTGGCTATAGAAAATATGTAAGACTAGTTTTGTAATTGGCTAGGGTTATACATTTAAAGGAACAAATGATTTTTGCTGATTTTCTTTTACTTACTGGGTTTTTTTCACTTGCAAATGTTTGGTAAGTATGTGCTTTCATCAGCTCAGGTTGACATGTATGAGAGTTCTGCTCAGGACTAACAAAGTTCTATTTCGGACTCACAAACCCAGAGCTCAGATATTGGGGTGACTCTATACCAAATAAAATATATTTTTGCAATGTTCACTTGACTTAACGTTTTATACTGATTTCGAAGACTGTGACGAGTCTGTAAACAACCATTTTATACATTTCCTTGTTCGCTAAGCTATGTGCATCCAATCTATTCTTAAATGCATTAACTGTCCGTGCCTCCACTACTTCCTGTGGCAATGCATTCCAATCATTCACCACTATTTGACTAAAAAGATATTTCCTAATATCTAATCTGGACCTTTCTTTAGTTAATCTGTAAATTTAGTTAATTTAGCTAACTTCCTGCTGCTCACTAGGCCTGGGGGAAGATAGATTATGTATTGGGTGAAAATTTAATGACTTTTGGAATTTGACTGAACAGAAGCTAAAGCCTTTTAAAAAAAAAAAAAAAAAAAAAAAAAAAAATTTAAGCGGGGGCTCGACTTCATTGCTTCGGGTTTTTCCCCATTTTAGCTCGGTTTCTCTCGGCAGATGGGCACCCCATCTGTCTATAGCATTGCATAAAGCACGAACTCCGTAGCTCCAGTGATGAACCCAGGGATCTCCGGAAAAAATTGACGTCATGGACCGACCGTCGCAGCTCGATATCGAACCCCGACTGTCTGAACATGAGGCAAACGGCTTGAGCACTTCGCCACAGAGATCCCCCCGCCCCCCCCCCCCCATGCTAAAGCCTAATCTACTGTTATCCATTTTTAACTGTCAAAGGTTCTTTTACATGTTTTTCATCAAAAAAACCTCACTTTTTTGCATTTTCATTTTTTTGAGATGCTAGCCTTTTTACTTCTCATCTATAGTGACTCCAAAACACTTGGGATTTGATTCAAACATATATTTACATCATTTGTCAAATGTAAAGGTATACAAGAACACAAACATATATTTACATCATTTGTCAAATGAACAGGTATACTTCTTCTTCTTCTTCTGCGTACGCAGTCAGACAGTAACCATTATTTTCTCGAAAAAAGCGGCGGTCATCCTGAGACTCTCGCCACTACCATAGAGCTTGTCTTGCAGTTCCACTGGCAATGGCCACATCTGCTCTCTCTGATCCTCGTATGTTGGGCAGTTCTGCAGCAGATGTTCAGTGGTCATTTTACCAGTACCGCACGGGCATTCGTCGGTACACCCTATCTTCAATTTGTTGAATAGGTGGTACCTCAGTCTATTGTGGCCAGTGCGAAGTCTGAAGACAACGACCTGCTCTCTTCGGTTCAACTGGTAATAGGCATCGTTTTTGGTGTAACCAGTATGTTCGGTTTCCCATTTGGTCATGTATCTGGCTTTGATAAGCCGTTTTGACTCTTCGTACGTCATACTGGTATCTGTTTGTGGTAGCCTTGCACCTTCTTTTGCCAGTCTGTCTGCATCCTCGTTGCCTTGGATGTTGCAGTGTGACGGAATCCACTGTACCACTACCCTTTTTGGTGCGGACTGCTGGCACAGTTTGCAGAGTGCTGCTCTTAAGTCATTAAGCTCAGTGTTTTTCTGGCTTTTTAGCGCTGTGACTACTTCGAGAGCATCTGTCAGCAGGACTATATGGCTCTCATTTTCACTGTGTGTTACCATTTCTTCCACTGCCGCCCTCAGTGCCTCTGCCTCTGCTCTGAAATTGCTTGTGTACTTACCAGTAGCGAATGACAGTGTTATTGTTCGAACAGGTATACAAGAACACAAACATATATTTACATAATTTATAAAATGTAAAGGTATACAAGTATACAAACATATATTTACATAATTTATAAAATGTACAGGTATACAGGAACACAAACATGTATTTACATAATTTATAAAAAGTACAGGTATACAGGAACACAAACATGTATTTACATAATTTGTAATAAGGCAACTTAAATGGTGGAAAAAAACCCCAAGCTGCATGAAGCAGTGTATGACCGTCCATTAAAGGAAATATGAAAACATTATACAAAATTATTGGTGACTCATAGATATATGCATGTATGAAATCTGTTTTAATATTCTTGTTCTTCTTCTTCTTGTTCTTCTTCTTCTTTTGCATTCATTTTCTTGTCCTGAACAGGGCTTTTCAAGTAGCATGATGAAGTCATGAGAACGGAATGCTTTGTGTTGCTAGTTTACAGCTTGACTGCGATATTAGCATCTTTCGGTCTGACATATCCGTCTTTGGCAGGGTTTTAATATTTTAATATATATTTTATAGACAAGCTGAATTATTGAATTTATTATTATTATCCTGTGGCATTTGATATGAACATAGCAATTTCGTGGAATTGATGGCTGTCTACTATATGATGGGAGGTCTGTCTACTATATGATGGGAACTATAACGATGGGAGAGAACAATATTAGAAAGATAGATAAGGAAAGGGACCTAGGGGTTATAATAGATCATACAGGAAAGGTGAGTGAGCAAGTTAAGGTAGCAGTGAAAAAGGCAAATGCAATGTTAGGTATGATAAAAAGAAATATTAAACATAGGAGCAAGGAAGTGATAGTCAAACTGTATAAAGCTTTAGTTAGACCTAGATTGGAGTACTGTGTACAGGTGTGGAGTCCTTATCATAGAGGGGATATAAACATGCTGAAAAGAATACAAAAAAGAGCGACAAAGATGATAGTGGTATTACAGTTATGAGGAAAGACTCAGAAAAACCGGCCTACAGTGTCTCGAAGAGAGAAGAATTTGTGGTGACTTAATACAGGTTTATAAGATGATCAGAGGAATGGATAAATTAGACTATAACAAGTTTTTTAAAATACAGCCACCCACACAATAACAAGAGGGCATAGATACAAGCGGGCTAAAGAGAGGTCCAGATTAGATATTAGGAAATATTTTTTTAGTCAGAGAGTGGTGTCTGCTTGGAATGGATTGCCAGGGGAGGTAGTGGAGGCAGGCACAGTTAATGCATTTAAGAATAAACTGGATGCACATAGCTTAGCGAACAAGGAAATGTATAAAATGGTTGTTTACAGACTCTGCAGGGTCTTCTAAACCAGTATAAAGATGTTAAGTTAAGTTAAGTAATAACGCTGTTTTACCTTGTCGTCCTTTTTTCATGTGACATTTCATTGTCAAGATGGTGCAAATGGATAACAATCAACGATCGACTAGTTAATCATTTGTCATTGCCTTTGAAAGAATTTGTGTGACTTGTATCTTTGGGTCCTGCACATCATCACAATTTGGCTGGGTTACCACTGCTGCCTCATGTGGGTTTCAGGAAAACCGGATTAATCATAGTGCATCTGTGTCTGTGGGTGGCTTTGACTGTGACAGTTCTTTGTGAATATCTGGAACATTATTTGGTACTTTTAGTTTCCTGCTGTGTCATTTCTTATGAACATGGAGATTTAGTCATGGTCATCCTACATTTCTAAACTATTAGATGTCACACCCCCTCTGCTTCGCGGAATACATGTTTACTGGAAAGGCTTCGGAGTAACCCATGAGGAACAAACCTGCTATCTTCAGTAGTCTTGAAAATGTTTTGTCACTGGTTAAAGGTAGCTTAGGATGAGTTGAGTGAGAGGTTGACATATTGCTCAAATCTTCCTCACTTGAATTCAAATTACTGCACAAGTCAGCCATTTCAGCAGACAGAGCAACTGGAAAAGATTGACCACACAGCTTAACAGAGAGAGTGGTTTTCATCACATAGAGATGGATGAAAAAGAACAATATTTTAATATTACATACCCTAGGACAAATGGATGAAAATGATGTAACACAAACTATTCACATTTTCTGGTAGTAGTCTCTTTTTTAGAAAACTGTCTTTCTTGTGTCTAGATTCAACATCATTAGTTTGTCTGGTTCCTGCTCGGTGTGGTGAGATGTAGTGCAAACACCATCAGATTTAAACTGTCATGATGCTATTAGATGGATATCACATATGCATGCAGGTATGCGCGTACAAAGTTATGAATGAACAAGAACAACATTTTAATGTTACATACCCTAGGAACTGAGACGCTAGTCCAATCAGGCACAAAATATTGACCAGAACGTCGCACCAGGGTCAATACACTGACCAAGACCACAATCTCTCTTCCATGTAGTGTTCCCTGGAAACAGGCTGTTTTTAAGGCAGCCTGGCTGATGAGATGTGGTTCAACTTGATCCCCATAGTAGTGAGCGCCAAGCAGATATAGCCAAGCATAGCACAACCATCTGGAGGAACGCGGTCAACCTTCATCAGCTTGCTCGGGATGTGAGGAAAGCTACTAAAACCCGGCACTTAATGTAGTTGTCAGAGTGCACAAAAGAGTAAACTTACCCAAGGAAATATGGATGAAAATGATGCTATTCACATTTTCTGGTAGTAGTCTCTTATTTAGAAAACTCTTTCTTTTGTCTAGATTCAACATCATTAGTTTCTCTGGTTCCTGCTCGGTGTGGAGAGATGCAGTGCAAACACCATCAGATGTGAACTGTCATGATGTCATTAGATGGATATCACACATGCATGCAGGTGGCAATACCTGTACATTGGAGGCTCTGCAGGTAAGATTTTTATATGGAATATCTTGGTCACTTCTTCTTAGTTCTTATTTCTTAGTCGACCTGTACTTCTACAGGTATGTACTTCTGGTATGAGCTGGATATATAGCTGACAAAAGGGTTTCCTGCTTAGTGGGCTAGGCTTGAGCATCTTAATACTCCTTTTGGGACAAGCGCTTAAGGAGGGTGGTTAACCAATGTGCGAGTCCATCTTAATAGACTAAAACACTAGAGCAAAGTAGACCCGCAGCCAGTTAGGTGCCATAAATGCTGCTCTATACAAACCACCTTACCATGGCCGGTGTTATGCCATGTCACACACTTAGTCGCCTCTTACGACATACTCTCTGTGAGGCAGGGGTGATATTCTTGTGCTTGTCGTACACAAAGATCCTAGCAGACTACTCCGTCACTTGGTTATTTTCCATGTATTATTAAATTTGTATGTTGCCATGTTATGAATAAATATTTATAATCCTAATTGATTCAATATTAGCAAGTAAGTAAGTAGATCTGCCACAGTTGCAACTCTCTGTTCCAAGACCCTGGCATATATATTACCTACATGACTAAGGAGGAAAGGTCTCAGAATCTTATCTATGGAATCTATGGAACATTACTTCAAGCTTTTTTTGGGGTCATTAAAATTTTGTTATAATGCCAAACTATTAACTTAATTTCAGGGGAGGAAGACTAACGTCTGGTCAGACACAATATACTGATCAGACATGTTAGTCAGAGTCAGACAAAATATATTGGTGAAGACCCTCAACCTGACTTCCTAGTAGTCCTCCCTGGAAATGGGCTGTTTTCATGGCAGCCTGGCTAACTGGGGGAGGGATCGACATGATGCCCGTAGTAGTGACCGACACACAGATAAAGCCGAGCATAGCACTATCACTTGGTGAACCTCTTCATCAGCCCACTCGGGATGTGAGGAAAGCAACTGCAACCCGCCACTTAACGTCCTTTTCAAGGCGCACAAAAGAGTAAACCTACTCATTGTGGGCATTCGAAACAACAACCATAGCTCCCACGGTTTGTTCCAAGACCGTAGCATATATTTAACCTATATGACTAAGGAGGAAAGGTCTCAGAATCTGATCTATGGAACAATACTTCAAGCAGCCTTTGGGTCATTAAAACTGTCTTTATTTTAATCTTTGTTTATTAACTTTTCATGCGACCTTTATGGTGGTTTTCTTTCTAGCGTTCGTAAAAAAAAATGATGTTGTGATTATGTGTCATAATTTACAATGAGGCAGCAATATCTACACTTCTCAGCCCAACACATTCAGTTTCAGCACTGCATTTTAGGGACCAGGTGTGCCTTCCCTCTGCAATCTCTATTGTCCTAGCCAGGTTACACACTAGTGCAACCTGTTTCTAGGGTTACCACTTGGAGGCAGCATAGAGCCTTGATTAGCTGTAGTTTGATAACCCCTCCCGATCTCGGCAAATAACCAAAAATAGGAAAAATTACGTAATGACAATTTTGTACTTACTGCACATTACATTAATGAAATAGGTAGTTAGTTTTCTTTTCTTTTGTAGTTAATTATGCTTACTAAAATGTATATCAGTTATTTTTTGTTTTGTTTGTAACAGAAAGTGTATCAATGAAAAATTATAAATTGTCAAATCTTTTGCTTACATAAGACCAACATATATACCAGCTAATGTCTGTTATAATCACATATTTTACACCCTTGCTGATTTTCCCAGCTGGCCTTCCGTGACCCTGACATTGATGCCATCTACTTATTGACAGATGGTAAACCGGACACTAGCACATCCCTGGTGCTGAGAGAGGTGGCCAAGATGAACGAAAATAGGAACGTCACTGTCAACACCATCTCTTTTAACTGTGCTGACAGGTATACTTTTCTGTATCATAACTGATTCCCAGTGCTGGTCCTGGGGTCCCTTGCTAGGGAGGAAAGAATAGGACTACTGCATTATACTATGAATGTCATAAAAAGTCACTAGCTAGGGCTGTGCGTAAGCTTGGCAACCTTATGTCAAACAAAGTGCCACAGGAAACATTTTCAGACATATTTAATGTTTTAATGCAGGCTTCCTACAAGGAGGACAATTGTAGTGATTGTAGAATACACATCAATGAATGAATGAATGGTTGAATCAATCAATCAATGAATCAATCAATGAATCAATAAATAAATACATAAATGAACGAATGAATAAATTAATAAATCAATCAATCAGTGAATCAATCAATTATACAATCAACGGAACAATCAGGCAATCAATGAATCATGTTAGCAAGTAATCAACTGATCGATCAATCAAGCAATAAATCAATCAATAAACTAATTAATGAATCAATAAATCAAACAATGAATCAATCGATCAAAACCTTTCAGCTCTCAACAGACCAATTGTCCTAAACAAATACTTGTCAAGTATGGTTGTGGTTGGCAGGCAGAAGAGTCAATTGTCATACCGGAGTGAAAAATAATATGATGATATTGATGGCTTAAATGAGGTTTCCACATGATAAAGATGAGCCAACTTCCACATGATAAATATGAGCCAACTTCTACATGATAAAGGTGAGCCAACTTCCACATGATAAAGAGGAGCCAACTTCCACATGATAAAGATGAGCCAACTTCTACATGATAAAGGTCAGCCAGCTTCCACATGATAAAGGTGAGCCAGCTTCTACATGATAAAGGTGAGCCAACTTCCACATGATAAAGATGAGCCAACTTCTACATGATAAAGGTGAGCCAGCTTCTACATGATAAAGGTGAGCCAGCTTCCACATGATAAAGGTGAGCCAGCTTCTACATGATAAAGGTGAGTCAGCTTCCACATGATAAAGGTGAGCCAGCTTCTACATGATAAAGGTGAGCCAGCTTCTACATGATAAAGGTGAGCCAGCTTCTACATGATAAAGGTGAGCCAGCTTCCACATGATAAAGGTGAGCCAGCTTCCACATGATAAAGGTGAGCAAACTTCCACATGAAAAAGGTGAGCCAACTTCCACATGATAAAGGTGAGCCAACTTCCACATGATAAAGATGAGCCAACTTAAATATTATTGATGTTTAAAGCGTAATATGAGTCACAATACTGATCTAGTAACCCAGTAATGATTCTCAACACAACAAGGATCAGGCTGCCATGCAAGTTTTAATAAGGACAAGCCAACTGCAAAGCAAAAAATCTTCTACAAAAAAAAGTCCAGAATGCACGACGACCTTATTGGCGACTCCTTACATGTGTATCCCACATGTGGCAGAGCCTGCTGTGCTAAGATAGGACACTCTTGTGATAAGCAGCTATTAAGATCTTACTAAATCTACACTATTTTAATTATATCTGTTTGTATATTTCAGTACTGCCAATAACTTTTTGAAGTTGTTAGCCAACGAGACTGGAGGGCGCTACCATCGCATCCAGGAAGACTTTGATGCACAACTTTTTGTACACAAACTGTTAACTGAAGGTTTCAATGACAGCGAGGTTAGTACGATGAAAGTTTATGTTCTGGCATCTGGCATACAAAGTTGTCAGATTACTGGAAACATGGTCCTGCCATCATCTTGTCCTACACATGCATTCAACTGCTTTTAAATATCCTGAGTACCAATATGTTGTGAATTTGATTGTAAACATTCTATCATAGACTTTACCATTCGGTTACATCTAAAATATTGTTTGATCCAAGCGTTTCTGTTTCAAAGATGTGTTCACATATAAAAGTGTCTAGAACATTGTTTGGCTTGGCTTCGTTCATTCTCAATCTCCCACTACCAAACACCGAAAGGGCTTAAGTAGCAGAATGTAGTTCAGAGAACGGAATGCATTGTGTCGTAGTTTATAGCTTGACTGCGATATTTGCACCTTTCGGTCAAACACAACCGATTTCAGCAAGCATTTTTTGAGTACCGGGTTAGCATTCCCTCTTCGATCCCTTCTCCTGTTTACAGATGCCCTGGCCGTAACTACAGCACTAAAAAGCTAGAAAAATACTGAACTTAATAATCTAAGAGCAGTACTCTGTCAACAATGCCAGCGGTCCGCACCAAAAAGAGTAGTGGTACAGTGGGTTCCATCGCACTGTAACATCCAAGGCAACGAGGAGGCAGACAGACTGGCAAAAGAAGGTGCAAGACTACCACAACCAGATTCTAGTGTAACCTACGAAGAGTCCAAAAGGTTTATAAAGGCCAGATACATGGCCAAATGGGAAACAGAACATACTGGCTACACAAAAAATGATGCCTATTACCAGTTGAACAGAAGAGAGCAGGTCGTGGTCTTCAGAATCCACACAGGCCACAACAGACTGAGGTACCACCTATTCAATAAACTGAAGATAGGTGGCACTGACGGATAGGGAAAATGACTGCTGAACATCTGCTACAAAATTGCCAGACATACGAGGACCAGAGAAAGCATATGTGGCCATCACCAGTGGCAACACTAGACAAGCTCTATGGCAGTGTCGACAGCCTCAGGATGACTGCTGCTTTCTTCTAACAAATACAAGTTGACGTCTGACAGCATACAAAGAAGAAGATGACGAAGATCCCTTCTCCTTAGCCAGTCTGCTCTGCTGCAGCCTGTTATCCAGGATCACCGCGTGGAGGTGTAGAAGGGTCTTGGCAGCTTTGGCTTGCTGGCCCTGACGCTAGCAGTCAGCTATGAGTCGCTGACCACTGCAGCTGATGCGCTGCTCGTCTTGATCCCAGAACATTGTTCTATCCAAGTGTTTTTGTTTAAAAAATGTGTTCACATAAAAAAGTGCCTAGAATATTGTTTGATCCAAGTGTTTCTGTTTCAAAGACGTGTTCACATAAAAAAGTGTCTAGAACATTGTTTGATCCAAGTGTTTCTGTTTCAAAGATGTGTTCACATAGTGTGTAGAACGTTGAACATTAAACATATTTAGGTGTGTCACTATGTTCAAGTAGTTATCCCTGCCATTTAAAATGAATTTGCCTTCAAGGGTTGTAAAGTGAATAAAGTTTTGCGACCAGAAGTAATATATTGCCTGTTACAGGTGGGTTTTTATATTATGTTGTTTGCGTTGTTGCGAATGTCCACAATGAGTAGGTTACTCTTTTGTGCACCCTGAAAAGGACATTAAGTGGAGGGTTGCAGTAGCTTTACTCATATCCTGAGCATGCTGATGAAGGTGGACCGGGGTCCTTCAGGCGGGGTCCTCTGCGTGTTGCTCACTACTACAGGGATCACATCGAACCTCACTTTGTAAGCCAGACTGTTATCCTCGACAACAGCCTGTTTCCAGGATGACCAAAGAGGAGGTCAAGTGAAGGTCTTGGCCAGTATGTTTCTCCTGACCCTGGCTAACATTGTCTAATCAGTGTGTTATGCCTGATCAAACGTTAGTCTCATCGTCCCGTTTTTATACTAATATGTGTATAAATCATAGACAAGTGTGACACAACACTAACAATATTTGTTTCAGTATCCACACCTGCCTACATTTGAAGGAGATGACCTGCAAAAGTTAGGGACTGAAATTTATCAAGCCCGCAAGTTCCTGCAGCAGGCTAGGATTTATAAGTGAGAACCATTTTCTCCATTGCGTTTTACGTGTATACGTTCTTCTCTTTTCTCTTTCTTCTCTTCTCATTATTTTGTTGTTCCACGTGTAAAATAATATTGAGGTATTTCTAGAGCTTTTTACAAAACCGAAAAGGTCAAGACAACTAGGTGAGGTGTGCAATACCCAGAAGATAAAGAACATTTGACCTTAGTTGGGTTAAATAGTCTCGAGAAAGGGTGTCCACCTCGGGTGCTGGAGGTCGCATGTTTCTTCTTCATTGTACGCAGTCAGACATCAACCTTTATTTTTTTGAAAAAAGCAGCGGTCATCCTGAGGCTGTCGACACTGCCATAGAGCTTGTCTAGTGTTGCCACTGGTGATGGCCACATCTGCTCTCTCTGGTCCTCGTATGTCGGGCAGTTTTGCAGCAAATGCTCAGCGGTCATTTTCCAGGGACCACACGGGCATTCGTCAGTGCCACCTATCTTCAATTTATTGAATAGGTGGTACCTCAGTCTATTGTGGCCAGTGCGAAGTTTGAAGACCACGACCTGCTCTCTTCTGTTCAACTGGTAATAGGCATCGTTTTTTGTGTATGTCGCATGTTTGAATCATTGTGGAAACCGCAATTTTTTTCACGTGGATCTTCTGGTAACAATTTTCCTGATCTCTGGGTAGTGAGATCAGACTCCCATATTCAGTGTCGGGCACATTAAAAATTCCTTGGCGGTTGGAAATTGAAAAGAGTAGACTTTACGGCCGCTGCCCGGACAAAATTCAAAATCTACCCAAGTTATTTATAACTTTCCCCAGGTGATTTGTTAAGAGCAGCTATAGATGGTGCCTAACTGGCTGCGGGTCTATTTAGCTCTAGTGTTTGAGTCTATTAAGATGGTCTCGCACTTCGGTAAAAACCACTCAACAAGAAACTAGTTGTAGACAGACTCGATAGACTCTTCTAATCTAGTATAAAAGACGTCAAGTTAAGTTAATGGTGAAAGTTAATTATCGTAGCAGTACTGACTGAGCTAAACTTTATCTTAGTAACTTTCGTCATCATCATATGCAAGCCGGCTGACGTAGGTGATCGAGGATTTACACATTTTCAGTTATTTTATCTGTTCTGCTGTTCACTGTCTTCTTTGTCATGAAACATAATGCTAGACATGAGAACATTTGTTGCTGTTCTCTTGACATGAAATTACTGTTGTCTGTTTACATGGACCTATTTCTCCTATTTTTACCAACATCCCCATAATCTAGAAAGCTGACATTGTTTTCATATGTAATAGACTCACTCAACTCTATTTAGTTATCGTGAGGGGCCCAAGATGCAGCAGTGCATGAACTGACAACACGCAACGACTCATAGCTGGATGCTTGCATCAGGGTCAGCAAACCACAGCTGACTAAGACCTTCTTCCGCCTCCACGTGGCCGCCCTGGAAACAGGCTGCACTAGTCACTAGTGTAGTCTCGCCAAGGGATAGATAATGCAGAGGGAAGGCAAACTCAGTCTAAAAAATATTGTACGGAAACCGTATGTGTCTTGCCGAAAGGCGCAGATTCCGCACATGATGTAACAAAACGTCCTTTTTAGGATGAAGGCAGAAGAAGAAGACATTTTTGCAGTTTTCTTTTCTTTATCTTAAATTCTTTCTCTTTTCAGAGCTCTTTATAAAGCAAAGACAGTACAACAAGGGACAGAAAAATCAAACTGCACCAAAGGTATTATTGAAGATACATTTTAATGTTTAAATGTAGTCAAGAAAATAGAGTAAATCTATAATTTTACATCACCATTATGTTCTAGTCAACCAGTTTTGGGACTGGTTTTTGGCCCTGACACCATCGTCAGGTGATACAGTCCTGGGACTGGTTTAGAAGTTCAGGATTCTGTCTTTCCATTTCTGTTTGTCATCTGGGACTGTCTTCAGCTCCACAAAAGTCTTCACCGCCATGTCTCTGCATGCTGTGTCACAAAGGTATTTCTTGGTTTGCCCTTTCCTCTCCTTCTCTGTGGTCTGTCTTCACTGGACCCTCATGATGTTGGTTGGGGCCCAGCCAGGTCAATCGTTGTTTTTGTATCCTATCCAAATAGTAGTTTTCTTTTCCTCCCACATCCATCAACACCCTTTCATTTGATTGCCTCTCTGTCCAGCATACTTAGTTCATCTTTAAGTAACACTACATCTTAAAAACCTATAAGTATTCCTCTCCTCTTTTATTTGTTGTCACTGTTTCAGAATTGTACAGCACCACAGATCAGACATATGTGGTCAGGCTTCTGTTCCGTTATGTCTTACTAATGACATCAGAAATAATAAATACAGACATGGTCTATTGCTATTTCCTCTTTCAAACTTGTATGTGCATATGTATCTTCTTCTTCTTTTGTCATACGTTTCCAGAGATCAACTTGAATATATCTAAAGAAAGAAGTGGCCAGCCTGAGGTTATTGTTATTTCCGTAGAGTTTACCCAGGAAAGGTTCTGGTAATGGCTGTATATGATTTCTGTGTTATTTTGGCCACCTTTGTAGCTGATGTTCAGCAATCATTTTTCAGTGCCAAAGAAACATTCATCTTTATTTCTTGTTGTTAGTTTGTCAAATAGATTTGAGCTTAATCTGTTGTGGCCTGTGCAGAGTCTAAAGATTACCACCTTTTCATTTCTTCTAAGCTGATAATTTATATTTTTGGTTGTTGACCTGGATGCTTCTTACTTGTTCCAGTATCTACACCTGGTAAAACTATTGGCCTCTTTATAAGTTTTACCTATTTTAGGTCGATGTAGCTTTCCACCTTCTCTTGACAGGGAGGAAGACTACCGTCTGGTCAGACAAAATATACTGATCAGACATCTTAGTCAGGGTCTGGCAAAGCATAGACCCTCACCTCGGTTTACTAGTGGCCCTCCCTGGAAACAGGCTGTTTTCATGGCAGCCTGGCTAACAAGGTGAAGTGATCGACATGATCTCCGTAGTAGTTAGTGACATGCAGATGAAGCTAAGCATAGCACAACCGCTTGGAGGACCCCGGTCCACCTTCATCAGCATGCTCGGGATTTGAGGAAAGCTACTGCAACCCACCACTTAACATCCTTATCAGGGTGCACAAAAAAGTAAACCTACTCATTGTGGACATTCGAAACAACAACAACAACAACAACAACAACAACAACACCTGGTAAAACTCTGGTCCTCTTCATAAGTATTACCTATGTCAGGTTGAGGTAGCTTTCCACCTTCTCTTAATTATCTTGTCAGCCACTACATTTTCAAGGATGTTGCAATAAGATTTAGTCTGCTGTATCACAGCTCTCTAGACCCAGTAATACAGTTCACAGAGTATTACTCTTACTTTCTTTAGTTCTGTATCTTCTTAGGCTTCTGGGTGCTGCAACCACTGTAAAGAGTACCACTTTTCTTTCTGTGTTTTTTTCTGCTACAGGTTTGAAAGACCCATCCTCTGAAATCACTTGAACCTTTTCCTGTTGCAACTGATAATTGTCGTTGAGTACTGTTTTTTAGGCTCAGAAAGATTCCTTCACCTCTATGCTCTGTTTCATTTGTTACTGATCAATCTGTATATACATGGGTCTAACTGTTGCTACGGTAGTGTTTCTCTTTGTGTTTTACAGTTATACATTCATCTCTCTGTTTAGGGGGCAGCTTAGTGAATGCATCAGGGCCAGCGAACTAGAGCTGACTAAGACCCTATTTCACCTCCAAGCAGCGGCCATGAAAACAGGCTGCACTAGTGTAGTCTGGGTAAGAGAATAGGCATTGTATGGTACCAACAAAAAAAGCCAACTGAAATAAGATGTGTTGGGCTGAAAGACGCAGATATCACAGCCTCACTGTAAACTATGACACAGGGTCATTTTCAGACGAACACTGAAAAGAGATCCTTGCCTGATTTTTCTTCATCTCTTCAGGTGTAATCATTTAATCGTAGTTCCTTCTCACATTATTTTTTCTAAGTATTTTTTGGTTTACTTCTCGTTTTCTTCCCTTGAGGATTTCATATAAAAGTCTGTCTGATTATTTTGGACGCTGCCTTTCGTAATGCAGAACCTACCCACCACCATTTTCTTTGCTTAATTTCTTGTTCCAGTGGCTGTTGTTGGCTACTTTCCCATAGGTCTTTATGCCTCACCATGTCCTGCCAATTTATGCTCATTATCCTTTGTAGACATCTGTTAATGAAGGACTGGGGTCTTTATTGTAGGGCTTTGTTCATTCTCAGTGTTTCGGCTCCATACAGAAGCACTGACTTGACACTGGTATTGAATATTCTAACTTTGGTGTGAATCTTGATTTCCTTGGATCTCCACATGCTGTTTAGTGTCAGAGATGCCATTCTTGCTTTAGTAATTCTGGTCCGGTCCTTACATTTACATCTGAACGTCCTAATGTGTCAATTGTGCTGCCCAAATAGGTAAAGGTATCCACTTTATTGAACGGCTTTCCCTCCATCGTGATTGGTTCTTTGTTAATAGTATTGAATTGTCATATGTATACATAAAAATTTCTCTATACCAGGTATTTTTAAATTTATAAATATACCTGCATTTCTTAGTGTCAGTTTTACATTGTAAGAGCTCAACAAACATCTGAATAGATTAGACCGAATATGTGAACCAAACTACAGATTCTTCTATGACCAAGAAGAGTCAGTCGAGAACTTCCTGACTTTGTGCCCAGGGTTGACTGATCTGCAGAACGTGCTGCTACCACCACACCCCACTATACACAACACACTATACACATCACTACAACAATTGAGTTTAGGAGAATGCATTTTTTTTCTGGGAAGCATTGGGCTGTCAAGAGCTGCCAGCTCACAGCTAAAGGGATTATATCATCATCACAGTATAAAAGTAATGCATTCAGATGTCCAAAGTATTCTGGAGTAAATGTGTTAAACTAGAGTCTAAAAAAACTTTAACAAATATCAGATAATTTCAGAAAGCAATTTTAAATAGAATGAAAGATATTACAGAATAGAAGGAATTAAATGTTTGTTATCATTCACACATATACATATATGTTGTTATCTTGTAAATAAGTCTCCTTGTCTGGAGGCATGGGTTCAAAACTTGGTGCCGTCCACATTTATACATTATTTATACATTAATACAAGCCTAATCATACATTTGTCAGTGTTTGCATGATATGGCAGTCCGTAGCAGTGGTAAATACATTGTATTAATAGTGTTTGTTAAATAAATGAATTGGAAAGTACTTGTCGTATAAAAATTAAACAGCACAGTTTCCTGCTGAAATATAGTAGCTAGTGTTGAGATTCATTCATTATAATTATATATTATCTATTTGCAGGACCAGTTCCATTTCTTGTTGGGAGACCAAGGCCGGTTCCACTAGCCAAGTCTTAGAAGTTATCTATCTTAGTTTTAAAAATGTATTTAGACGTGTCTGTCAAAGTGCAAACGCAGCAGCTTATCAATAGTGCAGGTGAAGCAGCCATTATTTTTTCCATGGAAGTAACATAATAGCTGATTCATGGCATATCAACACTTGGCTACCATACAAAACATGTTTGTGATCAGAAATCTAACAAAGGTAGATCACAGGGCATTAGATAAAGTGAGATGGCTATGTACAACTGGGAAGGCATGAGAAATGAAGAAATCAGGAAGTCAGTGGAAATAACAAAGTGAATTACCTACCTAATGTGAGAGAAAATCAGGAATTCAGTGGAAATAACACAGTGCAGTACCTAATGTGAGAGGAAGTCAGTGGAAGTAACACAGAGCATTATCTAATGTGAGAGGAAGTCAGTGGAAGTAACACAGAGCATCATCTAATGTGAGAGGAAGTCAGTGGAAGTAACACAGAGCATCATCTAATGTGAGAGGAAGTCAGTGGAAGTAACACATTGCATTACCTAATGTGAGAGAAAGTCAGAGCAGGAAGTTAGTGGAAATACAACAGTGAATTATCTAATGTGAGTGGAAATCATTAGGAAGTTAGTGAAAATAACACAGTGCATTTCCTAATCTCAGAAGAAGTCAGTAGAAATAACACAGTGCATTTCCTAATCTCAGAAGAAGTCAGTAGAAATAACACAGTGCATTACCTAATGTGAGTGGAAATCAGGAAGTTGGTGGAAATAACCGTGAATGATCTACTGTCAAAGAAGAAGGTCATCAGAAAGTCAATGGAAATAACACTATGCAATCCCTAATATGAGAGGAAGTCAGTGGAAATAACACCATGCAGTCCCTAATATGAGAGGAAGTCAGTGGAAATAACACCATGCAGTCCCTAATATGAGAGGCAGTAAATTGTTCATACACTTTATACAAATTCTGTACAGAGAACTACCATTGACAGCAGAAGATCTGGTTTCAGGGTAAGACAATGACCAAAGAAAAGATAAATAGACTGTATCAGGCAAATCTTGTGTAGCAAGACCTGACTCTGGCTTTGGTAGTTCATTTGATTAAACAATAGGAACTACATGCAGTTATAATAGACACTAAAAGTTGATGAACAAATCAAATCAAATCAATATTTGTTGATCTATTTGCCAATGATAATCATAAATAATGGGCTTTAATGTCCTATTCAGTGTAGTGTTTTGATTTTCATTCTCTTTTTTAAAAAAACGTGAGACTAGCTAATAAGTTTAAATCATTTAATCAGAATTATATATATGTAAAGAGTGAGAATGAGAGGGAGAGAGAGAAAGATGATTATTAATGCTATTATTATTTGTTAAATGAATACCCATTTATTCATCCATTTTGAAATAAGAACAATGCTTGTGCAGGATTCAATTATAATATTAAGCATGTCATCATGAGTTTCTATTACAAATGTCTATTGTTTCGTAGCCTTGCAGCTGTTAACCTTTTATTTAAATATTGTTTTTCAAATTTGTGGATTGGAAAATTTATGTGAATGTTATTTTGCAGGACATAACAATGATCTCAATGTTGGATGATGATGATAAGTTATGTATTAATTTACTAATTGTACTTATCACATCCCATGAAGTCAGAATAGTTATACAATGGATCCCTAGTCACTCAATTACACCTGGCAATGACAAGGCAGACTGGCTAAGAAGGGATCAAATCAAGAACAACAATACACACCAACAACTACAGACAGTCAAACAACTACTGTGAACAAAGAGGTCTGGCTGAATAGATAGGCAGTGGGAAATATTGGGAGAGAAATCTACAAACATATGGCATTTCCAAATCTGAAAGACAACATCAACTTTCTGAAAAGGAGAGATCAAAGCACCATTTTCTGACTTTGGACACAATACTTACAACTTAACACTTGAACAGAATCCAACCAAAACATACTCCAGAGTGCCGGCTGTGTACACATCTTTATGAAACGGTTGAACAGAATCCAACCAAAACATACTCCAGAGTGCCGGCTGTGTACACATCTTTATGAAACGGTTGAACAGAATCCAACCAAAACATACTCCAGAGTGCCGGCTGTGTACACATCCCTAGGAAACTGTTGAACAGAATCCAACGAGAACCTACTCCAGAGTGCCGGCTGTGTACACATCTTTATGAAACGGTTGAGTACCATCTTTTTGAATGTCCAGCACTTGCCAGTGTTAGGAAAGAGCTTCTTTCTCAGACCAGACAAACGGAGCACTCTGTACGGAACTAAACAACTATTCACAAATGCTTGCAGATACCACTATATGACATTAGGCCAAAGTGCAGGAGCGCACAGGCCGCCGCTGGATCAGTAACCAACCAACTAATTGTTGAAGAACAAAACATGCCAAGATTTTCTTTCCAATTCCACTGGAGTTTAAACAAATATTTCTTTGTCTTTCATTTATGCAAGTACAATTTTCGTTGGGATGTTTCTGCAGTTATGGAGCATAGGTGTTTCATTTTTCAAAATTAATTCTTTGCTATTGTCCAGTTTTTCAAATAAGCAAATAATTTCTGATACTGAATGACCACTTCTACAAAGTACATGGCTGAGTTTTAAAATATCCTTAAATGATTATATAACATAGATTTCAAAACATAGAAAAATTATGTATATATACATATATATCGATTCTTAAAATTCACTAAATGTTTGTGTGTGTGCGTGTTATACAGCTTTTGTCTGTCAAGTTCTAAAACAGCCAAATGTTGATCTTAATACCAAAACAGAAACCAAATATGTTATATGCTGACAACGTCACATTGACATCTTAAACATAATTTAGTGTTAAATAAAATCTAGGCTTTTCAAATGACTTAGCAAAATATTTTCAAAATGTATCGGACAAAAATTTCTTCACAAAGAAATAAAGCTAGCACCTTCTTTCCTCAAAATTAGCAGAGAAAACATGCAAACTTTAACTTATTGAATGACATCACTGGCTCTTGATGTTACCAGAGTGATGAATCAAAATTTACGCACTTTCACAATACATCCTTAACAAATATATGCAGCAAACCCAGAACTATTTGTATGACTCAGCAATAGCTCAGTTAGTAGTGGACAAATTTATAAATCCTTAGGTTGCTGGTTTGAAACTGACCACAGCAATTTGACTTTTCAAAGTTGTATGATTAAAAACCTTTTAAATTATTACTTTTTTTTGTTATTGACATCTAAAAATGCCCGTCATTATTGGTGGGTTGAATACAATGCAATACAATTGTCCGCTTAGGTGACTGGGGTTAGTCGCGTCGAATGACCACGTCCATGACCACATCTGATGGCCGTGTTCCAGGTGGCCTACAGTTCTGTTGGGGAGATGGCGATCTGTTTTAGCCAGGTGTTGCGAGAGCAATCCTGAGGATGTCTCCAGGATGAGCACAGCCTTTTCTCGTCCCTTGCCCCCACAATCTACCAGAGCATCTCGTGGGCCTGGGACTTCCCGAGGAAGGCGGACAACGTGACCAAAGGGGGAGAGGTGACGGTGATCAATCGTTGAGCCAATGTCTGCAAGTTGAGTACTTCATACTACTTCACTTAAATACTACTATATTACTAAACATGTACACGTACCTATCAACATGTAGACACTTGTACACTGGACCAAAATATTACAAATACCTCACTGGGTGAATTAATTTATACATCATTTAATAAATCAGTCATAAATCAAAAATGTATTATTTTATGTTATTTGCATGTCAGAACACTTACAACATCAATTTGTTGGTAGAGTATGCTGTATTGTATGAGTATGCTGTATTGTATGAGTATGCTGTATTATATAAGTATGCTATATTGTATGAATATGCTGTATTGTATGAGTATGCGGTATTGTATGATACATGTGCACCTTCAGCATTTTTTCAAATGCTATGAGAGATTTTAAAGTTGTTGAAACAAAAGCACAAGTTGATTTTGCACTGCAGAAAAGAAATGATTTTGTATGCATTCTCAGTGTTTATCTTTGTCATTATGTAAAATGAACATTTATAATCTGCATTTCTGTGATACAAAATGCAGAATATCCTGCCTTTGATTCATCTATAAAACCGTGGAAGACTTTAGTTCAATCAGTATGAAACTTTTCACAGCCCCTGCTCTTCCTTGATTCATCTATTCTGTTCTGTTCTGTTCTAGGAGTTGACTTCACTGCACTCCGGGCATACCTATAGGTGCTCAGTCTCTCTCTCAGCAGATGGCGCAAAGTGTGAATGCTAATGGTCCCAGTAGCCTGTTGGTTGTACACCTTCCTGTTCCCTCCTCTCAGGTCCTCCCTGATTCACAGGATCCTAATTTGATGCCAAAGTGCCGCAGCCTGTGCCTTGCAGACTCATCAAAAGTAGTGTCGTTTTCCAGCAGGATTCATCTATAAAACCAGGGAAGACTTTAGTCCAATTAGTATGAAACTTTTCACAGCCCCTGCTTTTACTACAAGATGATGTTTCCCTTAGTGTAGACTCATCCATTTTGTGGATACATTATTTTAAACCTATATAAGAAAATATTTATGTGTATAAATAAATACTTTACTTTGTAATTTTTACAGTATTAAAATATAATGCTTTCATAGTCATATATACAGTATAGAAAAGATAATAATTGTAATAGAGCATAGTTCTAGATCTACACTAGATGAATGTAATAAACAGAGAAGTCAACTCATTTCACATAATTAATATAAAAAGATAAATATGATGATATATGTATTGTACAACGTGTTTGTAAAAAGTATTTTTTTAAGTTAGAATAGATCTTAAATTATTTCAGGAATTTTTACAGCTCCAGAGATGACAAATTAAACAATTATTAAACTGAAGCGCACATTCAAACTAACTGACAGTTAAACATTTTGACATAAAGTTGATAGATGGCATGATTCTAGATGACCTTGCTTTTGCAGATGACCTGGCCCTTTGAGTTCCACTCCTCAAGAAATGCAATACAATTTAGATTGACTATGCTGCCTATTCGAACAGGTAAAACTTTAAAATAATGCTTTCAAGAAGGTTATCAATTTCAGCAACAAACCTGCTATTATCCAGTTGCATGGAGGAATATTACAAACAGTTGACAGTTTCACTTATCTGGAAAACAAAATGACTAATGATGGAGGTACATTTAATGTGATTTTCTCTCGCATTGCTTTAACTGCAGGTCCCTTTACCCAACATCTAGAAATCAAAATCACTGAGCGCGCACACAAAGCTCAGGTTGTTTTACTAAACATATTACCAATACTTGCCTATGGATGTAAATGCTGGAAAATAACAAAGGCAAAGGAAAAGAAACTAAATGCATATGAGAATAAATGTCTTAGAAAACTGTTCAGCATTGACTGAAAGGAATTCATAACCAACAAAACAATTAGAGACGTCTCCAATCTCAATGTGTTTCATCACTCATTAGGAAAAAAATGGTGCTCATACATAGGACATGTTCTTAGAATAGATAGCAACAGACTTCCTCTGCAAGCGTTTATGTGGTCACTATCGGACAGCAGGAAAAGAGGAAGACCAAAATAAACTCTTTGCTGAACAATCGTCAGAGAAAGATCCATCATGAACTTGAACAACATTCATGAACTGAAAAAGAGCTACAAACAGCATCAACATAAAATAATTGTTTAGTTTAGTTTAGTTTAGTTTAGTTTAGTTTAGTTTAGTTTAGTTTAGTTTAGTTTAGTTTAGTCGAAGAATCAACATCATTGCACACGGTTTAACCCATGTGCTCTGTTCTTCTCCATATATTTCTTCTTCTTCTTCGTTCGTTCTCAATCTCCCACTACCAAACCCTGAAAGGGTAAGTAGCAGAATGTAGTCCAGAGAACGGAATGCATTGTGTCGTAGTTTACAGCTTGACTGCGATATTTGCACCTTTCGGTTCAACACTCCGACTTCAACAAGCATTTTTTTGAGTACAGGATTAGCATTCCCTCTTCGATCCCTTCTCCTTAGCCAGTCTGCCCTGCTGCAGCCCGTTATCCAGGATCACCGCGTGGAGGTGTAGAAGGGTCTTGGCAGCTATGGTTTCGTCGGCCCTGACGCTAGCAGTCAGCTATGGGTCGCTGATCACTGCAGCTCATGCACTGCTCAGCATCTTGATCCCCTCCATATTTTTGGAGAATCTCAACACAGTGCATGAACTCTATAGCGCCAGCGAAGATCCTTTAATAGATTGGGTAGATTTTTAACATAATTTTGAATTTCAAAATTCAAAACATAAAATAATAAAATATATATGTAAAGAAATACTTGTGATTACCAGAGTTATAAGTCCGTCTTCTCAGACACAAGTATCATAAACTGAATGTGATTACCAGAGTTATAAGTCTGTCTTCTCAGACACAAGACCCTGATGGAGTATCATAAACTGAATGCACCTTTTGCAAGACTACCACAAACAGATACTAGAATGACGTACGAAGTCAAAACGGCTTATTAAAGCCAGATACATGACCAAAAACGATGCCTATTACCAGTTGAACAGAAGAAAGCAGGTCGTTGTCTTCAGACTTCGCACTGGCCACAATAGACTGAGGTACCACCTATTCAACAAATTGAAGATAGGTGGTACCGACGAATGCCCGCGTGGTACCGAGAAAATGACCGCTGAGCATCTGCTCCAGAATTGCCCGACATACGAGGATCAGAGAGAGCAGATGTGGTCATCACCAGTAGAACCACAAGACAAGCTCTATGGCAGTGTCGACAGCCTCAGGATGACCGCCGCTTTTTTCGAAAAAATAATGGTTACTGTCTGACTGCGTACGAAGAAGAAGAAGAAGAAGAATGCACCTTTTACTTTTTGCAAAGCCTTTGTCATTAAGTACCATCCCTTGTCATTAAGTACCATCCCTTGTCATTAAGTACCATCCCTTGTCATTAAGTACCATCCCTTGTCATTAAGTACCATCCCTTGTCATTAAGTACCATCCCTTGTCATTAAGTACAAACCCTTGTCATTAAGTACCATCCCTTGTCATTAAGTACCATCCTTTGTCATTAAGTACCATCCCTTGTCATTAAGTACCATCCCTTGTCATTAAGTACAAACCCTTGTCATTAAGTACCATCCTTTGTCATTAAGTACCATCCCTTGTCATTAAGTACAAACCCTTGTCATTAAGTACCATCCTTTGTCATTAAGTACCATCCCTTGTCATTAAGTACAAGCTCTTGTCATTCAGTACCATCCCTTGTCATTAAGTCCCATCCCTTGTCATTAAGTACAAACCCTTGTCATTAAGTACCATCCCTTGTCATTAAGTACAAGCTCTTGTCATTCAGTACCATCCCTTGTCATTAAGTCCCATCCCTTGTCATTAAGTACAAACCCTTGTCATTAAGTACCATCCTTTGTCATTAAGTACCATCCCTTGTCATTAAGTACAAGCTCTTGTCATTCAGTACCATCCCTTGTCATTAAGTACCATCCCTTGTCATTAAGTACAAGCTCTTGTCATTAAGTACCATCCCTTGTCATTAAGTACCATCCCTTGTCATTAAGTACCATCCCTTGTCATTAAGTACCATCCCTTGTCATTAAGTACCATCCCTTGTCATTAAGTACAAGCCCTTGTCATTAAGTACCATCCCTTGTCATTAAGTACAAGCTCTTGTCATTAAGTACCATCCCTTGCCATTAAGTACCATCCCTTGTCATTAAGTACAAGCTCTTGTCATTCAGTACCATCCCTTGTCATTAAGTACCATCCCTTGTCATTAAGTACAAACCCTTGTCATTAAGTACCATCCCTTGTCATTAAGTACCATCCCTTGTCATTAAGTACCATCCCTTGTCATTAAGTACCATCCCTTGTCATTAAGTACCATCCCTTGTCATTAAGTACCATCCCTTGTCATTAAGTACCATCCCTTGTCATTAAGTACCATCCCTTGTCATTAAGTACAAGCCCTTGTCATTAAGTACCATCCCTTGTCATTAAGTACAAGCCCTTGTCATTAAGTACCATCCCTTGTCATTAAGTACCATCCCTTGTCATTAAGTACCATCCCTTGTCATTAAGTACCATCCCTTGTCATTAAGTACAAGCCCTTGTCATTAAGTACCATCCCTTGTCATTAAGTACAAGCCCTTGTCATTAAGTACAGAAATTAGTGGAATAAGGTGGATGTGAAACCAACAAAAAAACGATACAGAAATGACGCATGGTCAGACATCTCTGAAAATGGCACAAAATGCTACAAATTACAGGAAAACTTTACTAATAGACAGGTGCGTTGCCAATGGGTATAATTCATACAATTGTAGTTATTGTATTGATGCAGATTAATGTTATTTCATCTTTCACCAATTGATTATTTTTTACTGTATTGATTTATTATCAACTTAGCTTCCATTACAATATTATTGTATATGTATTCATTCAAACTAATACTTTGGTGTACATTTGACATGTTGGACCTTGTTTGTTACATGTGCTTATATTTTGTAACAAGTAGCTGTTCTGTCCTGCAGACCAGCATGATGATGGAATGTTCTCTCTTCTTTTGCAATCTCCAACCAAATGATTTATTTGTAATTTGTGATGCTGTTTACCAATTTGTGTAATTTTGTTTATGATAAATTTTCTATATCAATCTTCTGTACATATTTTATGATAGTAGAATTCATATATATATATAAATAAAACATTGAATCTTCAGAATCTGTATGCTGTATTTTCAAGTTTTTGTTTCAACATTTTGAATTTTGCCCAGTTTATAGATAAACAACAAAATATAAGCAGATGTCCTTAGTAAAATGTTTTATTTTAGCCAACTGCCAACCTTTTTGGCTGTTATAAGTTTCTTGGCAGGTGTGCAGTACAGTAGGTTGCCATTACTTTGAATTGGCAGAGGAGGGATGCACCAACAAGAAAACTCAGTGTCTGTTAAAATGGACATGGTGTGATTCAAGCCAGTGTTGTCAAGATATATATATATCTTCTTCTTTTGTCCTACTGCTCTTGCCATACAGTGTTGCAGTGAGATGGAATGCATAGATTTCTTGTTATCCCCAAGAGGGGGGCATGTGCTGTCATAAGGTGTAACTTCCTGAGAGTGTCAGAGACACCCCTTCATACACAGACGTTGAGGTCTGCCTCTTGCTCGTGGACCAGAGACCTGCATACGATATGATCTTGATGCAAACTAGTCATAATGTATTCTGACTAAAGGACCAAACCACTTAATTTGTTGGGAGTCAAAGTAGACATTAACTGGGTTTGTCCCCACTATCTGCCTCAGTGTGGTGTTGCGGATTTGGTTATGAATTGCCTTGCCAACTACACTTCTCACACAGCGCATCTCACAGCTCTGGATCTTACTCTTGTGTGTTTCTAGTAAGAACCAAGATTGACATTGGTAACACAATGTAGGAATAAAAAGTGTATTTAAGAGCCTATTCTTTGTTGAAAGAAGCACTTATGAGGGTTAGCCAACTGTGTGATTTTATCCATGTAAATTACAAACAAAAGTAGAGAAAAAACACACCCCTGTCATACACCACTCAGCACTGGAAACCAATTTGTCATACCTGCATTTGTTCGTACTGTACCTTCACTGTTTACGTACAAGGCATAAATATCATCCAGTAGTTGACCCTCCAACCGATATTCCTCCATAACCTCCAATAGCTTACATCAGTTTACCTGGTCAAATGTCCTTACTTGATCAATGAAGAGTTCAGGCCAAAATTGTGGAGAATATACAGCGTTCTAGTATTTGCTGATGGTATAGTATTTGTTACTTCACATTTAAAGAGAACTGTTACCAATGTAAGACCTACAGGGACTACAAATAGTGTACAAATAATCATACAAAAGGCCCAGCAAGTGAATAAGTGATTTACAACTGTTTAAAAAATATATGCTTAAGTAAATAGGTAGGTGGGACTGCGTATATTTATATATACTCAAGTGTCAGTAAGTAGATCACAAACTGATATAGGACAGCTGAAAAATGTTGTTGGTAGTTTCTAAAGGTGTCATTAGGTAGCAGCAACATCCAGCTTTGTGATTACTGTAGGTAGCAGGTGTAGGTGTCACATGCACATGCGCAGCTTAGATAGAAAATAGCATCTGTGCTCACAAAGTATAGAAACAAAAGAACAATGTGTTGTTGTGCATATTTTTTGGGCAAAAGGGTTTTCTGCAGAGGAAATTTTAAAAAGAAATGCTTCCTGTTAACTGTTAGAACTGTTTGTCATTTGTTGTGTAAAGCTATGCATAACTAGGTCAATACATTTTCTCAAGGCAACAGAAGGATCAGGAAATACCTTGAGTATCGAAGGGCCAGAATGAAGGATAGGGAAATGGCTGAGTTAGATATATCGGACAGGTAGGCTGTGAGGGTGGTATGCCTATTGGTCGTAACGTAGGTTTTGTTTGTGTTCTCGTCTCGGTGCGGTATCTGACCATACCCATTTTTAAATTTTGATTAAGCGCAACCTTAATCAACTTTTACTAGTTTTTTTTTTTCATGTTTTTTTCCCCTAAGTAAGGAAACGTGTCACAAGGCCAGAGGAAAGCTGGTGAGAAGGGGTAATGGAGTTAGCGCAGGGGATTGGAAGAACTCACTGGAGGGTAGATGTGAGAGTGCTGTCACGGTAAAGATGCTTGCATAAGATGTCAAGGATCACATGGGCAGTCAGAAGTCATTGTCATTTTGACAAAGGCGACAGAAGTGAAGCAGCTGATAGAAAGGGATCCTGGAAGGATTTGGGGTGAGAGAAAGTGTAGAGGTGATAGTTAAGGGCATTAGTGGGTTTGTAGTAGACAGTGGTGAGAGAAAGTGTAGAGGTGATAGTTAAGGGCATTAGTGGGTTTGTAGTAGACAGTGGTGGAGAGAAAGGAAAGAACAGATGGAGACAATGAGGTAAAAAAAAACTCATCGACGAGAGAGATATCTGATGTGAAATGGATAGTGGGGTGAAAGTTGTTGACACAGTCAATAAAACTAGATAGGTCAGCCTCAAGCAAATCAGTAATACAGATACTGTTTCAGTTGTTATATCATCACAGGAAATGATCTCGATAAACTAAATGAGGTACTCGATTTGTTCCATGAAAAGACATGTGTAGATCAGGCCCATTTTAATGTCTATATTCACATGCCCTGATCTGGTTGATGAATTATCACACTCGAAAGCGTTGAGAGTTAGTACGAGTTTGGCCAGATTGATAAGGGTAGAAGTGGAGATGGATGGGTTAATACTCATGTCAAGGAAGAAACGATGGGCTTGTCGATAGGGCATCTGAATGAGGGATGGAGATCTAGCGGGAGAAAACATCAAACAAGAAGAGGTTGCAAGTTCTTTCAGAGGAGATTACAGTGGAGGATAAAGTGGTCTAAAGTGATTATAGCCCTAATGGAATAAGGGGAGATTTCAGTGGAGGATAAAGTGGTCTAAAGTGATTATAGCCCTAATGGAATAAGGGGAGATTTCAGTGGAGGATAAAGTGGTCTAGAATGAAAATAGCCCTAATGGAATATGGGGAGATTTCAGTGGAGGATAAAGTGGTCTAAAGTGATTATAGTCCTAATGGAATAAGGGGAGATTTCAGTGGAGGATAAAGTGGTCTAAATTGATTATAGCCCTAATGGAAAAAGGGGAGATTTCAGTGGAGGATAAAGTGGTCTAAAGTGATTATAGCCCTAATGGAATAAGGGGAGATTTCAGTGGAGGATAAAGTGGTCTAAAGTGATTATAGTCCTAATGGAATAAGGGGAGATTTCAGTGGAGGATAAAGTGGTCTAAATTGATTATAGCCCTAATGGAAAAAGGGGAGATTTCAATGTAGAATAAAGTGGTCTAAAGTGATTATAGCCCTAATGGAATAAGGGGGGATTTCAGTGGAGGATAAAGTGGTCTAAAGTGATTATAGCCCTAATGGAATATGGGGAGATTACAGTGGAGGATAAAGTGGTCTAAATTGATTATAGCCCTAATGGAATAAGGGGAGATTTCAGTGGAGGATAAAGTGGTCTAAAGTGATTATAGCCCTAATGGAATAAGGGGAGATTTCAGTGGAGGATAAAGTGGTCTAAAGTGATTATAGTTCTAATGGAATAAGGGGAGATTTCAGTGGAGGATAAAGTGGTCTAAATTGATTATAGCCCTAATGGAAAAAGGGGAGATTTCAGGGGAGGATAAAGTGGTATAAAGTGATTATAGCCCTAATGGAATAAGGGGAGATTTCAGTGGAGGATAAAGTGGTCTAAAGTGATTATAGCCCTAATGGAATAAGGGGAGATTTCAGTGGAGGATGAAGTGGTCTAGAATGATAATAGCCCTAATGGAATATGGGGAGATTACAGAGGAGGTGTGGCAGGTTCTACCCCTACTTATTCTATCACCACTTATTATTAACGTTCTTCCTTAGCACTATCAGTCCTTAACTCACACTTTAATTAAACCACTAACAATTCTTTTAACAACAGCAAAACAATGAATGTTTATTTGTTGAACATTATAATAGTAATACTTCGCATGAGAACCGTTAATAGTTTTGTTTTCAATACTTCTCTAACAAAAAAAGTCTCTCAAGAGTTTTGTTTTCAATACTTCTCTAACAAAAAAAGTCTCTCAAGAGTTTTGTTATCAATACTTCTCTAACAAAAAAGTCTCTCAAGAGTTTTGTTTTCAATACTTCTCTAACAAAAAAGTCTCTCAAGAGTTTTGTTTTCAATACTTCTCTAACAAAAAAAGTCTCTCAAGAGTTTTGTTTTCAATACTTCTCTAACAAAAAAAGTCTCTCAAGAGTTTTGTTTTCAATACTTCTCTAATAAAAAAAGTCTCTCAAGAGTTTTGTTTTCAATACTTCTCTAACAAAAAAAGTCTCTCAAGAGTTTTGTTTTCAATACTTCTCTAACAAAAAAAGTCTCTCAAGAGTTTTTTGCAGGTCTTTCTCTTTGCACTAAAATAACCCAGAGTTATATCACGTGGTCAATTCTAGCAGAATGTTTTATTCATAGTCTTTACAATGCTGTCTAGCTACTTGTTCTCAGTCCTATCTCTCTGTCCTTGTTGGCATTATGTCCCACCTCTCAGCTTATTCAACGTAGGTGTCTTCTGAACCTCTTGTCTCAACGTCAGGAAGATGTCTACAGTGATCAAATTTTCTGGTTATTCTTCTTCGTCGTCTGTTGTCAGGAACTCGGCGACTGCAGCGGTTCTCATGCCTACGGCAGACGACAGTGGTTCTGTTACTGTGCTTGTCAGGCCAAGGGTAACACGTGTGTTATGATGTATTGTCCAGGACGACAGCTTCGTGTTGAAGCAACACGTCTCCCTCTGACGAGAATGCAGACGAATGCCACTCAGGACTTAGAAGTCGGTGACACATGTGACAGGTGTCAGCGACGACTCAAACAGAACATCACACACAGACAGATTCTTACACGTGCGTGGTCTCTGGTTCCTTCTCATCGCTAGTCTGCTTCGGTAACTTCTATTCTACTTATTCACTGGCCATGTTCTGTAGTCTATCCTAGCTTCTGCTCAGGTCTATGTCCTACCTACTAACTGCTTGGCAGTCTTCTATTTTCTGCTCTTTCTGATCTTCCCTTAGAACCATCAGCCCCCCAGCTTATATTCTAAACTCCCCACTTTGGCCAGTGACATCTGTTTGTCTTTAGTTCATTCCCTCAACTTTCCTTGAGTTAGCGTGTCCCCAGAGAAAGGATAGTTAGTTTTTTAACCTACTATATGACCTAAAAAGTCGTGGGATTCCCAATAGAAATATGTAGTCTATCCTAGCTTCTGCTCAGGTCTATGTCCTACCTACTAACTGCATGGCAGTCTTCTATTTTCTGCTCTTTCTGATCTTCCCTTAGAACCCTCACCCCCCAGCTTTAATTCTAAACTCCCCACTTTGGCCAGTGACATCTGTTTATCTTTAGTTCATTCCCTCAAGTTTCCTTGAGTTAGCGTGTCCTTTTTAACCTACTATGTGACCTAAAAAGTCGTGGGATTCCCAGTAGAAATCGTAGGAAGGTAACCATTTTGGCTGGGCAGTCTTAAATTAGTATTGTTTGAGAATTCTGAACGAATATCCGATTGATTAAAAATATAACGTTTATACATTTTAAAGTTTGCCAATATTCGCTTCTTCGTCTTCTTCTTCTTCTTCTTCTTCTTTTTCTTCTTCTTTTTCCTCCTCCTCTTCTTCTTCTTTAACATTCGTTGTGAAAAGGACATTGGTATGTTGTGTCGTAGTTTACAGCGAGGCTGCGATATCTGCAGCTTTCGACCCGAAACATCCGAAATCAGCTGGCTATTTTGAGTACCAGGCTGCCTTCTCACTGCGACCCCTACCCCTAGGCTAAACCACACTTATGACTAGCGCAGCATTTTTCCACGGCCGCCACGTGGAGACGAAATGTTAGTTGCCCATCGCAAGCGAAGATGGCGACATCAGCAGACAGTTTTCTCTTGATGATGTAACTTGTGCTGTGTTTGGATTATAACGAGAAAGTGGCTGCGCTGGTCATCAACTTCACTCTCTGGTCCCGAACTAACTTGGACCAGTGGCAAGATATAAGTCAAGACGACTGAGGTTAATTCAGGATGCAAGCACTTTGGTCCCAGCCTTTTGAGACCAGGTGACTTAAATCCTCCTGGGCTCAAACCCACGCCATTTCCGTTCATCGCGTGGTTTTGTCCAGCTATTGTGCGAACGCACAAAATGAATATATTGCATTTCTTATAGAATTACAATTGAGCTGCGTTCACCTGAGGTTCAATAATTTTGGTATCATTCTTTGTTCAAGTATTTGTAGGTATATATTTACCCGTATGTCTTACTCGCGATATGCCTCTTGTCATATATCATTGTTTCTTTTAGAGCTATTTTAAACGCTTTTATTTAACTTCGATTGTTAGTTAGGGTCAAATCTTGTATTTGAAAATTCAGACACTTCCCGATAAACTAGAGAGCTGAAACTTTCAGAAGAGGTACAAATCCAGTGATAATACACTTCAATGACATTTTGGGAGCAATATTGTTAGAATTTGTCCCGGACAGAAACTAACAGTCGTATCCAAATCCAGTGAATATACTCTTCAATTATATTTTGGGAGCAATATTGTTAGAATTTGTCCCGGACAGAAACTAACAGTCGTATCCAAATCCAGTGAATATGCTCTTCAATGATATTTTGGGAGCAATATTGTTAGAATTTGTCCCGGACAGAAGCTAAGTCTTATTTTATCGATTTTAAAACCAATGGTTTTTTTTTTACGTGCACAACGTGTAAAGGAGGTCTCTGTTTTTTTTTCTCCAATCTTAATATGACAGGACGCTTGAAACTTGTGGGATTGAAACTTCACACCTGGCTTTCGTTTCTTGAGAATCAAGCGTTTTTGCATCTGAGCCTTAAGCTAAACGACCTCCGTGCGTGAAACGTTTCTTCTTTTTGTTTTCGGGTATAATGTTTTTGATCTACATTATTATGATAATTATATACTTTCTTGTCATTGTATATTATAATTTAATATTAAGAACAATTTCCATTAATATTTAAAAAGAAAAAAAACAACAACACACTTTTAAGAGGCATGTTCAAATGAAACCGGACCTAACTGCACCAAGTGAACATACGTACAGTGCGCATGATGACGTCACTTCTGATATAAACAGCACATACCAACCATCAAGTTTGCAATATTTCATTATCCTCCGACTCATAGTTTCCTCAACAGACAATTGAAGACATGGCCGGTTTGATACGGAATCCGTCCAGAGTTGATCAACGAGCGGCAATTCGGTTTCTAACAGCTGAATGATGTCGACCAGTTGACATTCCAGTTGTCAAAGACAACAGTGAAGAGCTGTCAACGATGTTTAAAGAAGGACATGAATTAACGAAAGATCGTTCGAGACCAGATCAGGCGCATATTGTTGCGCCAGAAGATGCCATCGCCAAAATTGATGGAGCAGTTCGGCATTACCGCAGCCGGAGCGTGCGTTCGCCACACTTTTGTAACCATACAATGCCTGAATTCTGCAATAAATGTCAAGTGGTCTACATCCTTCAGCTGTTAGAAACCGAATCACCACTCGCTGTTCAACTCTGGACGGATTCCCTATCACATCCGCCATGTTTTCAACGATCTGCTGAGGAAACTATGAGTCGTAGTATAATGAAATATTGCAAACTTGACGGTTGGTATGTGCTGTTTACATCAGAAGTGACGTCATCATGCTCACCGTACGTATGTTCACTTGGTGCAGTGAGGTCTGGTTTCGTTTGAACACGCCTCGTATTCCAAAACGCACTAAAAATCATACAATGATTCAGTTCTATAGACTTAGTTAGCCTTTCCTGCCGAAGACGGATGTGTCGGACCGAAAGGTGCAAATATCGCAGTCAAGCTGTAAACTAGCGACACAACGCATTCCGTTCTCCGGACTACATCCTGCTACTTGCAAAGCTCTGTTCAGAGCTCGGTAGCGGGAGATTGAGAACGAACGCAGAAGAAGTAGAAGTTAGCCTTTACTTTTAAGTTTTACGTCAATCACTCATTATGTTTCGTCACAAATATGACGTAAACGCGCGATCAGCTGAATATCTGTAACACAAGATAGAAAAAAGTAATATTTTTGAGAATTGTCAAGGAAAAACTGTTAGAAAATATCACCATCAACAGCATCTACTATCCACTTGTGTTGTTAGACATCGTGGGGAGGTGTAGTTTTCTGTCATGTAGCATCTTTGTCGCCAATGTTGTTGTCATTTCGTGTTTCTTCAGTGTCTCACTGACACTATCTATCCATCTTTTACGTGGTCTGCCTTTTGCTCTGCAACCCTGGTGTCTGGTATTGTAGATACGAGTAGCTGGTAACTTTGGCTGCATTCTTGTCAGGTATTCCAACCTTGTTATTCTCCGCCTTTTTCATGAATTCCATGCACGATGTTGCACCCACCGTCTGTCTGATTATTTCGTTTCTTAATCTGCCCAGCCTTGTTACACCGACAGCCTTTCTCAAATACCTTATTTCGCATACTATAATTTTTCTTTTCTGTGCCTTGGTGGGAGTTCATGTCTGACACTGGTAACAAAGAGTTGGTATAAAAAAAACTATTTATCAGCTGTCTCTTTGTCGTCATTGGAATGTGTTTGTGTCTTAGTAATGGTGAGAGCTGATAGGAAACCGCATCAGCTTTCTGTGTTCTTGATTCCACTTTTTTTTATCTAAGCTTCCATCTGGTGTGAACACGTTGCCCAATTATTTGAATATCTGTACTTTTTACCTGTAAATTTAGTGTTTTCTCTATTCTACTGATTTTCATTGTCTCCATCTTTGCTGTACTAATCCTCATATTATTTATATCGCAGGCATTGTCAATGGCATTGAGATGTTCTTAGAGGTTTTGTTCATCTGAATGAAAGAAAATATATTTGCCATAAATGTAGTAAGTATTCAGTTATGGAACATAACGAGTGATTGGCGTTAGACGTTAAAGTAAAACTACGTTTATAGAAGTGAGATATTATAAACTGTGTAGTTCTATTTAAAATATAAACGTTAACACAAATATTTTAAAATTAATGTTAATCCTTCGAGATTGGTCAGTTGTAGCTTCTGGTCAATCGACCAGTTCGATTATTTCGAGGAGCATTCAAATTAAACCAGGACTTTTTGTTCTAGTTCTACCTTTATGGGCTAAAGCGTACTGGAACTACTATCGTTAGTTAGGGGCACTTGTCCTATTACTGCTAGGTGGCCTACTTGCCATGGGCCAGTCACGTGACAGATAAATAAAAATTGCGGGAAACACTGTTAGCGCTTGTGTGAAAAGCGTGTTGTGTGATGAAATTTCTTGTGAAAGAAAGCGCGAAACCTGCAGAATTTACAAAAGACTGCAATCAAACTACGATGATGAGACACTCAGCCGCAGTAAGACATTTGGATGATGTAAACGTTTTAGAAAAGGCCGTACATTCGTGAGTGATGATCCCATCCCTTTCCTACAAGATAACTCTTGACCTCATACGGGTCATCGCACTATGTGACATCTGCAGCAAGTCGACTATGAGGTATCGCCACATTCACCTTACAACCCAAACGTTGCTCCAAGCTATTTCCACCTTTTTGGATACCTAAAATAATTCCTGGGAGGTCAGCATTTCAGCACTGATGACGAAGCAAAACAGGCTTTCCTGGATTGGTTCAGACATACTGACAATCTTGTCTGCGCTTAACTTTATAAAGCATTCATTAAACGCTAGGATTAAAGCATGAACGTTGCAGGAGATACTTGAAACATTGGTATTTTGCTTACAAGAAAAAGTCCCGGTTTGACTTGAACGCCCCTCGTGTTGGTAGCTGAGTTTTGCTCTATAGCTGCAGTTTTCACTGATTTGGTTGTTGACAAGAAGTAGCACAGAAACACATTCAACATCTTTACATGATTTTAATATCAAACACAAACTCTTAGACACACATTTGATAATGGCTTGTATTTTAAGCAAATACTACGTAAACAAAATGTATTTCGTTTTCAGCAAAAACTATAAAAAAAACAATGACTTTTATAGCCATTTCTTAAAATTCAAAGAAACAATTTGTGAATAAAAACCCATCCACAAATGAAGGCACATAAACATTTAAAAAACCGGCGTGAAATTGTATTATTATAAACAGACAATTCGAATCAACGGTTGTGTTGTATTAATAAGGACAGACAAACAATATTAAATAAATATCGATGTGCTTAAAGATGGAAACACACACAATTCTAATTAGCTGTAAAGTAACATTATCATGGACAGACACACAATTCTAATTAACATTGGAGTTTAGATAAACGGGATTAAGATGCTGAGCAGCGCATGAGCTGCAGTGGTCAGCGACCCTTAGCTGACTGCTAGCGTCAGGGCCAGCCAACCAGAGCTGCCAAGACCCTTCTACACCTCCACGCGGTGATCCTGAATAACAGGCTGCAGCAGGGCAGACTGGCTAAGGAGAAGGGATCGAAGAGGGAATGCTAACCGGGTACTCAAAAAATGCTTGCTGAAATTGGATGTGTTGGACCGAAAGGTGCAAATATCGCAGTCAAGCTGTAAACAACGACACAACGCATTCCGTTATCTGGACTACATTCTGCTACTTAAGCCTTTTCAGGGTTTGGTAGCGGGAGATTGAGAACGAACGAAGTCAAGCCAAGCCAATTTAGATGAAACAGACACATACTTCTAATTAACTGTGGAGTTACATTAATATGAACGGACACAATTCTAATTAGATGTTGAGTTCAATTTAGATGAATACTTTGGAACAGAGAGACTTTCTAAATTTATTGTTGGGCTACAGCAGTGGTCTTATAAACTCAAACAGACGAATCGCACACGAGAACAGGTTGAATGACCCTCAGACCACGCCCCAGTTAAGCTCTATTTTTTTCCTTCCTCATTCGCGTAATCCAGGAAGTCATTAGGGTACCACGTCTCGTTGCATGATGAATTGTCTGTTCATGTTTGATAAATCATTGGGTCCCTGTCGAATGAATGCTTCTTTCAGCATGCATCAGAACTGTCCAGCAACATCATTTTGTCGAATCATTCATCGTATCATTGGGACTGACAGAAAGGATACTCTTTCAGCACAGTTATTATTAGAAATAATAATAATAATAACAATAATAATAATAATAATAATATAACTTGCAACGTAAAGTCTGCATATAAACACATTTTCCAATTTATACATGAAACCCGTTAGGGTCATGCAAAATATACTGATCGGACCTGTTAGTCAGGGTCAGGCAAAATATATTGATCAGACATGTTAGTCAGGGTCAGGCAAAATGTACTGATCAGACCTGTTAGTCAGGGTCAGGCAAAATATAACTGATCAGACCTGTTAGTCAGGGTCACGCAAAATATACTGATCAGACATGTTAGTCAGGGTCCCGCAAAAAATACTGATCAGGCAAAATATACTGATCAAACCTATTAGTAAGGATCAGGCAAAATATACTGATCAGACCTGTTTGTAAGTGTCACGCAAAAATTGCTGATCAGACCTGTTAGTCAGGGTCAGGCAAAATATACTGATCAGACCTGTTAGTCAGGATCAGACAAAATATACTGATCAGACCTGTTAGTCAGGGTCAGGAAAAATTTACTGATCAGACCTGTTAGGGTCTGGCAAAATATACTGATCGGACAAAATATACTGATCCGCCATGTTAGTCAGGGTCAGGCAAAACATACTGATCAGACTTGTTAGTCGGGGTCAGGCAAAATATACTGATCAGGCAAACTATACTGATCAGACAAAATATACTGATCAGACCTGGTAGTCAGGGTCAGGCAAAATATACTGATCAGACCTGTTAGGGTCTGGCAAAATATACTGATCAGACAAAATATACTGATCGCCATGTTAGTCAGGGTCAGGCAAAATATACTGACTAAGACCCCTGCTTCAAATTCCCAGTAGTCCTCCCTGGAAACGGGCTGTCCTTAGCAATCTGGCTAACGAGGTGGGGGATCGACGTGATCCCCGTAGTAGTGAGTGTCACGCAGATGAAACCAAGCGTAGCACAATCGCCTGGAGGACCTCGATCCACCTTCTTCACCACGCTCGAGATTTGAGAAAAGCACGAATGTAACCTGCCACTAAACAAACTTTTCAGAGCCCATAAAAGAGTAAACCTACTCGTTATGGGATTTCACAACAACAACATACCACACAATCTGGTTACATACCTCTATAACACTAACCAAGAAAGCTCGTGGAACCAAATCTTACGTTTTATAACAACCATTCTAATGAACCACACCATTAAGATACTCTTCAAAATTAAACAAGAAAGAATTTTATGTAAAGTAGACAACGAAGTTCCAGATGAACAATTTGGCTGATTTTCTTTAGAACAGTCGATCAATTTTCTGTTTAGCACATACAATGAACTTATAGAAGTATAAAAATGGTATTTATACGATTTATAGACTGCAATTCAACTTTCACTGGATGCAGAACTGCAAAAGCGACTAGGAATGGCCTCATCAGCCTTTGCAGAGTTTGACAGAGAATGTGGAATACCAACATGCTGACCATCTCCACAAAGGTTGATGTGTACAGATCATGTGTGATTTATACCCTGCTCTATGCGAGCGAAACATGGACACTGAATGCTTCACATGAAATAAGGCTAAATGCTTTTGATATGCGTTGACAGAGACATAAACTTGGAATTTCATCGAGTGACAGTGACGCAGATGACACAGTGATACTATCAAGAGGTTCGGAAGGGCTAGAGCAGCTACTTTCAGAAGTTAATGGACATAGTAAAGATCAAAATCTGTTCATAAACATAAATAAAACAAAGATAATGACAACCGATAAAACACAATGTCAGCATAAATTTACAGTGGGTCATGAGGAAATAGATCAGGTTACACATTTTGAATATCTGGGCTCCAGAATCGACAAAAATGGTGACTGCTCGAAAGAAATCAGAAGAAGACTAGCTATGGCAATGCAGAGACTGAACAGCCTGAAGAAATTATGGCAGGGCACCAACAAAACGATAAAAGTAAAAGTCTTGAGAGCCTGTGTTTTTCCTGTGGCAGCTTATGGCTGTGAAGCATGGACGATTACCAAAACTTCTAGACAAAGAATCGAATCCTTCGAGTCAAAATGTTACAGAAAGATCCTCAGAATACCCTGGACAGAGAAAAGAACAAATGTAGACATTCGGCAAGAGTTGAGCATAGAGGCGAACTGGTTTATCAATTCCATTTTGGCTAGAAAATGCAAATACTTTGGTCACATCAAGAGACACAACGGTCTTGAGAGGACGGTGATGGAAGGTATAGTGCCAGGCAAAAGAGGAAGGGATAGACCAAGAAGACGATGGCACCAAGATATCCAGGAGTGCCTGAGTATGACAGTGGCGGAAGCTGGTGTTTTGGCAAGGGAACGAGTTTCTTTCAGACAGACTGTGATGGGAGCGACGTTCTACAAAGGACATGCTACATGATGACAGTGACAAACAACGACGTGTTGGACCGATTTCCAGTTTAGTTACGATCTTCTGCCAGTGCCACTTGCGGTAGCTTGGTCACGTCTGTAATGGGCGAATACCAAAATATATCCTATACTGAGAGCTATCACGGGCAAGCGTAACAAAGGTAGACCCTTCCTCCGCTACAAATATGTTTGCAAGCGTGATGTCAAAGCGTTGGATATGAACACCTGCAACTGGGAGATACTTGTTAAAGACAGACCCGGCTGGTGGCAGGCTTTGTGTATTGGTTTGCAGGCAGGGGAAGACAAGATGCGCCAAGATGCAGACTACAAACGTTTGTGGTGAAAACAAGGACAGCAACTGACTGTCCCCTCTCTAGCGTGAAGTCCATTGTCTCTCGAGACTGACAGGATGACAATCAATCAGACTGAAATAAAGCGTGTCGAACAAGAATTAATAACATGCTGGAAAAATTAGGCATGGATGGAAAAAAAACCCAGGATAGTAACCTGCACTTGAAACATGCTGCCATTGTAAGATATGGCAGAATTTACTCATGTGACATAAAGGTGTAATGTCCCCTTATCAATTTAATATTTACAAAAATGATGTGTCAGAATTCGATATCGGGGGAGTACCAATAACTAATCTCAGATATTCAGATGGTACAATTCTGCTTGCTGAAAGCAAACACAAACTATGTGATTGTTGATTCAAGTAACACAAGTCGGATGTATGGATTGAACATTAACAAGGAAAAAGAAACACTATGATGATTAGCAAAGTAATCTGTAAGTCCACCCCGCAGCAAACTGTTGAAGGTCAAACACTAGAGCACACACGTGTGTGTACATGTTCATTATCCTTGCATGCATAGGTTCTGCTGCAGACAGTTGAGAAAATGGCGGGAATGATACGAAATCCACACAGAGATGATCAATGAGCGGTGATTCAGTTCATAACAGCTGAAAGATGTACAACAGTTAATATTCATCGCATTATGCAAGCAGTGTGTGGTGACAAACGTGTGTCGAGCACCGCAGTGAAGGACTGGGAACGCGTGTTTCGGGAAGGGCGTGAGACCATGAAAGATCTTCTATAACCAGGACAGTTCAAGTAGTGGTTAGGACGAAACTGATTTACCGAAGGTGTGTTCACAATGAGTCCCAAGTATGCTGACCGACCACCGTTAGGAAGAATGCATTGGGTGGAGTTTGATCTATTTGCTGCGTTACGTAAAGGACGGTGATGAATTTGGCAGGAAGCGTTAGCACCTCTCGACTTCCTCAGCAATGAGGGAAAAGTCGAATTGACAGTGTTAGCACGGAAAAGGTGGGAAGTTCTGTCTTACCTAACCTATAGATCCGATCTGTCACCATGTGACTTTAATTTTTTCGGACTCTGAAACCAATTTCTAGAGCGACAACGATTCGACTCCGATGCAGACGTCATGGCCTCGGTGACCAAATGGTTCAATGAACAACCATTATTTTTTCTCGGACGGCATCCGACGTCTACCCAAGCAGTTGGATGCTTGTCTGAATGCCTATGACAACATTTTATAACGAGCCCCAGTGCATGTTTGCTTCATAACAATTGCTTTGTTTAATTCCGCCACACCTGTTTGTGTTCCTTTCATATGTTTGTAATAAATCCACGTGTCTTGTTTCATTTGAACATGACTCATAGTTGCTATGGAACTTGAACTCCGCTGTATACGATTATGAACATATAGTTGATATATTGTTATTTAATCACCGTGATTTCATCCATTGATGCCGTTGTTGTTGATACGCTGTCCAGTAATAACACCATCAGTGTTTCAAAACATCTTCAAGAGCACTTATGTAACTCTGAGCCATCTGCAAAGTTTCATATTTGGATAACTTCCTGTTACCTCCAAATGAGGGAATAACATCACGAAGCCGGTCAAATGCTGCATTCATGCTCTGCATTCGCTTCCTTTCTCTTGCGTTGGCACTAGACCTGAAAATAAAAACAGGAAACACAAGATTAGAGATAAGTGTACACTGCAGCAGACGCAATTGTTTAATACCGTTGTCATCGTGTATGACGTTTTTATATCAATAATGTTAATGAGAAATGTTAGAGAAAACCAGAACATTGAAACTTCGATACATTTACGATTGGCGGTTACGAGATTCTAGAGTTACGATACGCAGACGACATAGTGATACTATCAAGAAGTGCAGAATGGCTAGAGCAGCTAATTCCAGCCGTAAATGAACACAGTAAAGATCAACACCTGTTTATAAACATAAACAAAACAAAGATAATGACCACTGACAAAACACGATGTCAACATAAATTCACAGTGTATGGGGAGGACATAGATCAGGTAACGCATTTTGAATATCTGGGCTCCAGAGTTGACAAAAATGGCAATGCAGAGACTGAATAGCCTGAAGAAATTATGGCAGAGCACCAACACAACGACAAAAAATGAAAGTCTTGAGAGCCGGTTTTTGTTGTTGTTGTTGCAGCATATGGCTGCGAATAATAGAAGATTACCAAAACTTCTTGATAAAGAATTGAATTCTTCGAGTCAAAATGTTACAGAAAGATCCCCAGAATACCATGAAAAGAGAAAAAGACAAATATAGACATTCGGCAAGAGTTGAGCATAGAGGAGAACTGGTTTATCAATTCCATTTTGGCCAGAAAATGTAATACTTTGGTCATTTCAAGAGACACAACGGTATTTAGAGAACAGTGATAGAAGGTATGGTACCAGGCAAAAGAGACAGGGGTAAACCAAGAAGACAATGGCGTCAAGATATCCAGGAATACCTGGGTATGGCTGGCTGAGGCTGGAGTTTTGGCAAGGGAAAGGGTTTCTTTCAGACAGACTGTGATGGGAGCGACATTCTATAATGAACGTGCTACGTGATGATGATATTAATCTATAATATTTCGCTTGTTTCAAGTAATCATCTTTTGGGTATATGCGGATTAACTGTTCTACGGTAGACTAAACCAGTGTTAGGATAAGGAGAAACACATTCATCAAGACCCCACCTCACATGCACGCCGTGTTCTAGGGGCATTACTCCTCACAACAAGCTAGTAGTAATAGCAGTAGCAGTGGTTGTAGTAGAAGTGGCAGTATTAGTAGTAGTAGTAGTAGTAGCAGTAGTAGTCGTAGCAGTAGTAGTAGTAGTAGCAGTAGTAGTAGTAGTAGTAGTGGCAGTAGTAGTAGTAGTAGTAGTAGTGGCAGTAGTAGTAGTAGTAGTGGCAGTAGTAGTAGTAGCAGCAGCAGCAGCAGCAGTAGTAGTAGCAGTAGCAGTAGCAGTAATTGTAGTAGTAGTAGTAGTAGTAGTAGTAGTAGCAGTAGCCCTTTGCGAACGATATATCAACATAAAGAAGTTCGACAGTGGTCGAGCGTGCCAATCACATGCCAATCATGTGCCAATCACGTGCCAATCCAACCGATCGTGGACGCTCTACAACAGAGTTTAGATGCTAGAGAGTTTTGCCCTTTGGAGCACATCGTATCTGGTTACCATGTCCTGCAAATTGTTCTTGAACAGTCGGTCCAGACAGCCCATGTAGAAGTGATTGAGAAGTTGGTCCAGACAGCCCATGTGGAAGTGGGTGAGCAGTCGGCTCAGACAGTCCACGTAGAAGTGGGTGAGCAGTCGGCCCAGACAGTCCATGTGGAAGTGAGTGAGCAGTCGTCCCAGACAGTCCATGTGTAAGTGGGTGAGCAGTCGGCCCAGACAGCCCATGTAGAAGTGATTGAGAAGTAGGTCCAGACAGCATATGTAGAAGTGATTGAGAAGTCGGTCCAGACAGCCTATGTGGAAGTGGGTGAGCAGTCAACCCAGACAGTCTATGTGGAAGTGATTTAGAAGTCGGCCCAGACAGCCCATGTGGAAGTGATTGAGACCTCTGTCATGAATCCTGCACACCGTCCAGGTATCACAAGCGTAGAGAAGGGCGATAAACGATATGTGGAGTTGGCACTTAACTGAACAACACGATTATTAACACGCACAAGGTGTGTACAAATAAAACCCACCCGTACTGCGACTCGTGGACACACGCGCGAGGAGCATGGCGGTGTCTCTGACTTAATAAGCCCATACTAATGTCCACGTGTGCACGTGTTCATTATCCCCGCATTTATACGTGATCCTTATAGTGGGCGAGTCTCCTACAAGTCTTGAGTTTGCTCTTGCGCGTGGAGGACTTAGGTTAACTATTTTTAGTACGCCCCGTGATGTGAGATGTACCACTGCAAATTCGTAACCAGAAAAAAAAATCGCTCAGAGTTAAGAGGGGAATACGGTGGTGTAGAGGTTGTTAGAGTAGCCTACAACCCAATCGTGCCAGGTTAAAAAAAAACGTCGTGCTTACTTAGTTTGACAGAAAAGGCGTGGGAGTTATTTTAAATTGGGTGACCGATTCTTCTAGTCGACGCAGTTGTAATTTTGTATCCGTTGCCGGACCTCCGGAGTTCGTGCCCTGTCAGCACTTTCAGCATATGAAGGAAATATGGGGAGGGAGAGGGGTGCACAAAAATCGATTGTATGGATAATTGTCTATTAAAAAAAAAAAATTATAAGACGTCATTTGTAAACGATCTTTATGCTAATCACCATCTTCGTCGCCATTATTATCATCATCCTCATCCTCGCTCCAACCGGCATCATTGACCATCAACTGTAACTGGCCCCCTAGCAATGGAAGCATTTCTCAGTGCATTTACTGCCATTCCCCGTTTCGCTTCAATGCTTAGCCTGTGCCCGAAATTTGGGATGGCTGATTATAATGACATTGACTTGTTACATGACGAGGCTGCTGACCTCTTTGGTCACCTTTAACGAAGTTGTTTGGAAGTTGTTGTTGCTGAATGCCTACATTGAGTATGTTTACTCTTTTGCGCGCCATGAAACGGGAATTAAGTGGTGGGTTGCAATAGCTTTCCTCATATCCCTAGTATGCTGACCTGGGTCATCCAGGCTATTATGATATGCCTGACTTCATCCGTGTGACACTCGCTACTACGAGGATCACGTCGATTCCCCGCCTCGTTAGCCATGAAACATCCTGTTTCCAGAGAGAATTGCGTAAAAGTGATGTGGGATGTATTTGGCCTGACCCTGACAAACATGACCGATCAGTACGATTTGTCTCACCAGACCAAAGTCTCATTTTCACGTTTGAAAGTTGACAACTGTCTTTTTTTGTTCATCCAGGATACCTCGCGATTCTGAGAACCCAACACATCCAACCAAACAAGCACTTGAACAGAATCCTATCACAACATACTCATGAGTGCCACCTGTGTACACATCCATATAAAGCCGTTGATCATCATATTTTTGAATGCTCAACGATCTTAGAAAAATGTTTCCTCCCAGAGAAAAAGGGACAAAAGTGTGTCGTAGACAACAGTGAAAAACTGGACAACGATGTTTAAAGAAGGACACGAGTTAGTGAGAAATTTTCCACGGCCAGGTCAGGCGCACATTGTTGCACCAGAAGATGCCATCGCCAAAATTGATGCAGCCATTCGGGTGGACCGTCGCCGAAGCTTACGTTCACCACACTTTTGTCACCATACACTGCCTGCATTCTGCGATGAATATCAACTGGTCAACATCCTTCAGCTTCTAGAAACCGAATCACCGCTCGCTGATCAACTCTGGACGGATTCCGTATCACACCCGCCATGTTTTCAACGGTCTGCTGAGGAAACAATGAGTTGGAGGATAATGAAATTTTGCAAACTTTACGGTTGGTATGTGCTGTTTACATCAGAAATGGCGACATCGTGAGCATCGCAAGTATATTCACTTGGTGCAGTTTAGTGTAATTTGAACACGCCTCATATATAAAATGGCAAAGATGGCGCCATAACTGGCTGCGAGTCTACATTTCTCTACTGTTTTGGATCATTATGGATGCCGCCAGACCACGGATTTGCCTGGAATTCACACTAGTCGACGACTTACACTTGTGTTCACGGAAACGTGGAGTTGTTTTCCGTCTGGACTTGTTATTTCGTTCTTTTTTTGTGATTTCTACCATCCGTTTATCCTGGTCTGGACGCCGGCTGAATGGCGCTACGCTTATACCTGTGTCGTATTTCACGGGTTAGTTCTGCCGGTTCACCTTCACGAATATGGCGTGTGGGAATTTTAGATGCTACTATGATGAGCTGAATACAGCTGGGGAGAGATGCCAGAGTCACTCACACGCTGAGTGTTGTCCATACGACCTCTTGTGGTTATCGAAAAGGCACGACAAACTGCGTTAGATGCCTTCCCACCTTTCTACCCTGCGGGTTACATGTTTACGGAAAGGCTTCGGTGGTAACCCTGAGGCAAAATCTGCATCCTATGCTATCTCCAGTCGTCTCGATGAATGTCTTGCCACTGGCAAAATGTAGCTTAGGCTCTGTAAGTGAGGTTGACAAAAGGCGCAGTTTCTTCCTCACTTTAATCCAAATCACCGCGCAAGTCACCCATTTCAGCGGACACAGCAAGAGATACGACAGTCCACACGGCTGAACAAAGAGAGTGGTCTTCATCACTTGTGATGGACAACTATTAATATATATATATATAGATATATAGTTGTTGATTGGGACGACTATGTAGCTTTATGCACAGGACTGCGTATTTGTCTTCTACGACGAGCCAGATACACTGGGTTTAATCGCTCTAGATAAGTATAAGTATGGGGCTTTGGTTCTGCAACACATTCGAGAGCAGCCAATGTAGCCGAAGATTGGAGAGAAAAAATATAGATTGAGAGTACACACCCTCAGAACGTAATCTACCAATATAGTCAGGCTCCTGCCGAATAGAACCCACAAGACATAGGTCAAGGTCAAGGAGCACCCAGTGACGTATTTACTCTGAGAATTGATAGTGTACAGCTAATTACAGATTCAAACAGAAGATAGTATATTCAATGGTTTCGAGGCAAGGTGTCCGCCTCGAGTGTTGGAGATCGCGGGTTAGAATCCCGGGGGTGAACGTGATTTTTTCACGTGAATTTTCTGATAAAAATTTCCTTAATTCTCTGGGTAGTTCCACTGATCGAGCACGTTAAAAATATCTTGGCAGAAATCGAAAAGAGTAGGCTTAACGGACGCTGCCCCGACAAAATTCTAGTTTAAAAATCTACCCAAATTATTAGTACCTTCCCCCAGGCGTACTAAGCTGCAGGAAGTTGTGAAATACCTACTACATATGGCCGAAGCTTTCTGTTACCTGGCAACAGGCATTAACATGCTTGTTCGAATACCAGGAATTCTAAGTAAGTTCCAAGATATTATATTTACTCTGAGCATTGACAATGTACAGCTAATTACAGATTAAAACAGAAGATGGGATCAAGATGATGAGCAGCGCATGAGCTGTAGGGGTCAGCGATCCATAGCTGACTGCTAGCGTCAGCGCCAGGGAACCAGAGCTGCCAAGACCCTTTTACACCTCCACGCAGTGATCCTGGATAACAGGCTGCAGCAGAGCAGACTGGCTAAGGAGAAGGGATCGAAGAGGAAATGCTAACCCGGTCCTAAAAATCTTTGCTGATGTCGGATGTAAGGTGCAAATATCGCAGTCAAGCTGTAAACTTCGACACAACGCATTCCGTTCTCTGGACTAAATTCTGCTACTTAAGCCCTTTTCAGGGTTTGGTAGCGGGAGATTGAGAACGAGCGAAGTCAAGCCAAAACAGAAGATAATATATTTACTCTGAGCATTGATAATGAACAGCTAATTAGCTACTAAAACAAAAGATAGTACATGTACTCTGTGCATTGATAATGAACAGCTAATTAGCTACTAAAACAAAAGATAGTACATGTACTCTGAGCATTGATAATGAACAGCTAATTAGCTACTAAAACAGAAGATAGTACATGTACTCTGTGCATTGATAATGAACAGCTAATTACAGATTAAAACAGAAGAAAGTACATTTGCTCTGAACATTGATGTTTACACCTATCGTAATGACCTATTTATAAATAAAACAGGAGATATACACGAGCCATGGCCACCTGTAGTCTAAACTACATATGCCATGCAGGAGCATGTCAAGTATGAATAATATCAATAAAATGGTAAAACAATGCACTCAAAACCACATTAAAGGAACCAACGAAACAATTATGGACGAATTCTACCCACCTTCTTCTAACAACAACCTCTCCCCTATCAAGACGTCTGGAGTCCGACGATGACATATCTAGATCAAGGTGTGCGCAAGTTGCAAAAGGGTCAAATGTCATGAATACGGAATCCTGGCAGAACTTGCTAGCCTTATTGGAATGAATTGTTGATCGCAGATGAGTGTTTGATTCTGCGTTGTCGTGTGACAGCGATGAAACCAAGTTGAACACACATTCTTTTGGTGATTGTTGAAACTCTGGATGAGCAGATAGTCTCCGGCGAGATAATAAATAATTCGGCGTTTGGTATGCGAATGAATTTTGTTCCGGATCTTTCAAACATAGTTTCACTGGATGTGTTTTACACTTTACTTTAGTACTTCTTGTTGGAATACGAACACGATTGCAAGATCTATAGATATCGTTTTGGTATGCTGATGTTGCATTTGGTTTGATGTATGCCATGTTAGATGATCCGATCACATTCATATCTGCTTTATGAACGACTCTGTCATAATTTATTTCACATACTCTCTCAGATTCAGATTGCTTTTCACATTGGTAAACCATGTTTTTATGTCACAAGTGTATGTCTGGTCTGCTGGGTTCATAGAACGCACACCTGAATGATTATTTTTGTAAAATGTAGTTCATCCTTTGCCAAAAGTTCCCCAAAGTACAAATAATAACTTCGATCCTTAATTTAGATCATTACAATCTATTATGTTCTAGCTTGATTTCATTCATAATTCGAAGCAGTTTTTGCCCTTTCATTTACCAAACCAAATAAATGTAGCACGTAAAATGTTCCATTAACTGGAAGAAATATAAAACCAGATATGAGTGAGTTCGAGGGTTAAGGCGATGCTCACCCACAAGTTTGAGACTAACAATATTGAATTCGCTTTATATCCCACACACAGCTCTCGGTATCCTGGCTTTAGATTGCAACATTAATGGGCCAGTTTTTCGTTTATATCGGATGGGCCCGAGGATTGTAATTAATTATTTACTCCATGACAAGTGCTCATCAAAACAGGGGCGAAGAGTACAGGTAACGTATTCAGTTTATGACCTGGGGGTAGGTTTTACCTGCGTGAGTAGAAAAATCGATGGAATACGGCTCTCAGGGTAATAAAGATCCGCTGAATATGTTGTCCCGCCCTGACGCACGTGTTATAATCCCTATCGTTTGATTCGTCGCTGGAATTAGTTCAGGACACAATGATGAATGAGTCGATGGAACACTTTTGCCTTCTGTGATGTGTGATCTATGATTCTGACTCGCTACAGTCAGGATATAACAAAGCAGTCCCATCCCAGTTGTGGTCGTTAAGGATGAAGTCGTCCAGATATCGTTGCTCGAGGTCTCGGCTTTTAGGAGCTGGCGTGACTAGTTCCTTCCCTGTTGCATGTCTCTCTTACTCGAACATTCAGGAAGCAATTTGATGTGTAACAGGAAGGCGAACGGGAACGGTCAGGTTTTTTAAAACGAAGGTAGATAGATTTAGTGTCCATATTTTCTCAAGTGTTCTGGGAGAGGGTTGTTCTGTATCCTTAAAAACAATTTCCCCCCTCCCCCCAATAATTTTTTTGATATTCAAGAAAGACGCATCAATAACTCATTCTTTCTGTGGTTCGGAATCAGAAGAATTGATGTATTAAGAGAAAAGTATTTTTTTTATATAAGAGTATTTCTGCTTATTGTATTATGTAGAGAAAGGTTTTATATTAAAGAGGTTAACAAAACAGGAGGACCCTACCCAGTGGTCTCAAGATAAGGTGTTCGCCTCGATTGCTGGAAGTCGCAGGTTCAAGTCACGGTGGAGACCAGGTTTTTTTCACGTGGATCATCCGGTAAAAATGTACCCCTGTTCTCTGAATAGTGAGATCAGACACACGTGTGCAGTCGCGCACACGTTAATAACCTATTGGCAGTTGGGAATCGAAAAAAGTAGGCATAACGGCCACTGCTCGAGCAAAATTCAAGTTAAAAATCTACTCAAATTATTTTAGGGATTGTAGACCTACAGAAAATATGTCGCAATAAGGGGACTCTTTGGCTAAAACATCGGGTCTTGATTATGTGGTTAGCGGATCGGCATATTTGGCGTTTGACAGGCTGCGGGTCCACATTGCTCTAATTTACGCTTCCGTCACCACCAGTCTCAAAAATAGGTGATGGTATTCCAGGGGCTAACCAGCCTAACGTTTTCAGTACAACATACTGGGATTGCCCTGGTAAGCCACCAGCGGATATTCGCCCGCCAAAAAAATATGAAACAAAGGCGGTCACACCTCCCCACGACGCTTAACGACACAAGTGGACTGAAGATAGATAGATCGAACAAGTCAGGCACAGAAAATAGTCCCTAGTCTAAGAATAATGATTATAGGAACAGCAAATGTAAAACTGAACATATAAATTTTAAAATACATTTTTCGGGCATTTGTGAGGCTACAGGAGCCATTTATTTTATTTTTACGTTTTTTTGTGAAATTGTGTATTGAAGTATTTTTTTGTGAAATGGTGTATTCAAGTATTTTTTTTTTCATTCGAGGCTCCGTCAAAATTTGATAGATTAGAGGATGTGTACACAGTATGGAACGCGTAGTATAGTCCACAGTGAACTGGCTTACAAAGGCTGGGAATACACCGCTGCGGGTATCCAAATTATGGACGGACAGAAACAAAAATCTGGGCATGGTTTGTTCCTGATACGACCGCTCCTCAAGTCGACACAGCTGTAAATGGGTACCTGACGTATGAGTTGGGGAAGGTATAACCAGCAAGAGAGGGAACTCGCCACCCCACCTCACATAGGCTGCGGTTTAGTCCATGAAGAGTTGTATTCATCCCCGACGGCAGTGTTGCCATGGGACCCACCTTTACCCTTACCTGTATACAGTGTAGCGCAGTGGTTAGCGCGCTGGCTTCGCATCTGAGTGGTCCTGGGTTCATTCCCCAGTTGAGGCGGTAATGTTTATTTCAGACCGCAATGGCTCCCGGGTCGTGCCAGCCTTAAATTGGTACCGGTTCAGTCCGGGAAGTAAAAGCGGCGAGGGAGAGGAGATGGCTACCGCCCTCATATAGCCGAGCCTTTGAAATGTGAGATCGCTAACACCTCACACCCCTACGGCAGTAATGCTATGGGATACTTTAAAGGTATACAGTATGAGTTCTTTAGGTTATGGGGAAGTTGGTTAAAATAGAAGTCCACGCAAACGTACAACGGTCATGGTAGATGAAATTATAGTTTGTAAAAACATTCCCGTAATATTGTAGTAAGTACTTTCCTTTTTTATTTCTTATAGAATGTGATGCTTATTTAAAAAAAAAGGATAAGGTAAAGTAGTCCCATAGCATAGTCTGTTGTCAGGGATGAGGTGTTAGTCTTCATTACACGAGACCAGAGTTTGTTTATGAGGTGGGATGGCCGGTTCACTTTCTTGCTGTCTTTCGTTCTCTAACAGAATCACAGAAACCAATTTACCGATAGGTTAGACTCGGTAGCTGGAGTTAAACAACCCATAAGTTCTTTACAACAGGGAAAACCTCATCTGGTCTTAGGACATAATCAATGGCACTTCTTCAAGCACTGAAAATTGTCGCCAAATTGGAAGCTCACACACATGTCTGGAGAGTGATATTCACAGACTTGCAAAACTCTACTCTAATCGACCAAGAACACAATACATGAGGACATAACACATAAAATCAGAACAGAACTAAATGCCATACAAAACATCTCAAAGATCACACTTCAGTGGCTCTAATCATTGTGGTATTACAGAAAACGAGAGAGCCGATGCACTATCCAAAGCAGGATTAAAAATGGAACAATACACCCATAATGTGCAATTTAAAGAGGCTAAAACTATTATTCGCAACCAATATAAAATCAAATGGGAGAAAGCAATGCGAGAGTAACAGTCCAGACCGAGTTCACCAGCTGTAAAGGCACCAGAAGCTGGGGTTTTCCGCCTGAGAACGGGCCACTGCAGACTACTGGGTCAGCTATATCGGCTTAAAATGTCCAAAACAAATGAATGGCCATGTGGAACAGGAGTCCAGACCCCTAAACATATACTTCAAGAATGCCCGGCCAACGAAGAACTAAAATACCAGACCCGGCCAGATGACGCAGAACTGAGTCAAAAGTTTTCCCATAGCAATTACTGCTGTTGGGATGTAATGTTGGAGGTTGTGTAGGGCCTGGTCTCAGTTGTTCTGATGTGCGGGCGTAGAGTTCTCTTAACCTCATAGCTTGTCTTTCTCTGCTGATAAAACTAGAAAACACCCGAGTCGTATCTGAGTAGAAATGAAAATGACTCCTGTAACATTCCAAGCATGCGGTTAAAAGCGGTTATAGAGGCTTGTAACTGGGTCTAGCAACACCATCATGTAAAATAACTGCTGTGGAAACACCGCTGTATTTTCTCGGATTCAGGCTCCATGTATAATGGGCTATCTCTAATAGTAGCCTTACGCTTTGCTTGTAGTCAATAGACGATCTCAATCAATTAATTATTCACTCAATCGACACTGGAAACGACGGACCAGTGGTTGGTGGTGAGAAATTAGAAAGAAGCACCACTTACGGCAGCTACTGTAGCTCTGAGGGGGCTACCCATCAGGGTAAATGTAGCCTCTCATCCTTCCCATCTCATCAGGCATTACTTTCGGCAATGAAGTGTTAGAGAATATTTTTAACAAAATTAAAGGTTTGTCTTTAATGATTCTACTGACGAATTCACAAAGCTTTCCAACCCAGACCGTAATCTTTTTCACGATATTAGACCTATTGGCTAGTGTATGGATGCGTGTGTGTATCTGTTTGTAATGTGGGCGTATTGACCAGTGTATGGAAGAGTGTGTGTAAATGTTTGTCATGTAGACGTGTTGGCCAGTGTGTGTATATTTGTTTGTATTGTGTTCCACTATGGGAGTTTTGCAGTACAGTAGTTTTGCCAATCCTTTCTTTATGTAGAGAAGGGGTCAAACCGAAACAAATCTCCGACATGCCCAATCAAACTGGACAGTAAATTATTTCTAACCCGGTATGTTGGGATTGCAAACCAAGCTTGCGCAAGATTTTATTATTCAAGGCTTCAGTCTTTTACGAGGCGTGGTGGGATACCAGACATACCAGTTTGAATGGTCACGTAGATAGGCTATAATTAGTTCAATCAATCACGTGTATGTACGTGCACACGACGTAGATAGCCAAACATATCATACAAGACTGTCATATGCTTAGGCAATCGCGTACTAAGCACTAGCCCACGGAGACTAATCTTCACATAAAGCTGTTTGGAAGCCTTGAAGAACTCTATACTTGAGCAACCTGTATCGATAGAACTGATTTAAAGGTTAGACGAAATAATAAAAAAAAAACCCGTATCTAACGAGCAACTGAAGAGTGAAGTTTTGAAGTGGGTACATGTCAAGCGAAGGTAGTCAAACAACAAATTTGGTTGAACTGAGATTAAGGCAGTTACTGTAGCTCTGAGGTGTCACCTAATAAAGGTTTGTAGCCCATTAGCAAACATTGCTGAACACGAGAACAGAGATTGGCAGCAGTTACTGTGGCTCTGAGGTGGCACCTAATAAAGGTTTGTAGCCCATTAGCAAACATTGCTGAACACGAGAACAGAGATTAAGGCAGTTACTGTGGCTCTGAGGTGGCACCTAATAAAGGTTTGTAGCCCATTAGCAAACATTGCTGAACACGAGAACAGAGATTAAGGCAGTTACTGTAGCTCTGAGGTGGCACCTAATAAAGGTATGTAGGCCATTAGCAAATATTGCTGAACACGAGAACAGAGATTGGCAGCAGTTACTGTAGCTCTGAGGTGGCACCTATCAAAGTAAAAATAATCCCATATCAGACCATGCCGTCGATGATAAAGCGTTAGAGACGTTATTATTCAAGGCCTAGAGACGGCGTGGGCTAGGGGTTAAGTGACATGGCTCACACACGGAAGATGCTTGATTCGCTCCCCAATCACAGCACCTGCCGTTACACCGGTGAAGTAAACCCTTAGAAAAGGCAGCAGGAAGCGGACCCTTACATACCATGCATGCCAAAGTCAGGTGCACTGGGCTGACATGCGCAAAATAAAAACAGTGTAACGCACACCGCCTTGGGAAATAGAGAAATAAAGTGAACGAATAAAAAAATAAATTCAAGGCCTGTCTTTTATGAGGTGTGGTGACATCATCGATTTCTCACCGTCCTTCCTTCCATAGTAGTAAAAGAAAAAGAAGATGCGGTGGTACTGTAGGTCAAAAGTCGATAAAAACATATATAGTTCACGTGTCAGTGAGAGCGCCAGGATAAAAACAAAATGAAACCCACGTTTCAACCATAAGGTCTTCGACAGCGACAAATGACAAATTAAAACAACCAACCAACAGCAACAGATAACAGGACATGATTTGAAATGGAGATACGATACCGTTGAAAAAAAATTAGGGACTGTCTATTATCCACCCATTCATCCATTAATCCATCAATCCATTAATTCATCAATCAATCAATCAATCAATCAATCAATCTATCTATCTATCTATCTATCTATCTATCTATCTATCTATCTATCTATCTATCTATCTATCTATCTATCTATCTATCTATCTATCTATCTATCTATCTATCTATCTATCTATCTATCTATCTATCTATCTATCTATCTATCTATCTATCTATCTATCTATCTATCTATCTATCTATCTATCTATCTATCTATCTATCTATCTATCTATCTATCTATCTATCTATCTATCTATCTATCTATCTATCTATCTATCTATCTATCTATCTATCTATCTATCTATCTATCTATCTATCTATCTATCTATCTATCTATCTATCTATCTATCTATCTATCTATCTATCTATCTATCTATCTATCTATCTATCTATCTATCTATCTATCTATCTATCTATCTATCTATCTATCTATCTATCTATCTATCTATCTATCTATCTATCTATCTATCTATCTATCTATTTATCTATCTATCTATCTATATATCTATCTATCTATCTATCTATCTATCTATCTATCTATCTATCTATCTATCTATCTATCTATCTATCTATCTATCTATCTATCTATCTATCTATCTATCTATCTATCTATCTATCTATCTATCTATCTATCTATCTATCTATCTATCTATCTATCTATCTATCTATCTATCTATCTATCTATCTATCTATCTATCTATCTATCTATCTATCTATCTATCTATCTATCTATCTATCTATCTATCTATCTATCTATCTATCTATCTATCTATCTATCTATCTATCTATCTATCTATCTATCTATCTATCTATCTATCTATCTATCTATCTATCTATCTATCTATCTATCTATCTATCTATCTATCTATCTATCTATCTATCTATCTATCTATCTATCTATCTATCTATCTATCTATCTATCTATCTATCTATCTATCTATCTATCTATCTATCTATCTATCTATCTATCTATCTATCTATCTATCTATCTATCTATCTATCTACCTACCTACCTACCTACCTAATCCCCACCCACCCATCTATCTATCTATCTATCTATCTATCTATCTATCTATCTATCTATCTATCTATCTATCTATCTATCTATCTATCTATCTATCTATCTATCTATCTATCTATCTATCTATCTATCTATCTATCTATCTATCTATCTATCTATCTATCTATCTATCTATCTATCTATCTATCTATCTATCTATCTATCTATCTATCTATCTATCTATCTATCTATCTATCTATCTATCTATCTATCTATCTATCTATCTATCTATCTATCTATCTATCTATCTATCTATCTATCTATCTATCTATCTATCTATCTATCTATCTATCTATCTATCTATCTATCTATCTATCTATCTATCTATCTATCTATCTATCTATCTATCTATCTATCTATCTATCTATCTATCTATCTATCTATCTATCTATCTATCTATCTATCTATCTATCTATCTATCTATCTATCTATCTATCTATCTATCTATCTATCTATCTATCTATCTATCTATCTATCTATCTATCTATCTATCTATCTATCTATCTATCTATCTATCTATCTATCTATCTATCTATCTATCTATCTATCTATCTATCTATCTATCTATCTATCTATCTATCTATCTATCTATCTATCTATCTATCTATCTATCTATCTATCTATCTATCTATCTATCTATCTATCTATCTATCTATCTATCTATCTATCTATCTATCTATCTATCTATCTATCTATCTATCTATCTATCTATCTATCTATCTATCTATCTATCTATCTATCTATCTATCTATCTATCTATCTATCTATCTATCTATCTATCTATCTATCTATCTATCTATCTATCTATCTATCTATCTATCTATCTATCTATCTATCTATCTATCTATCTATCTATCTATCTATCTATCTATCTATCTATCTATCTATCTATCTATCTATCTATCTATCTATCTATCTATCTATCTATCTATCTATCTATCTATCTATCTATCTATCTATCTATCTATCTATCTATCTATCTATCTATCTATCTATCTGTCTGTCTGTCTGTCTGCCTGTCTGTCTGTCTGTCTGTCTGTCTGTCTGTCTGCCTGTCGACCGGCCTGCCATCCGTCCATCCGTCCGTCGGTCGATCAGTCGGTCTATCTGTATGTCTGCTGTCTGTCTATTTCTATCTATCTGTCTCTCTGTCTAAAATAAGTCTGTCTGCATGCCTGCCTGCCTGCCTGCCTGCCTGCTTACCTGTCTGTCTATCTTTCCATCTCGATATATATATATATATATATATATTATTTTACTCCTACATAACAGTTAACAAGGTACCAATTTACACCGAGATCAATGAACCTGTTTCGATAACAGGAATCGAACTCAGTACCTTTGTCGTTTTAAAGGAACGACCTACCACTAAACTAACGATACGCTTTCTGAGAACTCTTCGTGTCAGACTCTCATTTCAGCTCTCAGGAAAAAGCAAAGCGATTGACTTCTTTATGAGGTGATTGCATGACTAGATGTTCTAAACCTTCAGAGTGACTTGAATCGATTGTTCTAGCCCCTTTGATGTTCAAGGTAATGAAAAAGATGATGATCTAGATTTGGATGGTACTTAAGACGAGAGCATACTAACAACATTCATTGACTACCCGTTAAGTGAAAGCAAAGCAGTTTAAGAAAAATATATCGAAGATGCCATGGTGCTGATAATGAAAAGATGTTAATATGATTGCCGTATGTAGCACCACGCCGGGCCATGAGCAGAGCCGAATTATGCTTGAATAACGAAGGTCCTTTACCAGTAACAGAGATCAACACAGAATAGAATAACTTCAAATCATAACATAAATTATTAATACAGATTTAGGATATACGAAACAAAAAGCATGTCAAACTTAGATCTCTTAAATTTTGTCAGACCACGATCTCTTAAAGCATGTCAAACCTAGATCTCTTAAAGTATGTAAAAACCTAGATCTCTTAATGCATGTCAAACGTAGATCTCTTAATGCATGTCAAACCTAGATCTCTTAATGCATGTCAAACCTAGATCTCTTAATGCATTTCAAACCTATATCTCTAAGTGAATGTCAAACCTAGATCTCTTAATGCATATCAAACCTAGATCTCTTAATGGTTCAAGTAAACATGTCTAGCTATAATATGGAATATCTAAAAGGATATTCGAAGAAAAAGGAGTTGAGCATCACAATGAACAATACATGGCAAGCCCTGGAACAACTAAACATACGGGTTTGCATAGATAGACAACCGAAACAGCTGTAACAAATCTGAAAAACAACGTGTGAGAAAGATTTGTGTAACAAGGAATACAACTACCGTTGATAACAGCAAAAACGCTCAGAAAGATTGAAGAGAGCCGAGACAAAACAATAGATTTACCAAAGAGTGAACATATAGCCACCAAAGAAAAAGTGCAGAAGAACTACACAGAAGTACACACAGAAGAGAAGAATAGCAAAAACATAGAGAAGATAAACTACATTGATAGTTTGGCTTAAGAAGCGGAAGAAGTTGCTGCTAGAGGAAACCTGAAAGGTATTTATGAAACTAACATACAATTGATAGGGAAATACCAAGAGCAAAGCAGGCGAAAAGAAGACACTAACTAATAAACTTTGGCGAACAAAACAAAAGATGGTTGAAATACTCGAGGAGCTGATTAACAGACACAGCAAAAGTCAGCTGATCTGACGTCTCATCTGCTGACGGATACATCAAAGTTAGTTTTATGTAATAAGTCAAGTAAAGAGGAGATCAACAAAGCAATTAGCCTTCTGAAGCCGCCGAGGACGGATGTGTCGGACCGAAAGGTGCCAGTATCGCAGTTAAACTGTAAACTAGCGACACAACGCATTTCGTTCTCCGGACTACATCCTGTTGATTGCGAAGACCTGTACAGCGGGAGATTGAGAACGAACGAAGAAGAAGAAGAAGAAGCCTTCTGAAGAATGAAAAAGCTGAACGACCTGATGAGATATCAGTTGAAGCTATCAAAGTAGATCCTGAAGCATCCACCAATATGTTTTACAATTTTATCAGGGAAATATGGGATACATAAAGTATTTCAACAGAGTGGAGGCAGGCTAACTGGTTAAACCACAACAAAAAGGCCACCATTTAGAAGGTAAACATTACAGAAGAAAAATGTTATTGCTATTACTGATAAGCGTCAGGGCCAGCGACCCATAGCTGACTGCTAGAGTCAGGGCCAGCGACCCATAGCTGACTGCTAGCGTCAGGGCCAGCGACCCATAACTGACTGCTAGCGTCAGGGCCAGCGGCCCATAGCTGACTGCTAGCGTCAGGGCCAGCGACCCATAGCTGACTGCTAGCGTCAGGGCCAGCGACCCATAGCTGACTGCTAGCGTCAGGGCCAGCGACCCATAGCTGACTGCTAGCGTCAGGGCCAGCGACCCATAGCTGACTGCTAGCGTCAGGGCCAGCGACCCATAGCTGACTGCTAGCGTCAGGGCCAGCGAACCAGAGCTGCCAAGACATTTCTACCACCTCCACGCGATGATACTGGATAACAGGCTACAACAGAGTAGACTGGCTAAGGAGAAGGGATTTAAGAGAGAAGGCTAACCCGATACTAAAAAATGTCTGCTAAGTCGGATGCGCCGGACCGAAAGGTGGGAGTATCGCAGTCAAGCTGTAAACTAGCGACACAACGCTTTTCGTTCTCCAGACAACATCCTGCTACTTGCAAAACCTTGTTCAGGGCTTGGCTGCTTGAGATTGAGAACGAACGCAGAAGAAGAAGATAGATAGATAGATAGATAGATAGATAGATAGATAGATAGATAGATAGATAGATATATAGATAGATAGATAGATAGATAGATAGATAGATAGATAGATAGATAGATAGATAGATAGATAGATAGATAGATAGATGGATGGATGGATGGAATGACAGATTGATAGATAGATGGATATATATATAAATATAAATGAATAGATAGATAGATGGATGGATGGATGGATGGATGGAATGACAGATTGATAGATAGATGGATAGATATATAAATATAAATAAATAGATTGATATAGATATATAGATAGATAAATAGATAGATAGATAGAAAGATAGATAGATAGATAGATAGATAGATTGATAGATTGACAGACATTTGGTTGTGGCTGCCCTTGTTTTAGTACCGGATCAACCTGTCCGCTTTGATTCCTATCTTTTTAGCCGGACTACACTAGTGATGTCTGTTTCCAGGCATCCACTTGACGCGGAATAAGATCTTGCTCAGCTCATGTTTTCTGCTCCAATGGAAGAAGTCATCTACGAGTCGATGGCTGCTGTCAGCTCATTCACTGTGTTTCTTGTTTGGCCACGATTAATTATATAAGCATATATATATATATATATATATATATATAACATACACATTTCTTGACTGTATTCAGTCAACAAGCTACTAACAATCATATATCAGATCAGTATTACTGGGAAAAAATACCCTATTAAATATGCACTGACATCAAGGGATGCTCGCTTTCTGCACGCTAATGTCAGCTATTCTTTTTTAAAGCTTTTATCTAACTTGACATGACCGTTATCCGAAAATGTGTCTTTCTATTTCTCCAATTGTAACCAACTTTCTGATAATCTAGAGAGCTGATATTTTGTAGATATGCTCCACTAGTGGGAGTTTTTAATCTGTAAAGTTTTGATGGATATTGGACAGGTTATTCAAAAGGTTTACCCAAAAACTTAGTTCCAATAAATTTCCTCTGTTCCGTCACGTGACCACATCGTTACAACAAGTGAGACATTGTCAAAGCCTCGGCAACAACAAGGTGGGATCAAAATGCTGAGCAATGCATAACCTGCATCGGGAAGTGACCCACAGTTGACTGCTAGTTTCAGGGCCAGCAAACCAGAGCTGACAAGATAGGTCTACACCTCCACTTTGGGATCTTGGATAACAGGCTGCAACAGAGAAGTAGAAGGCATCGAAAAGGGAAGGCTAACCTAATACCCAAAAATGCCTGCTGAAGTTGGATGTGTCGGACCGAAAGGTGCAAATATCGCAGTCAAGCGGTAAACTAGCGACACAGCACATTCCGTTGTCCGGACAACATCCTGCTACTTGCAAAGCCCTTTTCAGGGCTTGGTAGCAGGAGTTAGAGACGAACGCAGAAGAAGAACAACAACAAAGTACTCGTAAAAAGCAAGACGCGCATGACTCGGAGAAAAAAGGTCTTCGTATAAATGTTAAAAAGTATTTACCGAAAAACGTTGTTTAAAAAGAAATTACTTGTTTAATTTAAAGAGCCTCTTGAAGAGAAGAGATTAACGTCTGGTCAGGCAATACATACTGAGCGGTCATGTTAGTCAGGGTCAAGTAAAATATACTGGCCAAGACCCTCACCTCATTTTTATGGAAGTCTCCTTAGAAACAGACTGTTCTCATGGCAGCCTGGGTAACGAAGAGGGAGAGGTATCGACGTTATGCCCCCAGGAGTCTGCTACACACATATGAAGCCAAGCATGGCCCAACCGCGTGGAGGACCCTGATCGACTTTTATCAGCATAATCAGGATGTGAGGGGTAGCTGCTGCAACCCGACACGTAACGCCTTTTTTAGGGCACATACAGGAGGAATCGTACTCATTGGGAGCATTCACCACCCTCAACCAGTTTTATTTGTTTCAGTGACGATCTCTGACAGGAGCCCTAGAGATAGACAAAATATTGGGTGTGACGTTCTGCCGCAAAGTGTTGACTAATGCTTCATGAACTTACCTTGATCCCACTTAGTTGGTGCTGGTCAACCATGAAATGTAAAGATCTGTTATATTAATTGAGCTTTATAGTTTCGGCATGATGGGGCAGCCAGCCCAATGCCCGCCATTTCTTTACAAATTCAACGGCATGTCTGGCAGGTTACAGTGTTGATTGATTCCCCAGACTCCTGCAGCCTATGTCTAATCAAGCAAACAATCAATCGAAGCAGCTGTGATGGGACATAGCGAAACAAACCAACAACAAAATGGACAAAGGGACAATAATATGAAGAGACATATATATATATATATATATATAAACCAATTTAAAGAGGGAGAGAGACAGAGAGAGAGACAGAGAGAGAGATAGATAGATAGATAGATAGAATGATAGATAGATAGATAGATAGATAGATAGATAGATAGATAGATAGATAGATAGATAGATAGATAGAGAATAGAACCTGCGGGGAGGGGGGGGGGTGAGGCAAGAGAAAGTGAGAGAGAGAGATAGAGAGAGATAGAGAGAGATAGATAGATAGATAGATAGATAGATAGATAGATAGATAGATAGATAGATAGATAGATAGATAGATAGACAGATAGATCGATAGATAGATAGATAGAGAGAATAGAACCTGGGGGGGGAGGGGGGGAGGGGGGTGAGGCAAGAGAAAGTGAGAGAGAGAGAGATAGAGAGAGATAGATAGATAGATAGATAGATAGATAGATAGATAGATAGACAGATAGATCGATAGATAGATAGATAGAGAGAATAGAACCTGGGGGGGGGGGGAAGGGGGGTGAGGCAAGAGAAAGTGAGAGAGAGAGAGAGATAAAGAGAGATAGATAGATAGATAGATAGATAGATAGATAGATAGATAGATAGATAGATAGATAGAGAGAGAATAGAACCTGGGGGGGGGGGAAGGGGGGTGAGGCAAGAGAAAGTGAGAGAGAGAGAGAGAGAGATAGAGAGAGAGATATATAGAGATAGATAGATAGATAGAGAGAGAATAGAACCTGGGGGGGAAGGGGGGTGAGGCAAGAGAAAGTGAGAGAGAGAGATAGAGAGAGAGATAGAGAGAGAT